>VZSF01002029.1:16794-157746 GCA_013398295.1 Chionis minor | reverse complement strand
GCCCGGGCCGCGGAGAGGCCTCGCCGGCCAGCCCGGGCGTGGGGCGGGCCCGGCGCCCTGCTCCCCGCCCGGCCGCTGCCCTCCGCGCAGGGAAACGCGCCGCCGGGCTCCCCGCTGGATTAACGCGCAGCTCGGGCGGCGCAGCCCTGGCCCAGGGGCTGTCACCGCCCTCGGGTGAGGGGCAGCACAGCGCTCCGCAGCTGCTGAACGCCCCTCAGGCAGGGGGTCGCAGCCGCCATTTCAGGACCGTGCTTTCCCTTCGACTTCTTGTAACCCAGAGCTGCCGGGCGAAACTGCAGCTTCGGCCTCCACCCGCCGTCACTGCCCGCAGCAGGGGGGTAGCGAACCCTTGCTCAGTCTCTGCTCTTGCCCCAGGCTTACTCTGCACAAGCGCTTCGCCGTGCTGACCCACCTCGCTCTCTTCTGCTTTAGTTTATTGTGTTCATTGCGGTAAACGTTAATCGATTTCACAGGCATCGGTACAAACCTTCACTTAAGTGCTTGGTTTTGAAAGCCCTCCCCTCTTTTTCCACCGAGGTGAAATCGAAGGCAAAAACTGGTGTGCTCCTCGCAAAGGGGAGGAGGGAAGAAATGGCCTCTGAAGCTTCTACCAAGAATTCTTACAAATCAAGCGGATGAGACACATAACTTATGTCAACCAGCACACTGTCATTTGAATAACCTGTGGTGATAGGTGTGATGTGCTTTCCCTCTGTTTAATATAGGGGTATTTCAGGTGCCATAGTCAATTGTCAAAACAGATGCCTGTTAAGGACAACATTGTAATAATTATTTTCTGTTTTATAGAAAACAAGATTTTTATTTTTTTTAATTAGAACATCTTCCATGAGGTCTGACGTAGTGTTCTTCCTCACCCATACGCACAACCCCCATCTTCCACAGCAGGAGTCAGTCGAAAGTGCACACATTAGCATTTAAAGCAAGCTTGGTGCGTAGCCCATAACGCACTTCTCTGAATAGAGTTACTTGGTATTAGCTTTAGATAAATTGCTGTTAAAATGTTAACTGAGCTGCAGCGAGCGTAAATCATACACAGTTCCACTTACGTCGGTTTGAAAGACAAACTTTGTGCACCTAGTGAAAAAAGAAAGATTACTTCTGAATATAGCTGGTTCACTAAGATGGTAATTCCAGAATTAAATTTAGTGGGTTTTGAGTCTTGTCTAGACTATAAAGTTAACATTTCTTTACGTGTTTTTTGAATTACATAAACCTAGTCTGTCAAGCTTACAGATAAAGATTTGCNCCCGCGCGTCGCCGGTCGGTCTCGCCGTTCCCCATCCCCGACCGGAAGCGGCGCTCCCGCCCGCTCGGCGGTTCCGCTGCTCTATGGTGAGCCGGAGGGGCGGGCGGCGCGGCTGACGGCGGCTCCGAGCAGCGCCGCCGTTGCTGGGTGAACGCGGAAGTCGGNCATTTCAGGACCGTGCTTTCCCTTCGACTTCTTGTAACCCAGAGCTGCCGGGCGAAACTGCAGCTTCGGCCTCCACCCGCCGTCACTGCCCGCAGCAGGGGGGTAGCGAACCCTTGCTCAGTCTCTGCTCTTGCCCCAGGCTTACTCTGCACAAGCGCTTCGCCGTGCTGACCCACCTCGCTCTCTTCTGCTTTAGTTTATTGTGTTCATTGCGGTAAACGTTAATCGATTTCACAGGCATCGGTACAAACCTTCACTTAAGTGCTTGGTTTTGAAAGCCCTCCCCTCTTTTTCCACCGAGGTGAAATCGAAGGCAAAAACTGGTGTGCTCCTCGCAAAGGGGAGGAGGGAAGAAATGGCCTCTGAAGCTTCTACCAAGAATTCTTACAAATCAAGCGGATGAGACACATAACTTATGTCAACCAGCACACTGTCATTTGAATAACCTGTGGTGATAGGTGTGATGTGCTTTCCCTCTGTTTAATATAGGGGTATTTCAGGTGCCATAGTCAATTGTCAAAACAGATGCCTGTTAAGGACAACATTGTAATAATTATTTTCTGTTTTATAGAAAACAAGATTTTTATTTTTTTTAATTAGAACATCTTCCATGAGGTCTGACGTAGTGTTCTTCCTCACCCATACGCACAACCCCCATCTTCCACAGCAGGAGTCAGTCGAAAGTGCACACATTAGCATTTAAAGCAAGCTTGGTGCGTAGCCCATAACGCACTTCTCTGAATAGAGTTACTTGGTATTAGCTTTAGATAAATTGCTGTTAAAATGTTAACTGAGCTGCAGCGAGCGTAAATCATACACAGTTCCACTTACGTCGGTTTGAAAGACAAACTTTGTGCACCTAGTGAAAAAAGAAAGATTACTTCTGAATATAGCTGGTTCACTAAGATGGTAATTCCAGAATTAAATTTAGTGGGTTTTGAGTCTTGTCTAGACTATAAAGTTAACATTTCTTTACGTGTTTTTTGAATTACATAAACCTAGTCTGTCAAGCTTACAGATAAAGATTTGCTGCACAAATCTGATTGATTTTAATGCTTTCTCTAGGGTGATCTTCATAGAAACTACTAAAGACTGCAAAGATTTCATTTGAGGCAAATAAGTTGTTCTGAGAAAGTAAGATGGATCCTTGTTCAGTTGGAGTTCAGCTTCAAGCTACCAATGAATGCCATAGGATCTTTTATACACGTCACACTGGCTTCAAGACCAAGCAAGATATATCTTCATCTGATCTACTGCTACTTCAGCTTAGGACTGGAATAACCCTTTCAGAGAACAATACAATCTGCTTCCACCATGCAAAAATTTACATTGAAAGATTTGAAGACTTACAAAAATCATGTTGTGATCCCTTTAATATACACAGAAAACTATCGAAGAAAAACTTACGAGCAATCGACTTAGATGATGCAACTTTCCTAAGTGCCAAGTTTGGAAGACAGTTTGTACCTGGTTGGAAGCTTTGTCCCAAATGTATGCAGATAATAAACGGAAGCGTGGATGTTGAATCTGAAGATCGCCAAAGAAGAAAACTTGACCCAGATGTATGCATATGGATCAGTTTCCCCCCCACCCTCCAGCCCCCTGAGTTCTGCAAGCTATTGGAATTGGGCTTCATACAAATCCTACATAAATTAAGGGGGTTTTAGTAGAAATATGAAAGGGTGTAATCTTGTAGATGTGTGGGAGTTTACAGTATTTAAACTTTTATTTGGAGGACCATAAAAAATCCTCTTTACAAATTAAATATTATGGCCTTTTAAATTTAAATGACTGTCTACTAAGGTGACTTACAACTCGTAAGTTTATGTAAATACCAGACGGCTGCTGGTGTTTTAAGCTGTTACTTAAGCCTTGCAAAAAAGCCTGCCTGCTTAAAACTGAACACTGCAAAGGTTGCTCCTAAGGATGCTGAGATAAACTGTTACAGTCTCTTCAGTTTAAAAAAAAAATCCACTACTTCTAGCAGTTCATTACCAGGTGAACCTGTGTTGAATGAATTAAGTGTACTCTTGTTGTGGTGTCTGAGCTGTGAAGGCCATGGTGTTTGTTCAGGGGCAGTAAGGAACTGGTGTGGGAGGATAATGCTTTAAGTGCCAAGTTTGGAATACAGCTTGTACATTGTTGGATGCATTGTTCAGTACGTATGCAGGTCATCAATAGAAGTGCGGGCAACCAAATTGGTAAGAGCTCAGCTGTATACACCCTGTAGCAGAGCAGAATTGCATTCCAGGAGCTGTTGTCCCTTTCAGCCCTATTTTTCAATTACGTGTCAGTATGATGAGGAGACTTAGAGGGAGTGAAATTTGAAAGCATTGATTAAAACTGCTACTATAAAGCTTGTATAGTTGGATTTTGAGACTGGTACAGTTCTCCAGTATATAAGTTTTAATATTTGAGTTATTGCTCCTGAGAAATCTTAGAGTTATGCTTAGAGTTGAGGTCAACAGTTTACCTAAGTTATCACAATATGCTGGCTTGACTGGACATTCTCTTACGCATTTAGGTTTGTATTTGTAATTAAATGAGATTTTCTGTCTTTGTTCAGGGGCGTACAGCTAAGGCTTTAAAGTCTCTACAATTTACTAATCCGGGACGACAGACTGAATTCACTCCTGAGACCAGTAAGAGGGAAAAAAGAAGGCTGCAAACAAAAAACACATCGTTTAATTCAGACAGGTGAGCTCTTTGCTGTATTTACATTATCTTTAACTTTCACTTTAAAATAAAATGCCCTTGATCGTCAGTGTCCCTGTAACACTAACACTCCCTATGTAGATGTTTGTGTGTTTATGGATTTATTTTTTGGTTTTGAGGATGTTAAAGCTCACTTTCATCACTGAGATAAACAAAACAAAAGATAAAGTCTTAGCATACAGTCCGTATTTCAGGCAATTAGAATACGAACAAGCATTTGTTAAGGCATGACAATACCACACAGATCATAGATGAAGTTGTTAATTTATCCATGAGCTAAAATTCTCATAATAGGCTAAATTTGAATACAGTAAGATCAAGTAGACTACACTAAAAGTATTGGAGTTGTCATCTTTCCATAAACTTTGTATTTACACTTTGTAAACAAAAGTATGTGCAAGTTAGGACCTTACCTTCCTTTCCAAATAGGAAGTTAGTGTCCAAGTTGGACAATAATAGACAACAAACTACAGCCTTCTAATGTGACTGATTTTAAAGTTGTGCTTTCTACAGAGGAAAGGTATATGCAGTTGGATTTTGTCATTTTCTGCAAAGTTTGGGCCAATTCAATCTTGTCCTAATAGAGTAATAGAAAACCCAGCTTTAACTAGTCATACAATATTTGTTAAAACCTGCAAGAAAGATCACATTAATGCCTTTGCCCCACTCTCTACCAAAGTTTAACCTTGCAAGACAGAAACAGCCACTAGATGTGGTGCTCACAAACTACACGTCTTTTTTACCCTCCGTTTGTTTCTTCTACTCAATTTGGGCACAAGTTGTAACCAGAGAGATTTTGCTGAGGTGTAAGTAAGGAAAACTTTTTCTATGTGCGTAGTAAAACGCTGCCTCAAAAGTGTTGTGGCATCTCTGACATGAGAGCTACTCAGAACTCAGCTAGGTGCAGCCCTAAGCAACCCAATTTGAGTTGACCTGGCTTTGAACAGAGGGTCAGGCAAGCTGACTTCCAGAGGGCTCCTTACAAACAAGGTTTTTCTGTGATTCTGCAGTTTAACAGAACTGTTACAGAGATGAGTAATGATAAAAGCATAAAAAAAACCCCCACTTTAAAATTAGGATATGCGTGCCCTAAATGATCCTACATGACCTCCTCTGAATTACTGCTACATACAACAAAAGAAAAGTAAATTAAGGGAGCATTTCACATCATCTGAAAGGTAATCTGAAGTTTACATGTTAAGTGCTTGAATAAATGTGCTATTGAAGAAATAAAAGCTTCCCATTCTTGAAATTATTTCAAAAGCTCTATAGTGGAGATACAATTAGGACTGAGAAATGCTGTCAAATACAGTAACTTATAAACATCTTTTAAATTAACAGAGTCTTAAAATGAAATCTGAAGAAAGCAAACTTCTGTCCACAACTATTAGCAGCTTGGCATCAAAACAGGTGGATTTTTTTAATGTGGAAATAACTGTTGTTTTTCTTTATACAGGCAAGTCATACCGGCTAAGAGTAAAGTCTACGATAGCCAGGGACTACTGCTTTACAGCGGGATGGACCTGTGCGATTGTCTTGACGAAGACTGCCTGGGGTGTTTCTATGCTTGCCCCAAGTGTGGCTCAAACAAGTGTGGAGCAGAATGTCGCTGTGACCGCAAGTGGCTGTATGAGCAAATCGAGATAGAAGGAGGAGAAATAATTAGAAATAAGCATGTTGGTTAGCGTACGTACAGCTGGGATAAACAATGCGTGTATTACACGCTTCGATTAAACTCAGCACATTCATCATTTAGTGGTTTGATAAAAGCGACTGGAATTTATCACGAGCCACATGATTAATGCTCGCTTTCACGTTCTTTTTCAGTATGATTGGGGAAATAATCATGCTACTGTCTTTTCACACTTCATGCTACTCAGTCTTGTTAGTCATCCAGTAAGTTCTCATTGAACAGCCTTTTAGTGTATTTAGGTACAAAGTGCCTATTTTTCATGTGCTGTATCCTGAGCCACTCACCATTGTTTGATACACTGTTTTGTGGAGCATACCATCTCTACGTACTCTTCATTTTTCCTTCTCTATTTTGGGATCTCATGGTTTTGAATTTGTTTTACGTGAAACACTCCAAAAGTTCTCAGTGAATTTACATGCAGTATTAATAAAGCTCTTTCCAGTATTAATAGTGAATGCCGTATCTTCTATAGATTATCCCAGCTACATCTGATAAATTCAATCCTGTTCACCTAAATGGATTCAAAGGCATTTAGGAGTTCAGATCCCACCAAAGTTACTGGAATATAAGATCCAAGTTTTCCTTATGAATTCAAGCCTCGCTGTTAAAGCATTATTAAACTGTCAAGGCATTAAAAATATGCTAAAGTATTTAAATATGGTACTGTTTTGTTGGTTTCTGTATAACACAATCAAAACGATTTTGCTGTATTTGTTATCAGTCTGTAATTGGACTGGGCTGGTACTTGAACAGTCCTCTCCCCTGTTTTTCTATTTACTTGTTCTTGAAGTAAACGTTCACATGCGGCTGAAATGAATTTGAGTGTCTGTTCCCAAGCTAAGAATGTCTACACTGCTACAAAAAAACCACCACAGTTGAATTGAAATTAAGTTTGGTTGATGCATTATCTATCTCCACAACATTCAAATTCTACGATATAACAAGGTTTATGGAAGACATTTTATAATTGAAATCTTAGTCACGTTAAGTGTTATCCCTTGATATTTTTGTTCTGTTTTGAATAAATTTCCTGTTTCTGTGATAGACCTGGAAGATCTGCGCATTTATTGTGTCGCTTTTATGCAAGAATACTGTTAACTGTTGATTTCTAAACAAAGACTTGCTCGGAAAAGTAAGTGGGCCCACGTGAACCTCATAAGTTCAAAGCAGCCAAGCGCAGGGTCGTGCGCGTGGGTCGATGCAACCCGTGGTATGAATACAGGCTGGGGGATGAAGAGACTGAGAACAGCCCTGCCAAGAAGGGTTTTGGAATGCTGTTTGGAATACTGGCAGATAAAAAAAAACCAAAACAGACATGAGCTGACAACATGCACCAAAAGGCCAACTGTATCCTGGGCTGCATGAAGAGAAGTGTGGGCAGCACGTCAAGGGAGAGTATTCTGCCCCTCTGCTCTGCTCTGGCGACACCTCACCTGGAGTCCTGCATCCAGCTCTGGAGCCCTCAGCACAGGAAAGACGTGGACCTGTTGGAGCGGGTTCAGAGGAGGGCCACAAAAACGACCAGAGGGATGGAACATCTCTCGTATGAGGACAGGCTGAGAGAGACGACATTGCAGCCTTTCAGTACTCAAAGGGTGCTTGTAAGAAAGATGGGGACAGACTTTTTAGCAGGGCCTGTTGCGATAGGACAAGGGGTAATGGTTTTAAACTAAAAAAGGGTAGATTTAGACTAGATAAGAGGAAGAAGTTTTTTTACAATGAGGGTGGTGAAACATTGACGCAGGTTGTCCAGAGAGCTGGTAGATGTCCCATCGCTGGAAACACTAAAGGTCAGGTTGGACAGGGCTCTGAGCAACCTGATCTAGTTGAAGATGTCCTTGCTCATTGCAGCGGAGGTTGGACTAGCTGACCTTTAAAGGTCCCTTCCAACCCAAACTATTCTATGATTCTATAGTAAAGTCATATAATCTTGCTGTCTGTTTAGAGTCTTTTCTTTCTGGTAAGTGTCATGGTGATTGCATCACTGAAATGCAAAGTTATGCTTTGTGTTGTACTGACATCTGCTGGTCCTAGTGAAGTATAAGCATCAGTTTATACTACGGTTTTATTATATCCACTACAGTTTTATTATATCCACTATGAAAACTTTCACTTTTCAGTCAGAGCATTGGCTGTTCTTCCAATGGATGTCTGTCACTGGCCTTGGATTCCAGCCACATTTATCACGTGAACCATCATGTGAGTTTAATTGGGGGAGAGCAGCACACACTACGTTTTTCCAGATAGCAACATCACAGCTGAATGACAGCCATGGCCTCCCTTACATGCAAGTGGCATTTAATACGTTTTACTTTATTATAGACCATGGAGCATGCTTATCCTGACACAGCAATTCCTCTTGTGTGCTTGAGCTGCATTTGGAACTGTTTCATCTCTTAAGCAAACTTTTGAATTAGATAAAAAAATAAATAGATACCTCCATGAAAGTGAGAAGGGGGGAAAGCTGGTCCAGTCTTGGGGGTTTTAATGTATTTATTATTTTTTAAATTGTACCAGAGTCAGCAGTACCTGTAAACTTAAGTTATATTCATCAAGCAGTTGGAAGCCTGTTAAGTCCCCCTTTAAGTCAGACTTTGGATTCAGTAACTGCTACAGCATTTCACCCAAGTGAAATGCGAGTCTACCAATAGCTTAAATTGCCTAGAGCATCCCATTATTAGAACTATTTCTCCATGTCTATTAAGTCTCTGAAAAGTTAATATATTCAGTCTCATTTTACAGATTCACTAGCAATGAGTACTTTCACAAATAAATCACTTAATTTGCTTTCTAGCAACATGCGTAGGACTGCTGTTTAAAAACCTGCGCTGAAGACTGTTGATGGCTATAAGAGCTACAGGAGACTTGGCATGTTGGGTTTTTTCCGAGTAAAAAAGGACTTTGTGTTGGTTGTTCACATGGTCTGCTTTCATATTTAGGGCATTTCCTTAACACACCTAGGTTATAGGGTGTTAAGTTCAATCGTATGTTTTTATACACTTCCATGTCCCCCTCATCTATTTTTCTGTTAAAAGACATTGTTGCAAGTCAAACTTTACCATCTGGCTAGATTTAAAATGCTTGCAGCTATGAATTTCTCAGACTTTTCTGTATGTTTTTTTATAAACACCACAAAAACTCATCCTACCAGCATAATACACAAGCTATTTATCATCAGCTGGAAGCGATTGTGTATTCTTCCCAATGGCATACGTAGTTCCCCATCTCTCAGAACTAAGCCTGTTAAACACTACGTTCTTTTAATATAGCCAAGGGAAACAACTACTTTTCATAAAAGCCAAAGTTCATAAGCCAGGTATAATAACTACTTTAAACTCCGCATGCATTAAAGAGAAGAACCAGCTGCAGATATACCCCAATTACCACATCGAAACTCACCTTTCGGTATAAATTACTGCATGAGCCGGTGCATGGAACTGCTATAAAACCATGGATGAAATGCAAAGAGTAAGTTTATTTTTATTACCTTGCCAACCAGATCTCCAAAGCAGCATAGGGACAGAGGCACACAAGCAGGGACACAGGGACCACGGAACTTGGTCCATGCTAGAGGATCAGGAAACCTGCTCTTTTCACCTGTTTATCAAGGATTCACACAGATGTAGTTTACCACCGTGCTTTGATCTTTCCCACAGCAGGGCAGGAGTGTCAACCATGTTCAATAGGGTGCCTCTAAGTCTGTCACACACCTGTGTTATCTAAACACAGATGTTCTGCTTGCCCAGCACACAAGGGCAAAAAAACCAATTAGTATGATATATGTGTTTTTCAACACCTCAGCTGCAAACCACTTGAGCATGTTTACAATTCTCCTCACCACTTTTCTGTTATTTTTTCCCCACTTTCCACCCCTTGCTCGAGAGACTGCTTCCACTAGGGCTGGCAAAGCTGGAGATGCCCATTTGTGCTTGCAAGGTGTAGGGCAGGGTCAGTTATAGAGACACACAATAAACACATACAGAAAAAACATCTCTACAATAATGCTTTGAATCAGGTGTTCCACTTATCCTGTCAGGGAATTAAACCACTCAGCCAGCCAGGCACCACCAGTACGTTGTTTCATTTGCTGCATTAAGTCCTGGAGATGCTGGATGTTGTCATCTACACTGGTGGATTCATCAGTTAATCAAAGCAACACATTTCAAAAATCAGAGTAGCATTTATAGTGTCAGAAAAGGAGATAGTCCACCGCCAATCGCTTTTGCATTGCTCCTTGATGTACAGCCATTACCCACTTGGAAAAATTAGCAATGGGGAACATTAATATCAAAAGCACATAGCATAGTATAGTTCTGTAACACAGCTACTGGGGTTGGCACGCCAATGAAACACACTGTCGAAAGATCTGCAGCTGTTAATCTTCCCTCAATACAAAAGACAGATGAGTTAGTTACCAGAGGCCAACTAAATCCAAGTATTTACACGTTGGCCTCATGGAAAAGTATCCGGGGCATGTGCCTGTAGTATAAGACTACAAAGCATGACGAGCCAACCTGTGATAAGGGAGGAAAACAGGAATATCTCCTTCCAGTAATACATACACTGTTGCTCCAGCTCCTTCAGCTAATATTACTCCAGGTTTGATGACCTGATGTAGGGTAGATTGAAGAGCTACAGCTTGCACTTTTTCAGATTGAACTTCAATTTGATGTTGGGTTCACACCACCAATAGCACTGTTCCAAAGCGATCTCCTCTACATAAGGCAAAGATATTAAAAAATACCCAAAATGAAAGAACTCCAGAATCTGATATCAATAGAGGCTGTAAAATAGCAGAAGTTGGGGTACAGAACCATACAGCAACCTCAGCGGTTGTTACACAAATCTTCACATCTAGACTAATAGGTTGCAGTCCCACCACACAGTCCATTCATGTAAACAATTCCATTTCCCCTGTAGTTAATGTCTCGGGAGAGACACCATCTGGAAGAATTTCAGTCCTCACCATGTTTTGTACTGGAGGTGTTGTAATACAATACAAAGTGTTTGATTATGCATATGCCAGCTGTTTAACAAAAAAAAACCTGCTTTAGTAAGATGTGAAGTCCAATATTGTAAAGTTTTAGTGCTGGTTAGCTTTTTCAATTGTTTCTTCAACATCCCATTCATTCTTTCAATCAAGCCATTAGCTTGGAGATGGTAGGCAGTGAGGAATATCCAATCTATCCCTAGCCCTTGAGCCCAGTCTTGGGCATTATGTCCACTAAAGTGTGTTCCGTGTGTTCCTTGGTCACTTTGTATTTGCTGAGGAGGTCCATATTTCTAAATGAGTTGTTCTAATGCTTCAAATGCATTATGTTGATTAGCATATTTGGCGGGTCTAGGGGGGAAAAAAAAACCCAACCCAGTCCTGACAGTGTATCCACAGCAGTGAATACATATTGCCACCCCCTTGACAGGGACAGGGTGCCCATGCAATTGACCAGCCAGGTATTCAAGGCCCACTGACCCCATTTTATCTTTCTGCAGGACCTATATAATGCCCTTAAATGTAGCTGCATACAAATAGTACAATGACGTGCACATGCTTCATAAATATGTAATGGCTATTGAAAAGAAAGTATTAGTAAAGACTATTATTACCTTCCAGGGTTGTAAATTCTTGCTAATTTTTTTTTTTTTTAATATAAGAGTAACCATGTCTGGTTCCATAACCACAAGTGGAGGGTGACTTTATTCAGTTCTCTATAATCGACAGTCTTTCTCCAAGTGCTGTCTGGTTTTCAAACAAGCCAAATAGGATTATATTAAAACCAGCCATGGTTTCCACTTGTTGAAGTGTCTGAATTGTTTGAGTAATTTCCTCCTGCCCCCCGGAATACAATATTGTTTTATAGTTACCACCTTGATAGGCACAGGCAGCCCAACCAGATCCCATTTCAGGAATCTACACAAGACAGTTAGAGATCAAATAGCAAATCCTGCTTGCAAAGTCCCAAAGCAGAAGCAACCATTTAAAGTTTCAACTGTTTGTCCTGCCAACACATTGATACCCAAGATATAGTCTTTAATTGGAGCAATAAACACCATCATGGTAAATGAAGCGGTATTTCCAATTGTTAACTTTAGCTTGGAGGGCAGGGATCAGATTTCCCCCCCAATCCACATCTGTGATGTAGCTTCTTTATTATGAACATTACTATGTAATACAGTAACCTCAGCTCCAGTATCCACCAAAGTTAACACGTAAAATCCCCCCCAAGACCGCCACTCTATAGTTAAAGGTCCCCCTCACAGTAAGATGCTACAGTGGTGGCAATTTTGGAGAACCTGCCAAACCTTAATTTCTGCTGTTTTGGCATTTTCCAGGTGGTGCTTGCCTTGAGGTGGCAGGCAGGGGTGGGCATGGAGTTGGTGGTGGTGCCAGGGGCGGTCGGCTTTTTTGCCTAGGTGCTAAATTTACCATCAGCAAAACATTTCTGGTGTTGTAATCTCATTTATTTCTGATCATGGGATATTGGCTTGTACAAGATGATTTCACGTTTGTTTCCTTGTCACCCGTGATGTTAACTCCTTTCAGTTTTGCCAGCCTACCTTTATTCACCACTCACACAGATGGTCCCACAGTTACACCCCCAATTTCCCTCAAGGTATCTGCTAGCACACTTACAGCACCTGTAGCATTTGTGACTTCTGGTATAGTCAAGGGGTTTAACGAGGCAGATGCTCCTCTCAAAAGCTGCATTTTGATATTTCTCATTATTGCTACCCTGTCTGGATTGAATCCCCATAATCAACACATGAACCACTGCTGTTATCAAAAATGTTCCCAGGCAAAGCACAGTGAGATGATAAGCAATACAGCAAGCAGTGAAAGCAAAAAGCAGCCACTAACAAGCACTAGACTCTAATATACACTAAGGCAAGTGTTAAGTACTGTTTCTGTTTCTCTCACACAGAGCAAAATTCACATCAAGTTTAGAACATGGTCAAATATAAGAGAACGACAGAATCACTTAGGTTGGAACAGACCTTCAAGATCGAGTCCAACCATAAACCTAACACTGCTAAACCACCCCTAAACCACGTCCCTCAGCACCACGTCTACCTGTCTTTTAAATACCTCCAGGGACGGTGATTCCACCACTCCCCGGGCAGCCTGTTCCAATATTTGATAACCCTTTCGGTAATATCTTCTAAGGTCAGGGAGGAAGACCTTGTGAGGGTTACCACAGAACTTTGGGGTCATATCTGAGACAGGATGTGCCCCTTCTCCCCCTCCCCCTTAGTGGAGCTGAAAGTTTTAAACTGATGAAGAACACCCTGGGATGTTTTCTGTTAAATACTCAACCAAGTGCTATTGCTCAAGTAACAATATAGTACAGTCCAGGTAATTAACTCAGAGAATGTGTTAACATTTTTGGTATCTATGCTACTAAAAGGCATTTATCTTCGGGAGATACATTATAACTTTATCCTTAGGCACAGCATGAATTTTGTTTTGTTTCAATCAATTAAGTTCATAACGCTCAGAAACTGGAATGAGGAGATTCTTAACTTTTTAAATTCTTGACTGACCATTCAAGACATCACAAACAGCAGGAAGCGCACAAGCCTACACAAAAAGCCTGAAAGTCAGAATTACAGCCCCTAAAAAGAAAAACAGAAAACTGAGTTAAGGTAGCTAATTATTCCCCTGCACCACCACCCCCCCCCCACCCCCCCCCCACTTTTACCCCGGTTTTTTTGTTTTTTNCCATATCGTGATGCTTGTGATTTTTTTGCTCTGTATTTATAGAGTCTTGGCTTTCCATCATGTGAATTACTGGTAGTATCGTAACCTGTGTTGCAAATGACCAAGTAATGGAAATACCCTTATTAGCCAGAATGGGCCAGTAGACAACTGCACAAGAGCTCGCACTGAAACGCCACGGTGGCAGCTACACAGAGGTTAAGTGTTCAGGTGGATGCCTGTCACCCCTTACGTGGCACAAACTGCTCCAACTTGCTGCAATCAGCATTAAATCCTTTGAGTTCTCCTGGTCTCATGACAAAGCATAAACATGTAATTTCCAGTTTCAATTTGTTTTTTTTCTGTAAAATTAGCGTTTCACATTTTTGGCCATATTTGTTTCTCAATAAATGCAGAGTTTCAGCATTTTTCAACTGATTTCTCAGTGGAATATAGGATGTATAGACATGTAGTAGCTTTTCCCTCATGACCCAGATAATTTTCCACAATTATTCTTCAGCAAACATTTTTAAAGTTCTATTCACCTGACCTAAAGTTTTATTCCCTGACTTCTCAGCAGTCAATATCATACAAAGAACAACTTTATTTAAGCAGGCTAAACAGTTCCCTCCAGCTTCAAGTTACACATGCTTTTAAATCCTACCAATAATAGAGGAACAGTTTATTAGAATTATTCTATTTGTATTTAAAGACCTTTAATTACAAGTTGCCTCTAATATTTACCAATGTGGAAGCTGTAAACAGAACTGTTCTTATATTCATCCACTGTAATTAGATGTTAAATTAACAGCACATATTGAAAAATACTGTAGGGAGGTGTGAACGGTTGCCATTAAACTGCTCAGTTCTTTCTTTGTAGGGGTTTTGTTCGAAACTCACTGTCCTGCTCTGAAATAGGGTTTTTACATTTTACAAGTTTCTCATTCCCAGCAGAGGGCATCAGCTTACTGCAAACCTGACTGTGAACTTCTCTTGGTGCACCTCGGAGAGGCATCCCCAGTTCTCCGAGCAAAGGGAATTTCATTGTTGGACAAGTTCAGGAATCGAACCCGAGACGAGAGACGCATTACTCACCTCTGTGAGGCTAAAATATAGCAGACTTAAGTACAAGATTAGCACTTAATTTGATGAGAAATGGATTTTCTTTTTGCTCTTTATAAAAGCAAAGGGGGTAGGTCTCACCTACCCCCTTGCCCCAAATACCTTGCCAAGTGTTAGCTCTTTAAGTAGAGATCAACACAATTCTTTACAAACACATTCACAATTTACACTGTGTGCTATGAAGCCTTGCTTTAAAGCTTCTCCTGCCTGAGGATTCCCTTAGAAATTCAGTATTGGGTAGCTGAGAAAGCCACTCACAAGCAAAATCCTGCACTTGTTAGTGAAGCAGGAGAGTTTCTGATACCCATGCTGGTACTACTGCCAATGTGCACCATGCAGCTGAAGAATCACATGTGCCCTGTTTCCCAAACAAACAGATAAATTGCTCTGACAGTGTTTTACCAGAGTAGCTATAAGAAGCCTAGCGTAAGCTGTTTTAGGCCAGGGTAGGGAAATTAAGAGGGGCAGCTGGAGATGGGAAATGTTTCCTTGGTTCTCCTGCTATTACTAAGAGGTGAGAAAATTGCCCCAATTCTTCTCTTCTTCCCCCAGCTTCCTTTGGCAGCCTTTCACATGGACTCACCAGCAAATTAAATCTGTACAGTGCACTAAAAGACTTGCCCTTCTATACTCTAGTTAGCAAATTATTAACAACTAGAGTGCAACAAACTCAGTGCTCCATCTCTCCCACAGGTGACAGCACTGTCTACTATAACCCCCCCAGAGCAACCAGTGGTTCAGGGTCCATGCAGAACCCCCCACTCTGGCCAGATGCAAAAGCAATTCTCTTCTGTCATCTAGCTTTCTCCTTGTTACTCTCCCAGTTGTTCTGGCATTTTAACTGATAGCTCTACCTACTTTAAATTGTTCATTTTAGATACTAAATTAATACCCTGAAGCAGATATTAATTTACATGTTTTAAAAAAAATCATAAAATAGTCCCAGCAAGCACCAGCTTGTCTCATCCTAAGTTGAGACACTTACCAGAACCACCAGAACTTAAAGACTTCTTAAAGAAATTAATAGATTCCTACTCAATTCACAGTTCTTAAGGCCTCTTAAGTCACCTAAGAAACGGAAACTCAGGATCAAAGTATGTTCTCCAGAGCCCATCCCAGACAGAGAAGAAACAAGCATCATAATGTAATGCATATATAAAAACTGCAGACTAATTCCATTAATACAACTACTTTGCTTAAAGGTAGAAAATCAAATTTTACCAACTTTCAATAGCAAATCTTCATAAAATAAGTATTCCTCATTCTAGCTGATTCTTTCTAGAAGTACCTGATAATCCATATTGATTCAAGAGAACAAGTTTTCTCCTCACTTCATTTTCAATTACAAGCTGGTAACACAAAAAAAACCCTCTAAAACAAACAAACATAAAAATCCCCACCATCAAACCTACAAGCTACTCCTTTCCTTCTGTTTTATAAGAGAGTAGTGCTCTGGCAGGTGGCTTCCTTGGCAGTTTCCAATTAAACGGGCTGGATCCTGCCAGCTGACTTCAATGTTGCTGCAACCTTTCTCCTGACAACCAGCTCTTCTTAATAGGTATTAATTAGAGAGATCATATTTCAGCTTATCTTATTCAGTTATTATTTTTGTGCTACTTTCTGGAAGTTTCAGCTCAATCTCTAAGAAAGGAGAAAATCAGAGTTATTACTCTCTTAAATACACTTGTGTAGGGTGCCTAGCCTCCACGCAGACTCCTTAAACTCTACAGGCTCCTCAGGCTGTCACCGAGGGGGCTCCAAATCTCAGTTACCCTGTTCCATCAAGCCAGTTTATCCATGGATTTCACTGGCAATAGCAAGCGGTTCTGTCTCGCTAGTGAGCTCCTATTAATGGTCCTATTGACTTCAGTGAAATCACTGAGGTGGGTAAACAGGCCAAGCAAATGGATGGGTTCTGCACAAGCAAAACGCGTCACGATGAAATGCTGAAGCTGTTGGGACTGTTTAGATGAAGACTCTGGTGACCCTCAGCTGTTATGTGTGCTTTTGTACTGACTCAGGAGCAGAGACTGTGCCCGAGATCCTGTGAATTTAGGATCTTAAGAAGCCACTGAGCCCCTCCAGTGGAAGGCAGCTACCGAGCAACCATCAGTGTACACCGAAAATAAATTCTCCTTCTGCTGCTGGGGTCCCAAAATAAAATGTTTGGGTAACCTTTACAGGATTGTCCCTTAAAGACCAGATCCGGAGAAGCCTGAAGTCCCTATGAAACGTTAAGTGCCAAATGCCTGGACTTGGACTTACATATTTGGGCTTCTTGTTGGAGTTCAGAGTCAGGCTTGGAGAGTGGGACAAGGCAGCTGAACATGGAGCGGCAGAAGAGATGACTTTTCATATGCTCTCTGTTGGATGTGGTCATAATAAACCAGCTGGGTAGAAAGCACAGGGTAATTAACTTAGGCTAATGAAAGTTGGTGATATCTCTAGGTAAACATAGAATTATATTTTTCTCAATTGTGTTTGGGGTTTGGTTTTGCTTTTATCAAAAACACCAGAAAGGCACAATTTATCCAGCCTGGTCTGTGCCAACTACCTCTGCTTTATGACTGCTCTGTGTTAATTTCTTGTCTGTGAACTGCTGACTCTTTGAAGTAAAACATCGGGCTGGGTCTGGTTTGGAGCAAATGAGAATGCAGGGCCACTGACAAAGGACATCCATCACAGGCATCGCTGCAGGAGACCTCTGCAGCTTCTCCTGCTCCAGTGCGAGCGACCCGCAACATCCAGCTTTACATGCACACGCTCCCATCCCAACCGGGTACCTCCGTCCCACACTGGGGTAACATGCTGAGCCACCGTTTTCCTCATGTACTCTCTGAGCACATACTGATTCTTTAGTTTTAATTAATATTTTTCCTCTAGAATGGCGGAACCTAAGCCACTAACTTTATACCTGTAATTTATTTAATGTTAATCTGCACAGTGCCCCAAAAGGTCTTAGGCTGATTCAGATCCTGAACCCCGTCAGGTAGTTTTTACTTCTTCCAAATCTCGGTAAAGCTGTGTATGTATGTGCAAGTGCTTGTAGGACTGTACCTGAAGTTAATCCAGCCAAATTAGTTGGAACTCATTTCCCAGAAATATAACGTGCAAATGACATGGCATAAGTTGCCTCCAATCAGAGTGGATTTGTCTGAATCCGCCCAAGAAGGAAGGTGTAAAACCACTTTTCTACCTACATGTATGTTGTATCCTGTAGGGTATGACTAAAGCGAACCTGCGTTTCGTTGACTTTTATTAGCCTTAATAATTATTCAGTAGTTAACTGGAAGGCTGGAAATTATCCCTCTGCATCTTCTGCTTCAATGTAATCTGAAAGGCCCATTCATCACTCAATTATAGCTGGTAGCTGGCTTGGTATTTTGATACCACCATGAGCAACAGAGACAGCTCCTGGAGAAATGGAGCTGTAGCTCTTTTCTCCTTTACATCTCTCCTTTTCTCTGACACCACTAATTTTGCAATTTGATTTTTTTTAAAGTGAATTGAAAACCCTTGCCTGCCATCCAGCAGTAGCTGATGATGCTTCTCACATGTCAGAAATTGCTGCTGACATTCAATTTTGCTTTATTTTTCCCCTTTCTTTGACAGTATTATAGAGAACATTTATATTTGAATAAAAAGCAAATAATGCATGTCAGAGTACGCATCAGGGAATGTCAAATTGTTTTTTTCCAATTACAACTCTATTTCAAATAGGGTAATGCAATTAAAGGATAATTACTAGAAGTGAAAAGCCAAGGTTATGATCAGAAATGGTTACCCTTTCACTTCGAAGTCCTGTCTTACTAAATAAAACATTCCCGTGGGGCAAGTTATTCTGCATATCTGCAGATATCCAGAAGAAACCAAATGTCCGGCACTACTAGTAGAGTGGCTCTTTGTGTGTAAACTAACATACTATGAAAAGAGGACAAATATAGATGGCTTTATCACTGATTAATAATGGTGTAAATTCACTTCAGGGTAGGATGTTAATGAAATGTTAGTAGTGTTTTACAGGCAGTATCATAACATGCTTTTAAATAGTGGTGGTAAACTGCTATTATTTCCTTAATACTGAGCTGCAGCTTGAGCTCTCATTTCTTTGATAAACTACCAGCAATAAAATAGAGAAGAAAAAAAATAATTACATAGTTCTCAATGCTTTGTTGGGTGGTTAGTGAGCGTGCTTAGCACGGCGTTCCAGGGTAGCCACGACAAGGGGCAGGGGAGGTTGTCTCCCCAGCAGAAGGGATTCAGTGCGGCGGATGAGCTGTAAAGCATAACCTTCAGCCCCCAAGTGGAAGCTCAGCCCACCAGCGAGGTGCAGCATCCTCCAGACATGATAACCGGGTCCTGCTCTCTGCTACAGCCCTGCAGCGATCCAAAACCAACTGACACCGGTGGCATGGCTCCGGGTGCTCATCCCTGTGACTCAGACCAAAAACTGCGCTAAATGAGTACGTTTGTACTGCGTCCCTTTAGCTGCCCGGCAAGACCATGTTCACCATCCTTTCAGACGGCAAGTCTACATGCTCAACCTGAAGCCCTGCCAGGGGGAACCTCTTTCCAGCGCCTTCCAGCATCCTCCTGTGCCCAAGCCCTGCAGAGCCGTGCCATCAGGTCCAGCCTAGAGAGGGGTTTTGGCATAACCGGCATTCCCCTCTGCAGTTTGGCTCTGTCACACAAGGAGTGCTGTGGTGAGACAGAAGTTTTCAAAAGTTTCCTTTTCCAGCACCATTTATGGGGAGAAATACAGCGTTGCTCTATCCCGGCTCTTCTCAGGGTCTGTTCGAGGGGAGGCTGGCGACAGCAGAAGTCAAGCTGTGCGAGCTAAAGATGATTTTCTCATGACACAAGCATACATCATTAATGAGCATGAAGCATTAATTAGCATTGCCCTTTGTCAGCCCCCATGTCACTCCTGGTGCCCTGGGGAATGGGATTTTTTTTTTCATGTTGGGCTCAGAGGAGGCTAAAAGGGGATCTAAAAGCAGCCGATAACTATGGGAGGGGTAGTTATAAAGGTGAGGGTACTTCAAACTTTATTCAGATAAGAGTCATGGACTTCCACCCTTTAAAAGTCTGAAGCTGGTGGAAAAAAAATGCCTTTTTTCAGGAGCCTGTCTGCAGGAGCCGGCTGCTGTAAGGCTTGAGTGTCACAAACCATTAGTAAGGTTTTGCCAATCTGTTTTATTTAAGTGCGTGAAATAAAACAGCAATCCTTTATTATTAGCTGCTTTATTTGACTGGTAATAGTGCCTAAAAGGGGCTGGGACTCCAATTTGCTTCACTTTGAATCGTTCTTTGCTGTGAGATCATATATTCTCATTTTCTATGGGAGTGTCAGTGGGACAGTGACTGAGTCTTGATCCCATTTTGCCTGTCTTCAACTTTTTTTCGGAGATGGCTGGCAGGCAACGCAAGCGACACGTAAACTGCATAATGACAGCAAGACTTATTTTAGTAAACGTTCAAAATTAGTGACAGCACTTGGGTGAATAATGCAATGTTTGTAACCGAGCACGCTAGCTTTCCTCTGCTGGACCCCACAAACTCATGGTATCTCCTCTGCGACCAGCTGCTGAGCCCTGGGGAGCTACACACCGGTGAGCCCTGGGGGGGGTTTCAACAACCACCAGCCTTTTTGTCACAGAGAATTAGTTCGGTGGCCACATGGTCTCTGGACAAAAAGAGAGAAACCCAGCAAAGCTGCCAGGCTGGGACTGCCCTTGTGGAAGCTGGAGCTTCCCAAGCGGAGTAGTTCAAGAGAGGGCTGGCTGGAGGCGAAGGGCCGGGAAGGGAGAGGGTGCTCAGCCAGACACAGCTGTTAATGATAATAATAATGTTCCTCTAATGAGAAATGAGAAGGTGAGGCTGAACACATAGAGAATTTGTTTTGTAACATTAACATTTAAAAGAAGCCTATAATAATAATAATAAAAAAATGAAAAATAATATTTAATTATAACTATTTATTAAATAATAGTTTTATCTCCAATATCAGTCTTACTTCCAGGACATTTATTCTGCCTGCATCCCACTGCATTGGAGGCAGACAAAAATGCTCCTCTGTGTTGAAACTAGGTGAATGGGGTAGAATAGCACGCCGGGAAACAATGATCCCTATGGAGAAAACAAACAGCGGACAAGCAGCCGAGTTAAAGTGTTTCCCTCGTTCCCTGGAGATATGTCCTTATCTCGATAATTGGAGGAGTAATAAATAAATTTTTAAAAATGTCTTATTTAGCCATGGTGGTGGTGTTGGCGTCCTTTGTCTGCAGCGTAGTCAGGAAAAAATTTCGGATTGATCTGGAGTGCACAGGCCTATTCTCTATTAAAGTGTATTAATGCCAGGTTCTGTGCAATTAGTGAAAAGTCAATTCCCATTACTAGTTAACAATATTGAATATCTGCTTTCTTTAATAAAAAGCTATGTCCAGCATAAAGGCTATAAATCGATAAGCAGCCACTTTCTAAATCTATTCTGTCTCCTCCGAAAATGCAGCAAGAGCGCTGCCGTTTAGAAGGCAGAATAGATTTAGGAGGAGATCCCTGCCCTCCGAGAGCTGGCAGGCCTGCTGCGGACCCTGCCTTCGCACAGCCCTCGACACGACAGCGTGGTTCCTGCCGTGGCTCAGCCCCGCTTCGGAAAAGCCTCTGCCGGTTTCCACGAGCTGCACATGTGCAAACGGGTCATAACAATCTTTACGTTCATTTGGCAGCACCAGAGACTGGATTGTCAGAAATCCTCCACGGAACGAAGTCTTCTCGCACGGTTGAATCACATATATGCTCCACGATCCAGCAGCTGCTCTAAGTGCTTGGTGGAGACCTTGGAGGTATCTAACCGCTCCCACCAGCGGTGGCCAGGGTAGCTGGTGATTGCTGAGGACAAGCCCTCAGGGCAGCTAAGTCAGGCGGCAGAGTCGTATCTCGCTCGTACGAAGAGCCAAACATTTATGCTTTAGCAAGGGAAGATCCGCAGTCTTCTGTCACCTGGTATTGCATATTTGCTACGTTAATGGCATAAATAGTAGTTACTTTTTGGTAGAACTCCCCATCTCCCGGTGCAGGACCTGCAGTGCTTGTGCTGGAATGCACATTTAATCCTTACAGTGTCTATCAGAGCAGTCTACAGGTTTCACACGCGATTTGATCACCTTCAGTGATGGCTGCGGCAGACAGATGGGAGTTATGCTACCCTTATAGAGGAGCAGCAGAGAGAAACCTCTCCTAGTTATGCAGATTCTTTATTTTTTTTGCTTCTTTGTGTATTTATTTCTATTTTCATTTGAAGGTGCCGATATCCCAGCCAAAAAATGAAGAGCCGCCTGGGTGGCTCATCTCACAGGAACCACGCAGCCCACAGGGGTTGATGTATAACATACACTGTTCACACAAGGGAACGATTTCTGATCAAATTTGGTCTTCTGCTTGGGTTTGCAGCACCTGCTAAGGATTTAGGGCTGGTGGGACGCTGTCTTCCCGCTTGTTGCAGAAGAAACTGCATCCTACCACAATGGCAGAGATTTGTGAGGGCGAGGAGGACCTGAACGCTTAGCTGAAAAACAGGGAGGGAGATGTGGCAAAGATCTCTTTGGTGCCTTTTAAGCTTCTGCGTGCAGGTTGCAGGTCTTGTTAGCCTCCCAACAAATGAGGAATATGATTAGAAATTAACAATAAAAGTAATTCAAAAGGGTTGAAAAAACTTATCCTGGGTAGGAAAAATGAAAGCAAACCAAGAACTGGGGGAAGAGTGAAGGAAGAGTCTTTATTCTGCTCCTGACACCTGATGTTTCTTCGGTTTAGTGTTGGTTTCCACTTGTGGCCCATGGATCTGCAGAAACCCAAAGAAACCTGCTTCTAGGAGGGGAATAAAAACTGGCTATAAGATGGCTGCTGTTGGTAGCCTTTTATTTGTCAATGGCACCTGCAGAACCAGGGGGAAGGTGAAGAACTAGGCAGCAGCAGAAGTTAAAGAGTGCTAAAGGAAAGAAAACTTATTTTCTTTCTGTACAGAGAAGCAAGGAAATAAAGCTGCTCTGCCTGTTTTAATGATCATTTGTTAAACAGCTAAGCATGCAGATGAAATTCAGACATAGACAAGACTATTTGTAGAAATCTGAGTTTCATAGACACATCGGCAGTACTTCTTTCTAGGAAGTATTAAATTTTCATTTAGCTGAGGACAAGAAATTATATTACACGATTTAATTACACAAATGTGACTAATGCTTTGTTACAAATACTGAGTAGTGAAAATGGAAGCAAAATGCAAGCTATCTGGTAGGTAAACATTTTCTTTTAAATTGTTGACTGAATTTGAATAATGAATAAACTGGAGGAAATTGCAATCTGCTTGTGGAAGTCCCAGAAAAAGAAAAAGGAGCTAAGCTCATAAGGTAAATTATTAATGTTGGTATATTCGCTTTGCTCCAGTTATTTGTAACATAGGAAATGTGATTTGCGTGTGTATGTCATTTTAATATTAACTCAATTGCCAGCTCAGATCTAAAATAATGAGACGGATCCAAGTCTTTCATTTCCAGAGAAGAATTTTTAATGCAAGAGAAACCAATATGGCAAAAGATTCGGCCCAAAGAAAGCCTAAAAACTGAGTATAGCTGCAGTGCCTGAGGGCAAGAGGTTTTAGACCCTCCATTTTCTTCACCTGTGGTGTGACAGATGCCCACACACACCTCCGAGTCAGCGGGTGAGAGGATAAAGAGGTGTGCTTTCGCCTTCGAGTTCAAATGCATGCTTGATCTTATCTGCAGCTGGTTTGATTAGGAGCAACTACAACAGCATAAACAAGAGTGAAAAACCATCCCATGCTTAAACACAGCTGCGTACAGCTGACAGAGCCCCAGCCAGAGTCAAGGGCTAGCGGGTGAGCGTTAGCATCCTTGATGGGACGCTGCCGGGGAAGCCTGCATTTCAGCAGGAATGTTGCACAACCTCTCGCCTTTCCACTTACAGCTCTCCCTTATTATTCTTAAACACAGATTTCCAGTCCCTTTTTTCACACCATCTATAAATATCTTCAATTACAACAAGTGCAGGAATAACTTTCTATTAAAGAGAATTGTAAATTACAGCTATACTTCTAGATTTGAGCTCTTTGTTAATTTGGTTTCAATGTTTCCCAGAAACACGGTGATTTTAGTATTTGCAGCTGGGCTCTTGAAGCTTTATATTTATATCCCAGCATACACACAGACCCACTATCACTTTGCAGGCTTAGCTTTGCCAATGCTCCTCAGCCTGAGAAGGACCAACTCTGGGACTGAGGAGGTCGTCCAGAGCTTCATAGACCCATCCAAAGCCAGGCAGAGGCAAAGCTGTTTTGCGTGTTGTTGAAGAATAATTGGCACTGAAAAAGGGATAATTTATCTCATTTACCCTCTGTGGTTCAATATCACTGTGTGTGAGCAGACGTACTAGCGATGCCCGTGAAACCAACCATCACAAAAGAGCAGGTCACCACCCCCTGTGCCTTTGCCTACTGACCTAAGAGTGCTCGGAGAACGGTCCTTCACCACCGCCTCCACTGAGGTCCTACTCACGATGCCAACTGTGCAAGCGACGTGGTTGTGAGCCCACGTTCTGCCTCTGGGGAGGCCACCAAAAGACCATCCAGATACACTATAATACTACTTGATGTACTGAGGCCGTGCTGGCTTCACCGTAACGCTCACACGAAACCCCCGTGCTCCTTGTGCTAAGGATGCTGATACCAATGTGCAAGACAAGGTGCATTTAAGTTTCCTAATGCCGAGCTGTGAAACGCTGACAGTCTGAAAAGTCTTAAAGGCCATAGCAGTAGAGACGAGGAGAGGACCTAAATTTTTTTTAGATACCTAAAATGGGTCTTGTTGGTGTTTCCATGTAAGCTATCGTTGAAATTGCCTTGGGGATCAAAGGGAAATGGCAGACTGGGGGTCATGTGGCTTTGAAGCTGATTAAAACAAGGAGGGAACTCTTATTTTAACGGGAGGACAGAACTTCTTCTGGAGGACATTGACTGGAGAGCTGGGGAGATCCCTTGAGACACGGAGCTGCTTTTGGGGCTCCCCCTGCTTTCTGGGGCTTACCCATATTCGCTGTGGATATGACCTGGGCTTTTGGCTTTTGAGACATGGGAAATACAAAGCATCGAGTGTAACCATGCACCTTGCTGTACCTTATTATTTTACATTTTGAACCAGTGGTCTGGAACTCTTTCTAGCATAATTTAAAAATTAGCTGCAGATGAACTGTAATGGTATGTGGTCTCTTTCTAACGAAATCCACAAATCCACATTTTACAGGTCTGCTTCTTCTGATAGGGAAGTCAGAAAACAGTACAGTCTGCAGACTTGAGGTACTGGAAGTAATTTTCCAAAATGTAAAGCTTGCTGCATGAGGTATTACCATCAGCTGCAATGCAGTTGCTCCTCACCGTCAGCCCCACGCCTGGTGGTTCGAATGTGCAGGGCTAAGCCACGCCGTATGAACTGTATGGTCTTGTGACGACTTATAGCGGCACGAGAATGAAATATTACTCATCTGGTCCAAAATCTGCTCTCCCTGGGACATGTATGGCAGAAACAATAGTGGGAGTTGGCTCTTTTTATTGCGACTTGTTCAAAGCTTGTGCCAAGTCCCCCAGAAGGATCATCTCGGACCTTCAGTGTGTGAAAGTAATAGCGTTGTCAGGCAAAATTCGGGTCTGATTTTCATACTGCAGAAAGATAGTGACTCTGGTGGGGTTACGGCCAGGTAAAAATGCCTCTTTATTTAATTCAAGGCATGCTGGACCAGAGGTGAAATCAGCGTGGAGTTTGGTCCAGCATCCTTCTCGTTTATAAGGCTGGCAGGGACGTACAGCTCGTATTGTCTTGGGGAGGATCCAGCTTTCAAACTGAGCCGGTATTGCTGAGTTGCCCTGCACAGAGGCCAGCTGGTTTCTTAGAGGCTTAGAAGTTTCCCCTCTTCTTATTTTCCACTGACTGATTCTGTATTCCCCAGAGGCTCCTTGTTAACAGCACAGGCCATCGCCAAAAATTAAAACTAAAAAAAAAAAAGGGGGAGGGGGGAGGGGAGGAGAGGAGGAATGGGAATAACAAGACATACCTGCAGCGGTCCTTGCCGTATATTCCCTCTGTGTCCCACCGGCGGTGTCATGCGGAAGGGAAATTGTTCTATCAGTGACTATGTTAGATTCATGACCCCACCACAACCTTGAATTGGCCTTTAGTTGTCGCTGATGGGAACTGAAGAACAGCTCCTGTCGACATGATTGCTGCTCTCCAATGAATCAGAACACGCAGGGCACAGAGCAGCACATTAAACTAGCAACAGAAATATATCACTGTACTTTTATATAGATGTATTGCTTTTGCCCAGGCATATAAATGATTGGGCTATCCACTTATTTTTTTTCCAAGGACTATAAATTAAAAATAAGCTAAGGGTTTTGAAATTATGTTCTCTTTCTCTCTCCGTTTTCCCCCCTCCCCTTATCTCTCTCTTTTTTTTTTTTTTTTAAGCTGGGTAGCTATTTTAGGTCTCCAGTAAAACATTTTAAAGGTAATCTTACCACCTATGTCTACTTGACCATTCTTTTTTTTAAAAGAAATCTACTACTGCACTTCTGGCTCAGGTAATTTAATACTTCAGTGTGATCACACTAACTGTATGTACCCCTGTGCTTCTGCTGCTAATGAACACTTACAAGGCTGCATTTTTTTAATTTAGTAAGACAAGTATCTGAAATGCAAAATCTATGTATGTTACGGGGTTTTTTCCCCCTTAAAAAATATTTCATAAAATAAGATTATTTCAATATACCTTAACCAAAGGTCACTTTGACTTGAAAGTTAGTTTGATGTACAGCTGCGTAATTTAATGTAGTGCCTCAAAAATGGAAACCTTTCACCATTAAACTGCGTTTAATTTTTGCACCTTTCTCTGCTCACTGATTGAATCATCTTTTTAAATCATCCCTTTAATTCAGAGGTGATACCACCAAACTTGCCGAGACTGGGATATGTTCTGTCCGCTGCACATTTCCAGCTCTTTGCAAACAATTTATCACTTACCAGCTTTGCAGCCAGATGTGCAAGGAATAAGCAAGCTGCTTCCCTTACATTCTTCTCCCACCTTATGTTTCTCTGGGATGAAATGCAGAACAAGAAATCACCCAGGAGTTCATTTCTTTGCAGTATGAGGCCAAGGCAGGCAGGTACCACAGTGCTTGCTCCGGTGGAAAGCCACCAGCCCTGCAGCTGAGCTTTGGAAGCCCTTGGTCCCACCAGTGGAACAACTGACTTTCAGGAGGCAAATTTTTCCCTACAAGAATCTGCAGGACTGAGCCTACCAGATCACCTTCTGCTAGTTTTTTGAATGTGTTATAACAAGACCTTTACTTTTTTAGCTTTACTTTTCTTGGACTAACTGCTAAAGCAGTTTGGTGCTAACCACGGGTCTGTGCCTCGGATGTCCACCAACATGGGACCCGGTCAAAGAAAATGAATGAGCTGGTTACAGCTATTTCCCCTCAACAGTCATAAACACCATAATAGCAATTCCTTTGTATCTTCTCACTAAGCTTTGGATGATTGAATCTTCACTGTATACCACTTACTACCAAAATTAGTCAGGTATAAATAAACACCCATCTGCATTACTCTCTTTTTAAAGGATCAGTAATTTCCAGATCTAATGATAATATGGTCATTCAAGATTTTGAAGCTTTTAGCCAAACACTATCCAGGACAGCAACGCTTCACCATGCCATGGTTTTGACAATATTTAAATATTAAGTCCTTTTTGGTCTTCTGAGAGGCAAGTGTAATATCAAGAAACACAGATTTAAAGGCTTCTTAGTGTAGGGAGGGTGGGAAAGTGCAAAAAAACTCCTCACCACTTAACTACCTAGGAATTAACGAGACCTCCATCCTCCTGCTCTGTTGACAGCTAGCCACTGTGCTTTAATTCCTTAGGTGTTTAAGCGCGTCCCAGCAAGTTTTTCTAAATGCTCTTGGCATAGCCGGAGTGTGCGGAGATCTTTGGAGTGCTGTGCGCTTCAGTATCCAGCTCGTGCTGAAATCCTATCAAGGCCCACAGTTAACCCAGGGATTAGTGGCTAATGGGTGGAGGGGAGCAGCTCCTCTTCATTGTGTTTTCTCAAGCAAGGGAACCACAGTTGTGGGGAAAAGGATTTGTCGCGATCATCTCCGCGGAGACAAACACTCCACTCGCTTTGAAGGAAAGAGCGGAGATGGGGATTCAACCATCCTTTGCTGGCCAGCTGAGGCAGCTCCGGGAAGCTCTCTGTTGAGCACGCCATCTTCCAAAATGCAGGACCAGTGAAGTCCGGAGTACTGGCCGGAGAGGCCGGCTGTCAGGCTTGGACTCTGCTCTCACGGTGCCACCAGCTACACGGACGGGTCTACCCATGCATCAGAGCCCAGCTGAAAGACTGTCCACGTCTGCATTCTTAGGGCAACAGATGCTGATAACCTGCTTTGGGAAAAGCCAAAGCTTGACTTTTGCTCTGCACCCAGAAAGGGACAACCCGTCACTGAGCTGGGGACCAGCTGAGGGGTTTCCCTCTGGAGGAGGGAGCACTAAGACTGAGGCTGTGAGGCCAGGGAGCCTCTGCAAGCTCCAGCTAGGAGCACGCCCGCGTGTTCTTTTCTTTGTTAAAATACTAAGTAATTCTCTAGTTTGGTCTTAAAAGGCAAGGGGAAAGCTCTTGTCAGCAGCCATGGAAAAGAAAGAAAATGAAAAACCATCAGAAACTGTCTCAAAGTGGGGCAGCGGTAGCCAGTGAGCAGCACAGCTCCCCAGCAAGGTGCTGTGTGCCCAGAACTATTTACATCCAACTGTAACTCAAATCTTGCCCCTGATCTTAAGCGAGGTGAAGTTTAAGTTGTCAGCTGTCTTGTAACCACTAGTCCCCAAACTCAGATAAACTTAAAATACTTCCACCCAATATGTATAACTGGCACTTGAAGGACACATAGAAAGTCATTACTGAAAGGCGCTAACTTTTCTGATAATAAATGAGTTTTCTGACTCCTGAAATGCTTTGTCAGCCCAGACAGGAGATTGTTTTATAGCGCAGGTCTGCCATGCTCTTTGCTTATTGATGTTAGGAATGTCTGTGATTTTATTTAGGGTTTAGGTTATCACCAGATGTTGAGATTATACAAGGGGGAAAAAAAAAAAATCTCGCAACGTCCTCGCCTGATCTACTCAACTGTGCCTCCAGCAGCTCACGTGAAGGGGAAGGTTGACAAATTTCTGATATCAAACCCAGCTGTCAGAACAACACGGGGTAATAGCTGTCCTTGTCAAACGCGCCAATTAATTCACCAGCGTGTCAATGTGGGTATAATTGATAGACTCCACAATCTGGCTGAGTAATGAAAGTCGAAAGCATTACTAAGACCATTTCACCTCCTAAGAGATCCTGTAATCTAACCTGAGCTGTCAGCCCTGCGGGCAGGGGTGCTTAAAATAACCCCAAAACAACAGTTTTCTGCAATAGTAAGTAGAGGTTTCATACCAATTTTCATTTTAAGAGTCGAGAAGTATGTGAAATTAAAGAATATGAAACAATGGCATCATATTGTGTAGTGACAGTTTTATCCAAATACTCCTTAAAGTAGAAGAGAAAATATAATTAAAGAAATTAATTTTTTTTTGTGAGAATCAGTGTGTTCTGAAGGTCTTTCTTTTAATGATGGAGGCTTTTTTAGAAGAAAACGTGGCCGCTGTCTTAAAGGCTGCGGCTGTGGGAAGGCAGTGTCAACTCAGCAGGGTCATTAGCATAATCTTTTGTCTGACTTAGAAGTGTTTGTTACGAACTTCTAAAACAACAGCCAAAAAATTGCTATTGGAGTTCGCTGACTGCTGCGCTAACTCGTCCACTTCCGCTGTAGATTTAGTTTCAATAAATGGTTTGAGGTGTTCTGGTTTTAGAGGGTGGTTTTTATAGCAGTCACTCATTTTATTAAAAACGAACAAACAAACAAACAAACAAACCAGCTTGCTTTTTATCGCAACGGCACAGGGATAAAGAGGTTGGACCTACAACCAGACCTACTACGATGGCACGCGCAAACCACAAGTCAGCTCTGCCCGCAGACAAGTACTCATAGCCGTGGACTCAACTACAACATAATAAAGTGTGGGATAAAATCTTCAGGGATAAATCCAAAAGCCACACACACTAGCAAGATAAGAGCAGGAAAAAGGAGCGACCCTGAGTAGGTAACTAGGGGTGCTGCCCCGTCGTGTGCTCGCACCAGCCCTCTGCTCCTGCCCATGCGGATAGGGAGGAAGAAAACGGAGCTTCTAAGAGAATTTAGGGCAGCATTTTATGGTGAGGGACTGCAGCCCTGGTTCTTCATGCAGTTCGAGAGATAGATGATTGAAAGACATTACAACCACGGGCAATGATGAGAAAAGCAAGTGAAAAAGGACGGGCGATGCTGGGTAGCTCTGCTTTCCTGCTTCCTAGGATTTATGTACTTATGGATGAATTTAATACTTGGTGATCAAAAGAGTTCAAATAGTGGTTGTATTAATGATTTCAACATAACCTCTAAATCCCAGGGTGGCAGTAGAAATCTTCAGCTTGGTCTTAATCTTCTGACACTTTTTATTAAGAGCTAAATTAAGCGCTGTTGCCTTATGATAAAGCAGCTTACAGGAGTGTGAACTGTGGTATTGTCACTACAGTGTATGTACACACTCTGCTCTGATCTCAAGTTCTAGTCAGACCGGCTAGATCTTTCCCAAAAATTAATTACTGAAGGGAAAACCTCCTGTTTCACATTCTTGGGGCTTTTTTTGTTGATTCTCACCCAGTCTTTTTGTCTATGGCTCTGAGTTTGCAGAGTGATGCACATTATTGCCTACGTTTTTTAGGCTGTGTTACTGTTGTGGATGTCCCTGAAGAGAAGAGCCCAAGTCCTCTGGACCATGCAAACTGTTTTGTCCCATAATTGCCCCTCTTTCTTCCTGTTTTCCCAGTAAAAGTTTGGTACCTGTTAAAGATACCTGCAGGGTTCCCAGCTCATACGAATATTATGCATCTTGCAGCAAAACCCTACCTTATTTGGGAGTTTAGGACACCTGTGATCTGTGTTTTGTGGCCAAGGAAGTATTAATATGCCTCAAAGAAATATGAGAATCATCTCACCATTACTCTTCCTCTCTTCCTCCCTTCTGTTCCCTAGAGTATATTGATCTTTGATGTGCTTTGTTTTCTTGAGCCAATATGAAGACAATGTGTCTGAATCAGGGATGGAAATAAGTGCTATTTGAAGCTGTTCTCAAACCTCAAGGCAGTTTATTCTGGCTTTACTATGTCAATTCCAAGGGTGATGCAGTTTCGAAGTTAGGGGTAGTCTTATCTGCTAATTAAAGGTAATGACATCCCCAAAAGACCAAAACCCTCAGCCCTAGTCTTCACTTTGGAGCTATAAGGTATCATAGGATGATACTGAGTGCCTTGAATGAAGGACAGGCACTTTGGGGCTGACATGCTATTGCGCTCCCCCCCATCACATTATCAGAGGGGCTGCTAAGGACTCTCCCATTGCAGAATCAGATGGTAATACACAAGCCAGATAAAACCCTTCTCATAGTTTCTTCATCTTGCTTACACCGGAGGCCCCAGAACTGGACGCAGTATTACAGATGTGGTCTAACGAGTGCCAAGGACAGGGATCTAATCGCTTAATCTACTGGCTGTGCTCTCTCGGTTACAGCCCCGACGCTGCTGGCCCATGTGCAGCTCACTGCCTCCCACAACCCATCACTTTTTTTTTCCAGCGTGGCTGCTCCCCAGTCTCGCATCACGGGGTCGGTCCCTGCCAAGTGCAGCACTCGGCGTTTGCCCTTGCTGAATTTTGTAAGGTTCCTCTTGGCCTGTTCCTCCAGCCTGCTTCTGTCCCTCTGAGATGCTCCAAGATCTTTAGACTGAAAAATGAAATGCTGATGTGGTTTTAATGTTCCTACAGGTGCTGTGAGGAAGGTGGGATGTTACGCTGGCAGATCCTATTTCTTCAAATCCATCTAGGATATCTCCAGAGGAGAAAAGAGAGGGGGACGACAACACAGACTACCTCTCTGTGGCCCCCCAACTCCCCAAGCTGGGGTTAGTCGAGTCCCTGTTTGGTATAAGATATATGGCAATAACATCTCAATGTTGTGGCCTCCAGTGAATGCAAGGTTTAAGACTTGAGGGAAAGACATCCATAAATTCTCCGAGTGATGAATGGTTGGCAGTTTCCTTTGAGTACTTTCTGCTACAGATGTTTAACTTTTTTTTTTTTTTTTCCAAGGGCATACACCAGAGAACAGAATGAGGAGATGTTTTCATCTGAATACTTGCATCCCTAGCACGAAGCGGGCATGGTCACCGCGGGCCAGCAGAGCCAGAGCAGTTGCCTGAGGAGCACCCAAGAAAAAGAGTGGGAACACAACTGGGTTACCCTCTTGGCAGAAGCCCGACAATAACGCGATGTGTTTTGCTGGGTGAGGTGGAAGATGCGATGTTCCCAGCTGGCAACTGCTGGTAACTTAATAGTCCCAGATGGAGACTGAAGGCAATACGATATTCCCAGCTGGTAGCCACGGCCTGCCTCGGTGCGTTCCCATTCGTACACGGGGCTCCTCCGTACAATGAGAAGGGGTGGGCAACGTGCAATAAAGCAGCTGGTCTATTAGAAGATAAGCTTTGTGGAGAATAACACAAACATGCAGAATCCCCTTAATCTTAAACTTTATTACCCTAGATAATAGGCTTTGGTAGTGACAACAATCAGCTGAAACGCGGAATTGTCTTGGCTCCAGCGGCACCTGCCGTGTCAGTCAGTCAAAAGCCATCTTCTGCCACACTAAAAGGTGGCGGCTTGGTACAAGCAAGCTAAAAGTTTTGTTCATTTATTTTGAAAAGGCAAGGGAAAGCTGGGCATCCTCCCTTTGCAGATTTAACCGTGCACTCTGAACCTGCTGTCAGGGAAAGGCTAAAGCCATATGAAAGCCTGCTTTCTTTCTTTCCCTCCTAGGAGTAGAAGCAAGGCATCTTTTGCCCACTGAAGCCCACTTGAAAGAGTAGGAGTTGTTATTCCTGCTCTGAATTAGGTCAAATTTCCCAGTATTCTACCAGCAATAAGAAGGGGAAATACCACAAAATCTGTTTACGTAATTTTTATCCGTGTCATTTGCACTATCTCTGACATAAAATTAATTTAGTTATCTAAGGCACTAATCACAAGCATACTCTCTCATTCTCTCTTTGATGGAAAACTTGGAACCCCAAAGCCCAATGTGCATGTGTGGTACCCACTCGTGTAAGTGGGCAGGTACAGAGAGCTTTCAAATGGAAAGGTATTTTGCTTTAGAAATAGCCTTGGCTTTATTAATTTTTCTGGGTTTTTTTAAAGTTAATTTTTTTTCACAACACTATGATCAAAATACGAGGCAAAAGAATATCTGCTTACCGCAAGTTGTTCTTTTGTTTAGAAATATTTCAATATGAACTTTGGCTGGAAGAATAACTAAAAAAGTGACAGCGGGTAATTTTTAAATCCGGAGAGCTAAGAGTACTTCTAAGAAAAAAATTTGTGCCAATTATTTCAACTTTTTGGTGCCTTCTAACAATAGTTGCAATAGGTAGTATAGCAGAGGCTCCCAGGGCCAGATGTGCAGAGTAGGAATAGAGGCTCACTTAGGGAGGGGGTGTTTGTACTACACAGGCAGTGTAGTTAAGTAAGTTCAAATGTTATGACTATTAAAGCTTGATCTAGTGGGTTAGATTTGGATTCTTAGTTTTGCCCGCAAATCCAGGATCTTTCCCTTTAAACGTCGAGCATTTCACCAGCTCCTCTAAAGAAAGCGATGAGCGGAGATTTTAAGGGGAAAAAAAAAAAACCAAATTGAAACCAGCAGCATATTTTGACTTGCAGAACTAGAGCCAGCGAGGGAACAGATGGAGCACTGTGTCCCGCATCGCTCTCCCCGTCTCTGGAGAGCGGGGAAGTTAAACCCCAGGCGAGGCGATGCAGCGGCCGTGGCCCCAGCAGCCTGCCAGCTGCAGGCGGCCAGCCCTGGGAAAAGCTGACCAGAACTGGGAAACCGGGAAACCAGAAAGAGGAGCTTCATGCCATCTCAGCAGTGCTTTAGAAGAAACGCTGCTTTGAGTCCGATTTATCTTGGCTGAGTTGTCTTCGGAACTGGTCCAAGCGATTCCAGGGGTTCTGACCAGCTCACAAGCTTTATCGCCCTTGTGTCTCCAAACTCCCCTCCTCCAGGCGGTTCCACTTCCTCTGGGAGACATGACCAAGACACCTCGGCTTCCTTTGCGATGCGGTATTGATTTTTTGCAGTCTGTCCTTCCCTAAGGAATTGACTGCACTAGATCAAATTAAGAACAATCTGAGCATTTAATGGGGCTCCTTCAATATGATGAAGTTTGATTGCTTGAAGTTGAAGTTCATGATAATTATTTATGCTGACAGCACCCTCACAGGCAACAAAGGCTGACCCTTTCCTGAAGGCCTCAGCCTCTCCACTGGGGAATTATTTTGATCCTTCTGTGCTTACCTAGTACGCATTCTTCTCATTATGAAATAGGAGAATGATGATCACAGAAAAAATGTACTGTATTGTTTTGAGATTAGCAGCAAAACCCTTGACTCGACTGGGTGCATGATCAGGCCTGTACCTGCTCTTCTGCACTTCCATAGTACCAAATAATACCTGTTCCTGATGAAAATTGTGGCATTCCTATATTGTTTAAGGGGTTTATCCTGAGGATTGCCTACCATCACGACTCTTTGAGTTAGTATACAGGTTTATCTGCGAGCAGGTATTTTTCATGAATGGCAGAGAAGGTGAAAATAAACCTCTCTTGCAGATTCTTGAGCCCTATTATTAAAAACCGTCCTGGGTGGGTGTAAAGAAAACAGTCCTTAAAGTCTGTGTGTATGTGCACGCATACCCCATAAAACAATTGCCTTAACGCTTGTGGATATTTGTCAATGCATGAAGCACCCACACCCTTTCATTTTTGGTGAAACACACACATGTAAAAGTGAAAACATGACACTGCTGCAAGTATCCACACATAGAAAAACAGACACACATATGTAAAGTATCCCTCCACCTGTGGCTACTGTAAGTGAAGCAGTTTGGCTCCTCAGCCCTCAGCACAGCGTGCAAATTCACAGATGCCGATGGGTCTGCTTCAAGAAATACATGACGTAAGTAAGGAAAAAAGGCAATTTTGTGATTTTATTGTTGTTGTTTTTTAAATATTCCCCCCCCCCCCCAAAACAACAGCTACATCCACCCTACCTTTCTCTGGAGCATAACTGTCAAAACATAACACATTTTGGGACAGCCCCACATGTATTCTGCTTTTTTTATAGCAGGGAGAGAAACAACAAATATGGCTTTTACACATGGAATATAGCGCTTACCTAGGTTGTTGAGTCCTCCTCCTGTGGCAGAGAGGATGGCTATCGTGCTCCGATGCAGCTTCATAAAATCCTGGTGGCTCCTTTGAACAGCCAGCCCAGGAGCCCTGCTGTTCCCGTCACACTCTTTCTCCCAAGCGCAGGCTTCTTTGTCCCTGCAAGTTCTTAGCACTGAAGCTTTCAAATGCAGGAACAGCTGCCTCGCATTACTCAGTAATTCCCCAGCCAGGGGACTGAGTAGAAAAATTAGTCTCTTAACTCGTCTAGATGCAAAAATGATGTTATTTAAGAAAAGAATTTGTGTAACAGAAAATGTGAAAATTCAAATGAGGCTGTGTGAAGTCAGCGGAACTTCACCGGTTCGGCGCTGGCTTTCACCTTTGACTTTCACCTATGGCTTTCCAGCCGTAACACGCGTGCTGGAGCAGCACGGCTCCACACCCACCGCTTTGGCCGGACGGTTGCGAGGCCGGCAGCTGATCAAAGGGGAAAAGCACATTTGAGGGTTTCCCTTTGGATGGCTGTGTTGGTTGCTTGTTTTGGCTTTTGTTTGTTGTCACTTTAACTCGCCCATATGTTGGTTTACCCCTTTTAGACGGTAAGCCAAAACAGATCTTGCCTCAGTGGGTTGCTCTGAAACCTAATGATGGCATGTTCAACACCCCCGAGGGGCCCGGAGAAAGGAGGATGGAGCTGCCCCCCTAGCACAGGTCAGGGTTTGCATCTGGGGAGAGAGTTGGCTAGTTCACAGAATCATTTAGGTTGGAAAAGACCTTTAAGATCGTCTAGTCCAACCATTGACCCTACTCTACCAGGTCCGCCACTAAGCCATCTATCTTTACAAGCAGTTGGAGCAGGGAGGGTGTTTTGGGGCAGCATGGCTTGATGCAATTAAAGAAGAGGGTTCAAATCTGCTTCTCATTTAAAAAAATAAAAATAAAAGAAGGGAGGCAGGGAGGCCAGAAGGAAGCTGCTCTGTTTCTTTAAGCAACAGAGTCCGTGCAGGCTGCTCAGGCCATTCACAGCCCCACTGAAAGTTTTCCAGCGATACTGAACTCCAGGTGACCCTTGCAGGCAATAATTGCTTTAGCATAGGTTTGACAACAACAGCAAGAAACTCTCTAAAAATAAGCACAAGCTTAAAATAAATTTCAACCCTGGAGACCCACTCATATAAAGAACCCAGCACATCTCCCCTGTTTTTCTTGATTAGCATCGCAGTTCTTGGCAGTTCGAAAAATGACAGTTTCCAAGGGATTTCCAATGGCTCCTGCTCCAGTTTCTAACCTGGCAGGGAGCCAGCCTGTTCCAACAGTGGGTGGCCTTTAAAGGGACCTCAGGGGGCTGCTCTGGGCCAGCATCCCTCCTCATTTACCCCAATATCTAGCTTATTTAAAGGTGGGATATGGAGTAAACTCAAAAATTAATTGCAGTGCCTGGGATAAAGGTCTTTCCTTGTTTCGTAGCTGTAACATAGCTCATTTAGAATGGCTACATCATTACTTGGAACGCAGAGTACCAAAAAGCTGCCCACCAAAACCATACTAATGAAACAACTTTCTGTCCAGCAGAAGGAAAAGGAGAAATTTTGGCCGTGAGTGCTGAAGGAATGATTTGTTCTTGCAGAGGTGCCCACCAGACGTAAGCAGAGCGGAGGCACATCCACTACTCCAGGGTACTTTTAGAAGATTTCCCATTACAACAAACCACCTGGAAATTAGCCCTTATCCTGCCAAGGTTTTAAGGTAGTGTGTATACCTTGCTGCTACACCAGATCTGGGGTCCAGAAATACCAAATGTTCGCTAAATTTGATGGAAAGGGACTCTTCTTTCAATAGCGAAGAAGAAAGCGTTTTGCTTAAAGAGGATGAAGTTTGCTTTTTCTGGCCACTTCAATGGTGGCATACAAGGGAGTCCTCTCAAAGGCTGAGGACCTCGTGCCAATGAAGGTAAAAGCTGTCAGCTCTTGTTTATGGACCACAGGATGAGTATGGATTTGTTGCGTAATGGAGAAGAGAACCAAATTATTATTCTCTGGCTCTTCTTAAGAACATTTTTCTCAGTTTGCAGGCTGACTTCTTGCAGTCAGCTGTCTCGCAATACGAACTCTTCAAAGTTAGAATGTACTTGTCCACTTTGCAAACCTTCTTCTTAAGGTTTTAGAGGATGGTGTGTTAAGAAAAGGCTGTTAGGACATTGAAGAAGGACGACAGACACATGCATGGAATTGTACACAGCAGCCAGTGAGTAATCCGGGCGCCTGTGTTTTATCCTTGTAGGAAGACTTTAAATAAAGAATTTATCAAGTTCTGATCCTCTATAGGAAACCTATAGAAAATAAAATGTTTCAGGCTTTAAATAACAGTGGGTTCCAGGACCGGTGTGTGAGGCAAGAGGAGATGTACTTTCTCTGCATACTATTTTCTGCAAAGTGTTTTTATGCAGGTTTTTTTTAGGGTTGGTTTTTTTAAAAAAAATCTTTTTCCTCCCCTCTCAGATGGATCTGGACAGAGCCAGATCCCAACTGTAAACCAAAATATTCACCTGACAGCAGATACTCAGATATTCCAGGCAATCCTAATGCAGCACTTTCTCCTGCGACAAACCAGAGATCTGAATTCTGAAAAAAAGAAATACGAAGAAGTCTACATCCTTCTCTTGTTTTCTGATTAAATACACTTCTGCTCTATCATCACTGATGGGGTCAATTTGGTCCAATGACTTTTGATGAGACAAAGTGGTAGACTTGCTGTTGGCTTTTTTTTAAGTGCCTACATCTTAGAAAAAACTGGCTATATCAGCTCGCTAAATAACAAAACTCATGAAATTGCTTATTTTAGTCATCATTTGAACTAGTAGTAATTATGCCTTAATAGTAAAATGAGGTTTTAATGCTGATTAATGAAACTGCTAAACTGTCAAGACTGCTAGTCACACTTACGGGTCTCTGGAGACTGTCCCCTAAAATAGTTGCCATGGTATGTGTAATATGGCTTTTTCTGTAGGACCAGATGTGAAGCATATGGTGACCTATTACGGTAGGGATGAGCCATAAGTCCTGGATGAATTATATTGGACAAACTACCCAAATGGAAAGATAACGTCCAGTGATCATTAGAGGATCATAGCAGCTTTCTGGAGTGTAAGGGACGATGATGAGCTTGGGAAATTGCCTAGCTCAGTTAATCATTCCCGCTTGATAGAGTAATACTGATATTCTTTTATGCTTATTTATATCCTAGAGGAATAGCATGCTGCTGCCTGTGCAAACACACAGTAAAACATACTGCTACTGCCTATCACTTGTTCTCTCTCCTGCCTGTGCCAGGTACCTGTTCCCACTGCTGGAGGGGAGTCCCGTGGGGCGGTGGGTCCTGGCAAGGGAAACCTGTGGTGTTCCCCAGCCCCGTGGCCAGCAGGAGCAAACCTCGGAGGTGCTGCTGCAGAGGAGGAGATGTGATGTGCGACGGAAAGGATAATGCACCGGCCAGACCACAAAGAAGTAGGCAGGAAAATAGAAAAAAAAACCCTAATTACGTAATGAAACTCCCTGCTCTCTTATGCAGTGACAAAACTGTGGTGTAATTTTACTTCCTTGTGCAATTTACTTGTCAGGGCAGGGTGCTCACGCACAGGAAACCAGTCCATTGCTGCGCAGAGCTCTGGAGGGTCCTCGTGAGAGCGCTCCTGTGCCCACAGCGCATTCGTGTCCCCCCGTGAGCACATTCCCCGCAGGAGGAATGAGGGCAAGACTCTTTCCTGAAAAACCAAATTTCCCCATACCCATTAACTTGATCGCTATCCAGTATGGTATTCCATCTTCAGTACGTCGGCAGGTATTACCCAGAGCAGAATATAATGGACTGCTTTTCAGTTTTGCTACTGCCACTTTGTATTACTCTTTGGTATGATTCTGTCGTTTTATGAACAGTTTAACCTATTTACTCATGTGTAAATGGACAATGGTTGAAGATTAGAGAGGCTTCATTTGCTACAAAGAGCTACTATCTTGTCTCAAGAGCAAAAAGAACCGGTTGCCCTAGATGGCAGGTCATCTCCTGCTTACTGTGGATGTACCAGGTTATCATCACGGTGTTGGCCTATGTGCGTAGCAACAAATACGCATTAGCATGGCTGCACACTGGTTTTTAGAGGCCAGAAAAGTATAGACAGCTATTTCAATAACTAAACATACAAATTAATACGCAGGATGATTCATAGGCACATGCAACATGCTTCATGTTCATTTCTAAAAATCAGCGCTATAATTGCTGCTGGTCAAACTTCGGATGAGATGCTCTTGTTTGAATGGGTATTTGTAGGAGGGAGTAAATTGTGTGTTATCTCCTTCTAAACACATTTCCAGTATTTCTCCCATCGCCATATTCTTGGGCTTGAAGATTAATCCATCAGATAGAAGCGCTCTTCTTATACCCCAACAGGTCTTGCTGTGTTGTCAGTGATTTCACAGCACCCAGTCCTGCATCCGTAACCCACACGAGCAGCATCACCAACTTCATAAAATCAGGTCCACAGAAATGCTGGAACTACTTACTGCAATTCTGTAATCACACAAGGCTGAGTTATTTCAGTAAAAGTCCTCTTCCAACTGTCTGGCAACAGAAACCGAGGTATTCTCGTTATACGGCCAAGCTTTCTATGACAAATAATGCTACCACAGCTTAATTGGCATTTATACAAATATTCAGGCAGGCCTGTAAACGATATTAGTGAAAGCCACAGCTACAGCTGGGGTTGTCTGCATATGGTTGCCACACTCCAGATAGATAATTCGTTCCTCGGAAAAGTCTGTTTTCATAGTTACGTGGTTACAAAGCAGTCTCTCAAGTGCCACTGTGTCGGGAAAGCACATCACAGGCAGAAGGTAATGACTGCTGACACCAGACCAGCTTTCCTCTTGTTCCATATAAAAGCCAGCAAACTCTAAATCATCAGCACAACCACGCTGCTTACCTGCCCCCATTGTTCGAGCGTGTCTCTACAGCAGGGAGCTAAATCTATCAGAAATCAGTTTAAGAAAAAAAAAATTTACTGCACGGCCTGCAGAAGTCCGACTGGCTGGTCTGAAAGAAATTAAACTGGGATGAGGATTCCAACACAGAACAAATCCTGCCCAAGGAATAGCGCTTTGAGAACTAGTTCACAAAAAGAAACCCCAAACCAACCCTTCCTTCCCCCAAAAAATGTGAGGTGGGATGAAAATTATTCCTGTCCCAGGCAGACACCGCCGTAAGCTTTATCAGAAGAAGAAAGTTTTTAGTAAACAAGTAACAAAATACTGTTTGTCTAATATTTGCAGTAATTACAGCCTACGTACTAAAGCCTGGAAAACCAGTATGTTTTTAGAATGCCCTTTCTGGTATCTGTTGGTTATCACTGACTCACATGATAGCTTTAATTTGAAATGTTTTGTGTGTTTTTAAGTGATTTTGTTTTTCAGAGTTAGGATTAGGAGGCTGGCTCATCCTTATTGTAAGATCTTTCCAAATAAAAAGCTGTGGGGAACCGAACAGCAGCAAGCTGTCAGATCAGGAAATGAGGATTCAATCATTCGTTTGGCCATAGGTCACTGGCGTGACTGTGGCTGATCAGCTTAATTTCTGTCTCCTTGCTCCTCCAACAGTAAGAATAGCATAGTTACCGCATCTTTGCTTTCCCTGACTCTTGCTTGGCGCGGGCTCCGCTGTAAAGGGACTCTCTTACCATGTTGGACATGTAACACCAAGTCAAGAAGGTCTTAGCCTTGATGGGGCTGCCACTGTCATGCAAATGAGAGCCACAGCTTTTCTGAGCAGGTATTTGCATAGCTGATTGTTTGCTGTAGGGCATTATACTAAGAACAGTAAATTTCATCTGCAACTATCCCCTGTGCATAAGTCTAACTGGTAACTGGAGTAGCTCCGAAGAAATCTTGGAGCAACAGGCGAGATTTTTTGCACAGGACATGGCACAAAATTGGGATTTTTTTTTTTTTTAACATACCTCTAGATACCATAAGGTGATGGATTTAAATGCCACCAAAGTGACGGGGTGTCCAATAGGATTTTCCAAATATTTCTGGCAATGTAAAGATATCTGAAAATCTGGCCTCGGTTTGATAATAGAAACCCAAATCCAAGATAAAAATAAACCACTCAAGTTTCATTTTAAGCTGATAGAGCTATTGAATGTCAAAGGTTTAGAGCTAGTATAATTGATTAAGAAGCCTACGTATTTTGTAGTTTTAAGTCTACAGTAAATTCAATAGCACTTTGTACAAGAAGTTGTTCTGTTGATTAGGAGACTTTAATCAATACAATTTAGCTCCTCTTAGGAACTGCCACTCTCCCAGCCTGAGTTGGGCTTGAGCCAGATGCCTTGTAGTGTCAATACAATGCTCAAATACACCATCTCCAAAATTCTCTAGATGCCTCATAACACAAAGCCAATAACAATGTGGTGTTACTGACAGAGCTGTAGCCTGGTTTTTACAGTAATGTAAAGATTTTGTACCTGCTTCAGACATTTTAAATCTATGCTAGCGATCATCTTCAGACAGTTTGGGCTAAGCTAATTCATCATTTATTTGCCTGCTAAAGAAAAAACATAACACGTGCTTTAAGACTTTAAGATAAAGGTTCTGCTCTGCATCTAATAGAGATTGCTTGTTCTTTTACCAAGACCTAGGTTTTACCTTTTTATCCTCCCTCTATTCTAGCTTGCTTTCAAATGCAGGAATTGGCTTTGATTTCTGTTTTCTGTCTAGCTGGAAGTCTCCCTAGTCAAAAGCCAGCCGGTGTTCCAGGATCTTGGAATGATTTTCCTAACAGCAGCTTTGTTGTTGGGATAACAAAGGAACTGGTTTCTCCGTCTATTTGCAAGGGAAAGTGTAAAAAAAGGAAAACCGTAATTAAAGAGCTACAACACTGTTCAGGAGATGCAGATTCAGTTCTTAGGACTGTGAAATCTCCTGTGTGATTTTGGGCAAGTTGGCCACTTTTCAAGCTGTTAACTCAAGAAACTCCTTTTATCCTGCCTTTTCAGCACCCTTACACGGGAGATCCCTTGTTATGAGCTCCCAAACAAACCAGATCCATGCTGACTTTGGGCAACACTACCTATAGTGACAATTAACAAAGAAAGAAAAGTTACTCCAGTTGCAGTGGCTCTCAGCAGCCAGAAAAGAAAAAATATTTTGCTGAAATACTCTCATGCCACTGAATGTTAGAAACATTTGTACACAGTATGCAAAAAACTTAGTATTTGTTGTGTTGTTTCATTTCTAACAGTCCATCATCAAAAGCCCTTGGCAACAGACTGACATGTTTGAACCACATTAATAATAACAGTACAAAAATAGGTTTAAATGGGATTTGAGGAAGTCTTCTGTTTTATACTTCTAATTCTATACTTTCAGGTCTACTTTTGAGTATTTCGTAGTTCAAAGGTCTTCTCTCTTAGGACTCTCGCGGTCCTAACTCCTCAGCTTGTAAAGCTGACAAGTCCCATTGTACCACCGAGCCATCTGCCTAGATAAATACTCCCCACTCTTTGAGGAAGAGATGAATGTGGGCCATTCATTCCGTTATCCTGAAGCGAGGTACCCGTTTTTGTCAGGCCCTCTCACATGAACATAAACCTTAGGAACTAAATAAATTACTAAATTTTGTAATAAGAACTGCAGGAAAATGCTGCCTAGAAGAAATGAAGGGCTCCTCTTGATTTTATTCTGCAACCAACAAAAAGCAAATCGAGCCTGAGAAAAACTGGTAAAACAAAATGAGACGTATCCTTATAGCCACGTCATAAATGAATCGTTACAGAACTGTCTGGCTCAAGCCAGAGATGGAGGTACAGAAAGCGATAACTAAATGGGGAAAAAAATAAATCAATATGGATGACTGAAAAATAATTTGGTGCGCTAAAACTCACTCAGACTTCTCCTGCATTTTCTCTTGATTAGGCTGACAAGAACTGAAGCTGAAAATGTTAAAACCCAACTTTAGCCTTCCATGTGGTACTTAGGCTGTACTCATTTGTTAGAGTCCCATTCTTGGTGCTTCTTTCTACAGGTCAGACAGCGCTTTGATGGCTGGGACTTCCTGAGAAAGTGCACTGGGCGTCCTACAAGGGCTGACAGACATGTCCAAGCCCGATCATAATGTGATTTTATCCGAGTAGCAGGTGAACGGAAATTAGAAACCATGATGGTGCACAAAAGACTGGTTACTGCAAATGAGGAAACTACAAGGAAGTTGGGTCCTGTATCTCAAAACAGAGGCAAGGCAAAATACACTACTTTGTGTTGCAGGCTTTGTCCCATGCATTTATCTTTCCAACAAGAAGTTATGATGTTGGGCAGAGAAAATCAGGATCTCTGCCTGTCTATAACTGCTAGAAAATAGCCTCAAGTTGAAAAAAGAAAAAAGAAAAAAACAAAAAGGGGAGGGGTGGTGAAAGAAGGGGTGAAAAGAAAATTCCAGAAGTGTAATTCAATCAGGTGTGGTCAAAAGCAAGGTCTCAAAGAAAGCCCTTGGGTCAATTTAACACAGAATAGAAGGGCTACAGAGTTTGGAACTCTCCCTGCAACTTAAATTATAGATGGTTTCCAGGAGTTTCCTTAATAAAATTTGTCTAGGGAGAAAATACTGGTGTCAGTGAGGGGAAAAAATCTGATTCACGGAAAATGGAAAAGAGAAAGGCAGCTTCAACCAGGAGTTAGTCATCAATCTATTTCTTAGACAGAGTCTTGGCAAAACCCATCCTCCTGGTAGAACTTGCCTGGAGTAGACCAGATTGATTTGACAGTCTCTTAGCCTAATAAATGCTTGACCTCAAGGTCTGCTGAATTCACTAAATTCACTATGCAGAGAGAATTGGGAACCAATCACCTCTGGGGAACATCCTGTTCCGCAGCCCTCCCCTGATAAAGGCCTTGACTGCTTTCAGCCTTATCGAGATGACTAGATGAAAGCTGCTCTCAGAAGAAGAAAGGTTAATCGACTACGCTGCTGTTAATCAATCACTTGGAAAGATTCAGCACTTACAATAGGTAGGTTCCCCCCTCCTGCCAAGAGGTTCTTGCATGTTAACCAGGGACCATCTCCTCCAGTTTGAGGGATGAGTAACAGACAGAAACGCAATCCAGATAGATGCCAGGTGTCTGATCCAAAGCCAGCTGAAGTCAATAGAAAGACTCCCAGGGAGTTCAATGGGCTTGGATCAGCCCCTGCAGAAAGACTTATTATCCAGGGCTTATTTCACATGCAGATATTGAGCTACTTTTAGTACTGAAGGATCCTTGAAAAGAGGCAGATTCATCACACTTTTGCCTCCCTGTGAAATCAAACTTCTTCAAATCATACTGTGTCCCATTTACCCTGATTGTCAGATATGGCTGACATCCAGCAAAGGCAAATTACCTGCCTGTGACAGCAAAGACAGACACGTCTACATTTCAAGATCTCTAAAGAGTACAGAAAGAAAAAATGCCAAACTGATAATGTTTTCCTGGCCTTTTTGTAGCTGCCGCTAGCCAGAACGATAGCTTTCTGAGAAGAGGAAAAGCCAGATCAATTTCTGAAAGGACAAATGGAAAATTGAGGGAATAAAATCAAAAAGATCCTGCCATGGAGAAGAACAAGCTCAGTGCTGAACAACTGGCGGTATGGAAGGTGAAGCTGGCAGAGCCAGAGAGAAAAGCACCACAAGAGAAGTGTTAGGAATGCTTAGGAAGTACCCTTAAGATTACGTATATCTCTAAATTAACAGCTGTATTCAGCACCAACATTAACAGGTGACAAAGCAGTGACTATCCCTGATGCCTGTCTAAATGGAAGGAGAGTCTTAGCCTCTTGTTGCAAACCCAGGTCCTCATATCCCAGTGCAGAACCACTTGATAACACACCTGCTGCACCACGCAGCCAAAAAAACGTATGGCCAACAGTTGAAACCAAAAGATACACACCTATCTACAGCTACGTGTACCAGTTTCTAGTTTATTGCAGAGTCTGGTACAGACTTTTGCTTCTTCAAAGCACTGCTTGTGGTAGTTTCTCACTACCAGAACCACAGAATCACAGGGGTTGGAAGGGACCTCTGGAGATCATCTGGTCCAACCCCCCTGCCAGAGCAGACCCACCTCCAGCAGGTTGCACAGGATGGCGTCCAGGCGGGTTGGGAATGTCTCCAGAGTCGGAGACTCCACCACCTCTCTGGGCAGCCTGTGCCAGTGCTCTGCCACCCTCAAAGGCAAGAAGTTCCTTCCTCATGTTGAGATGGAACTTCCCATGTTCAAGGTTGTTTCTGTACCAGCCTTACCCACGGCAGATTACAGCCTGAACTTACGCCAGCCTCTACTCACCCGACTCCGTCTGCTGCCAGAAGGCTTCCTGCTGCTCAAATCCTGGAACAAAGCTGCTGGCTTAAAAATTTCGCTTTAGGAATAACCCAGTTTTCACTAGAGGCAGACACCTGAAGTGAAGCATGACAGACTGGTACCATGGAGTGCACCTGTCCTAGCCAGTGAAGAGGCGCCAGGTCTTTCAGAAGGCTGGAGAGCAATCCAGATGCAGCGGCTATTCTCTGCTCGCCTGGAAGTTCATGGCACTACAAAGCATCCCAGGCGATGGATATTTCCTCTTTACACAGTGACAACAAGCAACGTATCAGTGGAAGAGAACGATCTAAGATGCACTACAGATATGATTTCTATGTGCTCCAAGAAAATGCTTTGTCTGAGGAAGGACAGCCATCTTAAATGTAGCCGTGTTCTTTGCCAGCAAACAGCTGTGGTTGCCAAACCAATTCCCTAGTCTTCCCATTGCTGGCTGAAAAACACCCACAAGACAGATCCTGCACCTACATCCAAAAGGAAGGACTGGTGTTTGGAGACTTTTTTTCCATTTGGCTCAATTGATAGAATAACCATCACTGCAAGCAGGGCAGGTATCATTAAAGAGCGAAGGTGCAGGTCTAGCTCATAAGGAGAAAGAAATTCACAAGAAATTCCATGTACAAAAGAAGAACTAGATTTGAGAGTTACAGTAGCTTCTTTGCCAGAGAAGACTTTGGTATAGCAGCCTCATAAATCTGAAAATTTCAGCCTAACTCCACAGCCAAGTGTAACATGCATTGCCTCAAAACACAAAAGCAGGAGTCCTCTAAGTAGCACTCTGCTGCAAGAGCCCAAAATCTGTTGTCCATAACCTTCATATCAAAACAATGTCAAAAGTTAGTAACCTGCTAAGCTAAGTGGGAATATTGTCTGGCTTTCCACGTCTTCTTTCGTGTTACTGCAGGTGCAGATTCACGAAAGCAATGCCTTATCTTCTTGTGTTTGAAACTGGGTTTTCACAGCCGTAACTTCTACTTTTGAATGAGATTCTGTTGTTACGAACTTAATAAGTGTATTGCAGCAGGTCCTGTTGTGCCTGGCGTTCTGCTGGCATACACCGAACCACCCTCCCCTGCAACGCTCTTGCCAGTGGCGGATCCCGCTGCAGCCACAACACTGAGAAGAGACCCAGATAAAAAGCCATATATTTCATCCGTGACTATTCATTTCTTAACCCACAGCGGATGAGCGCAAAGCACCTGCAGCTCGGTACTAATGACCGAGTGAGGAAGTACAAAGGTTATAGCGCCTAATCAATTTTTCCCCACGTTATCTGGAATAGCATCCTACAAGGCTTAACTGCGCAAACTTGGTTGCGCTGCGTTATAACACCCGAAGAGAAAAACCTCTTCTGTCTAAAAGGAATGGAAAGATGGATGGCAGAGAAACGGAAGGAAAAGTCTGAGTGCTTTATCGACCCAACTGACATCCTACGAATGGTAAGCAATAAAAATTTATTGAGAAATGAAAAAGTTCTTACTTACCCTGATCACTGCCCCCCAAACTGTTAATGCCACAGAAAATGCAAAATTCCCTTAAGCCACATATTTAAAAATCTTGCAATTTTATTTGCATATAAAGGCCGCTAGATATAATATCACAATAAATTTAAAGAAACAACTGCTTTTCTAAATTCCATTAACAAGGTAACGTAAAATAGAACAAAGCTCAATAGCATTTACAGTGGTAGAACAGAAATAACTATCTGCAACAATAATTTGTGCTAGCGAGATTGCATTTACACACAGTGCAAAATAAGAAAAAGGAAATAAAAAGACGAGAAGAATATTTAAATATAAAGGACAACTAAGCCTTATTTTACTTAGGCTTGATTGTATCCATTTGACTCTATACATGCCTGAACTAAAGATTTAACTCGGGCTCTTGAAGGCCTTGAGCACTTGGAAAATGTGTCACATCCTTCATAATTTAGATGTGCTGTACAGCATAATTTGCAGATGCTATACTGGCAATATTAAATCCTAGCTTAGTTATAATGCACAAAAAATACATATATATATAAATTCATATTTAAAAGGAGTCCGCATTTACATTTTACTTTTTTTTACTGCATGAAATACCTGCTCTTTGCAGCTTTCACCCCCAGTCTTTTAAAGCTAAAATAACTTAAAAACAAACAATAAAAGGCAGATATCACATACAGGCTGTGGCTATCTTTAACATATAAAACAGGTAGAGACAAACAATTGAGAAGTCTATTCTCCCCTTGCTGCATTCTACTGTTAACAGAAACAAGTTTCAGTACATGCACATGTATCAAGAGGTAAATGGACCCCAAAATATTGTTTGTGCTACTAAAAAAAAAAGTTAAAAAAAAAAAAATCTATATAAGTGAAGATGAAAAGCTAATATCTAGACCTAGGGAAAAAGAAGACACTTAAAAAACCCCGACAATAACAAAAGTTGTGCAAATTTGGGTGTTTCTAAATGCTGCCTATTTTTTAGCTTATAATATAATATTAAAATAAGGTCTCTCACTTATTAAAAGAAAGCTTGGCTGTCCTTTTGAGAACACTATAACAATTTACAATGGCAAATTTATTGAAAAAAAAAATCATTTTACAAATTCACAATGCTTTATCAATTTAAAATGAACGTTGCATTTCCAAAAAGCACAACCTCTAACTTTTCTTCTTGGTTTTTTTGTACCAGCAATTTACAAATAAAAAAAAAAACAAACCAAAAACCCCAAACAAAAAACCAAAAACCCAACCCCCAAAAAAACCCAACCCCAAACCCTACCCGAAACAAAAACCCCACAGTTCCCCCAAACTCACCGCCCCACCACCCCAATTTTGAAATAAACATGTAACAGAATGTAAGTTTTATAATTAGAAAATGGCAGTTTATAGACCTTCCCCAGTTCCAAATGTGCAGTAGTGCTTCATGATCCTTGAGGGGTCGGAAGGTCAAATATAATTGGAGGGTTGGTTGGTTGAAAGCTGACTGTACACGTTGAAGCATTGATGTAGGTTGTGTAACCGTCCGTCATAATGCCATAACCTGTAGGGAGAACGTGTCACACTTACTGTAATACAAACAAACGATACTGCCCATGGGCAGCTGCGCTGAAAGCTTGTTGTGGGATCGATGCTTCGGAATAAAATTAAACTAATCCCTTCAAAATGATACAAAGCTCTTGAAAGCTGCCACAAAGGCTTGATTGGAAAAAAAAAAAAAACAAAAACCAATGTACTGTATTTGAAATAAGAACCGATGCTTTCGTTCTACGTACAAACATTCCCCCCCCACCCTGTGGAATATCCTCTGTTGCAACTGGATACAGCAGAAACAGACATAATTGCACATGTACTTTTTCTAATGACTTAATTTGTGAACTGTAGAGCTTGTGTGCCTGTAAAGTCTGTCATAAGAAAAAGACTGATCAGGAGCAAAAGATTTAGAAGTAACTTTGGTTACTGCTTGGTTGGCAATGAACCCACCCTGGTAAGCTTTCCCCATGCTACTCCTTATCAGCCAGTTCCTTATCACAGGACTGCCATGCTGGTGTTCATGATGCCTTCTGAAACCTCAGAAACTCATCAGCACGTTAAAAATACAGAGAGGTATTTACCTTTTATATATACATACACACACAAACACACAGACATAATATCTACCACTGAATATCATGACTAAGGAAAGGAATCTCCTGCTATAAACACAACGGAGCGCGGGAGGTCAATGGATGACCCCTGGCTTAAGCAGAAAATTGAGGGGAAAGTTAAACAGATGACTGCTTTTCATTATGAAGGGATCTTGATAACTTGTTCCCAGATAAGGAAGCAAGAAGTGAGTATTAATCACAGGTTTTTCAGCATGCCAAGGACCTGACTCCTTCAGTTACACTACGGCATCAGTTTCAGGATGTTGAAGACTGTTCTCAAGCTTCTCAACATCTGGCCAGCAATGGTCTTGGTTGGGAGTGTGCCTGGGGAACCAACCACCAGCATTCCCTCAAGGATAAGGAGATAGAGGCTCCTGTTCCACCAGTGCAAAAGGTGAGAGAAAGCTTTGCCATTGTTTTTAGCTGACATCCACAGAAAGCCAACAAAAGAAGCTAGACAAAGTCTAGGAAGAACGTGGCACCAAATGCACCTTTAAAAAAAAAAAAAAAAAACACCAAAAAAACACACAACAAAAATCAGAGTTTCGTGGAGGAAGAGAACTTCCCATCGCTAACCCACAGGGAAAAAATGTTTTTCTTTTAAAGCATTATGATACAGTACAGATCACCGCTGTCTGAAAGCTAAGATAAATACAGCTACCCACAGTGTCTATCACAAAGAATAATCGCTTCAGAATTGCTGCACTGTCCGCCTGTATTACTTTATTTATTTAGACTGGCAATTTTGATTTAGATCATCTCGTGGTGGGATAAACCTTGTTGGCGGTTGTTCCTGCTTATCAAACCCAGAAAAAACCCTGCATCACCAAAACGTGTGTACAGCCTCTGTTAATTTAACGTAATGTGGTGCATGTTCATCTCAGCTGGAGTTGGATGAGAATTAATTGCACTGTGAGATAACGCTCTTAACACTTGGCTATTTCTTTCTGTACCGAAACAAGCCGTTCTTACGTCTTCTGCGTACATACTAAACAGAATTTTAACTTTGTTGTTAGTATTCTTCTAAGAGTGTATTTGAATGTTCACTGCTAATATGTGCTGCCACGTTCCCATGAGATATAAGTAGAAGGTGCTGTGGTCCCTTGGTGCTTTCTCACAGTACTGATCTTGTACTTTAAAATACATTCCTCTCCCGTTACGAAACACTATTGCAACTAGAACTTTCATCATCCAGTGTGCCTACAAAGGCTGTAGACAATTTACATGTTTTAGCTGGAAGTCCTGCTGTATTCACTTGTTCCTAATAGGCAAGGATTAATATTTATACAAAATATCCAATGTTCTGCTGCGTGCATTAAAAGACTGCTGTTCATACCACTATACTTAAGGTCACGTCAGCATTTCCATTATAAGCTCTTTAATTACAGATACCAGGTATAAAATTAATTGTATGCAGTCACAAGGGCTTCAGAAAAACCAACACCACCAGTTGAGAAAGCTGTCCTTTTTTTTTTATTTTTCTTTTATGAAGTCCTCCAAATCTTTAAGCCTATGGAGAACCTAATTAGAGTCAATGGAGAAACCTCCAGGGGGGACAATATAAAGCATTTAATGTGTCATTTCGAGTTCTAGGGTCACGAAGTCTTATGCGCTCTCTCTCTCAGGCAGAACTCTTAGAGTTTGTCTCTCAGCCACATGAAAGCTACAAAATTGTATTAAATATTTAACTATCTCCAAACTGGATTTAATCTCTCGGCCTCTTCCACTGCCACAAACTGAGCTCAGTGTTTCTGAAACTTCATATTCTGCCCGATCTGGTCCTGACAGTGGGGAAATACCTCTCCTAAGACATGAGACTGCTGGAAGGTAACATACACAGTACGAACTGTGGATGCATCCTGTTCAAACAGGATGCTCTTAGCAATGTATGCAAAGTGAGTTCTGGCAATCTCTCCTCCTGATGCTCTCCTTTCTGCTTTTGCTTATACGCTGAGGGAGGTGAGCCGAGACAGTAAGTTGCCTTCGCTTTTCCTTTTTTTCTAGCACCTTTCTTGGCTCCTGGTGCTTGGGATAATGGGGATCATTTTCATTTTGGCTCGCAAGTGTGGAGAATCTCATCTGTTTCTCTAACGAAGTTTGCCAGAATTTGAATTGCTTTCAAATAACCTGTATGGAACAACCTTTGCACAGTGAAAGATGTAGGTGGCTAAATGTAGCACACGTTCCTGAAACAGTCTGTTTTAATTCTAGCATAAATTTACAAAGTGCTGTGCACGTAATCACTTCCCCCAATTCCCTCCCTACTTTAGTCCAATACGCCATTATCCATCCTTTGCAATACACTATTGAAACACGTTTCTTTGAAATTAGCCTGAGGTCGAAGAGGGGAATAGTGCTGCTCCTTACCTTCATGAATCCCACCAAAGACATGGAGTTTGGGCCTTACTCGCCTCTGCACCGTGTTCAACAGCTCCACACAACCCACTCTCTGCAGCTCCTTTGGAACCCAGTCTCGAAAACCTTAAGGCAAAATGCAATCAATACTATTAATTTTCTCTATTCAGGTAAGGTTTCACGTAGACTTTCAGGAAGTCATAATTCATGGAAGGTTTATTACATTAACTGTAGTCATAACCTCTCCATTAAAAGCACACAATGGCTTTTAAGAAATGTTTCACTGTCACTTTGCCTTCCTTAAGATTTCCTCCCTCCATCTGCATTAATATTTTTCTGGATGTGATTTGGTTTTTTAAACTATAGGTATAAACTCATCTTCCACCTTGAAAACCTGAGAAATATATTCCCGGCACTGCTGCAGATTTTTCTTGCCTTTCCCCGGGTTCTTACAGCAGCCAGCTTCCCAGGCCAGCTAGGTGGTTACTCCAGAAAAAAAATCCCTCTCAAAGATCCCGATACCTCTGCCACCTCAAAGCTTTATAAAAGTCTCCCACAACTTCCAGAGGACCAGGGTCTGCAAATGTCAGGTTACTCCCAAGTCCCTTGTCACCATCAACAAGCAACGTAGCAAAATAGCTTCCAACAAGCCAGCGCTACTTGACTCCGTTGCCACTCAGTCCTACGGATAATATGGAAAAATGCACAAACCCTGACATCGGTTGAAACAGCAGCCTGCTGCCGGGACCAGCATGGATAAGGATCAGCAGGGCAGGATGAATGAGGAGGAGTAAACGAGAAATCAGGAGCCACATCCAACTGTAGCACCATTCTACTGACTTTAAAGTAATTACACCCTGTGCCAAGTTTATCCCAGGTAGTAAAAACATGTTGTGACATGAACTTGACTGAATTTTGGAGAGAACAAAGAGTCCAGTTACAGCTCCACCTTCCTTAATATTTACATTCTTTAAAAAGCAGCATTTTGCCAATATTATCATGCAGACCTAGAGCTCTTCCTTTGAGGCACAGTACTAGCATCTAATCTGTGCCTGTAGTTAAAATACTGTACCAGCCTTTGGAAATTGAACTTCATTATCTTCATCAAAACCAAAATTTAAGTACGCTTATTCAATTAAAGCATTCATTAGTGTCTGCATACTGTAATGAACAGTATTTCTATATGAACCCAATTCAGAGCAGATGGATTGGCAGCCCATTTAAAACAGCACCCGTGAAACATTACAAACATGCTTGTGGGGTTTTTTTTTGCTTCTTTGGGAAAATAAACAGATTAAAAGAGCGCTATTCAAAGCGGTTTTCAATATCCGGTGCGCTCCACTGTCAGTCGATGGCGTATCAGTGCTTTATCAAAGCAGCACACCAGTAGCTCTAGTAAGATTAAAGAGAATTTGCAGATCATCTTGAAACACTCTCCAAGTAATATTAAAAGACTAACCAGGATATAAAAGGAGCAAGTACATTACCAGCCAAAACAATTCTGGACTTTTTTTTTCCCCCTTATGTCTGCTTAGATTGCTGACTCTTAACTTAATTGAGGTGCAAAACGTAAGCAGGCATTAATTCCTGACTCCATGGTCACCGAGAAGCTCCGTGACCACACTGAGCCATCCTGGTAGCACTTAAATGCTGTTTTATAATGGCGTCTTGCGAGTCTGGGATGGTTTTTTATTGTCACTACCATCTCAAAAGTCAGTGACTTTACATGATCATGTGATGATCCGAGCCCTCGGATTTCAAGAGCTTACTAAAACTCTGAAAAAAACCACAGTCTACTAACAGTAATGAAGAAGAGACTGATACACTTTCTTATCCTGATAAGCTGTATTTATAAAAGGCAGATGCTCAGTTGTTGTAGAACCAACTGAAATATTTAAAACATGGTCCTAGACTGCTCGCCACGCTTCTTAAAGAAAAGCAGTAAATAATGTGCGATGCGATCTTGTGTGGTACAGGATAGGGGAAAAAATTGTGAAGGTTTTCAAATAGCTTTAATGTGGTCTTTAATGACTTCAGATGTGCCAAACTCGAGTACTCCTGCCTCTGCCAAATGATCATCTTACTGTCTTTTTGAGACCATTAGAACTTAGTTTAGAATTTAGAACTAAAATGGGGATCACTGAATTACTCCAATTTACAAGGCAGGCAAAATTTAACTACATGAAAAACTTCAACTAATTAATGAAAAAACAAATTCCGCATGCATATACTTTTGCTCACCTGTCATTAGTTTGAGTAAGGAATAATTATTTGAGAACATAATTTTATTCCTTCACTAATTTCCTATAAGCCAATTAATATCTTTAAAAATACTGTTACATATTCTAAGTTTCCAAGGAAATTATCAAGGAGAATGTGTGACTGCATACTCCTCAGCTCTTGACTACTTACTCTAAAACCTTAAGGAAACACATCACTGTAGCAGAAAAATATTTTAAAAGTTTTAGTCAATCTCTGCAAAATCACATGGGATTGGAAACTGTTTGTCAGATGAATACCATTCTGAAATAAAATGCCAAGCTCTAATGGCTACGGAATTAGACATTTAATCTTCCTTAGCTTGAGTTAAACAAAAAATGTAATTTTTATTAAAAAACATCAGGAAGCTCAACACATCTGCTAAGCCTAACCATCACTTCACACTTTTTCCAAAAAGGCTTTTTAATTGATGAGTTTGAGTTTGGGTGCAATTACAGTATAGCTTATAGCATTATTGGTTTTGCTTATTTTGTAAGTATAATTCTCAGGCAAAAAAAAAAAAAAATCACACACAGCTTTTTGTTTCACTTACCAAGGGGAGGTCCGTGTGTCATTAGTATATCAATTCCCTCAGGAATAAGGTTCCACTTGTCTAGCAAAGACTGACCTCTGGGTAGGTTAAAGCCCCATCCATTAAACCACGGTGTCCTTTGGGGGAAAATAAGATGAACTGCATCAGTATAAAATAGAAATCTCTTCCCTTCTCCAATTTTTCTGAATTAAAACAATTTCCGTACTTCAGAGATTACTTGTAGACAGCCTTTTTGAAGGGGATGCTGCTAAAAAAACTTGGTTCAACTACATATATCCACTAATCTGTATGTCTGAATTTAGATTAATAACCTATGCTCTTTTTGTACAAGAGTATTCAGCCCTGGCAGTGTTTATCCACTAGAGAAAGGGAAAAAAGTTAAAATAACAGAAACTAAATCTAAAGCTTTTTCCCCCCAAAGTTTGGGGTGTTCACAACATAAGAACTCCTTCCTTCTGTTACCTACCAAAACAAGCAAAATTTTCCAAACTTTTTGGAAGCAAGAGATAATTACTCACAGCAAAAGGCAGCTAGTGGGTAACATCTCAACAGGAAGGCTGTATGATGCAGTGGTTATAAGCTCCGTCTGTACTATGGTATTTCATTAAACTCAAACTTGCTTTGTTCAGCACTTTTAATACCAGAACATCGTCACATAACCTGGCTTTGAACTCCTGAGCCTCCTAGAGGTCTTGATCACACCATGTTTAGCCCCACAGGGACTTTTTCAATAGGTCTTATAATTTAAAATTCATGTCGTATTTTTTAAGGAAAAACGGAGATCCTCAGTCTCCACCATCACCGCACAGCGTTGTTCCAAGACGTCGGTTTATCCATCAACCCAGGCGTATGGTGATGAAAAGTGGACTTTCTAGAAGTACTTTTTCAAGGCGTAACAGCCAAATTGAATGGTTTTGATGCAGGTATGTTGTAATACAGCTTTTCCCTATCAGGTAGGGTCCATAGAGCAACTGTTCTGAAGAGGTAATGTAATATTTACACCTGTTACTAACATTTTATACAGCTGTTAATACTGTAATAATTTCAAGAGTTTTCATCCACGTGTGTGTTTCCTGGAGCTTAGGCAACCGAATTTGACTGGGTTGCTTCATTCTCTAGGTCGGATGCTCCCGGGTCCTAGCCCCAGGCATTTGGGGCCACCTTTCAAGCTACAAGGAGTTGAAGCTTCTCCTGCAGTCTTTCTGTGTACTGCAGTTCTGAAAATAAAAACTGGGGACAAAAAAAAAACCCCAAAACAAACCAGCCACAAGGAAAAGCATACCTGTTAAAAATAGAGAGACCATTAAGAGTCCTACATAACTTCATGATATAATCTGCCTCCCGCGCCCTCTAAATTATGCATATTTGCAGCCTCAAATATGCATCGAAATGGAAATTTCCTGCTGAGATTACATCTCTAATTTATTTTTTTTTTTAATTGAAGTATTTTGTTTGCCAGGGACAATAATTTGACCAATGAAGATTATACCCCGTTATATGCATGGACTGAACTCCTGACAATCGGCAGTATGGGAAAACAGCAGGCGCCGCTAATACAGGAGCAGGAAGGTCACTGGTGTCTTAGTAACAAATAATAGACACATCCCATGTAGTCCTACTGAACTAATACTTATACTACACACACAGAGGAACTCGTTCGACCTAGCAGACTTCCCGGATGCTGGACGAACGCTAACAAGACAGAAAAATTAGATGTTAGTTGAACATTTTATGTAAGCCGTGGGTTCCTAACGTGCATAGCAATGAGACTTCACCTCTCGCTGCTGGCTTCCTCTGCACCCACCGAAACATTTAAAGAAGTTCAAATGTTGTAAAGTAAGTGTCAGTGTACATCACAGGAGGTTTGTGTGCAACTGAATTAAAAACCAAGCATGTGTCTTTAGCTAAATCACAAGTGTTTTTGCTTTTCTGTGACTGACCTTTCTGAAACACAGATCTAAACTTCCTTTCCTGTAACGTTCCTGGGCTTTAATGCATCAAGATTATCGTAACCTTCAGGACCAGAGTTAAAAGTTAAAATACGGTTCGGCTAAACATTCAGCTGCTTAAAAAACCAAACACACAGTGCATAGGTTGAACTTTTCACTGTCAATTAATGATTCTTTCCCCACTTGCATTTCTGCTGCAGATAATACTGTAGTTATTACACCATAGTTAAACCTGAAATGTGAAACCACATCTGTGATCTCTCTGGAGCTCTTTGGAGACTACAACCACAGGAAAACCTGGATTTGTCTGCAGGTTTTTTATTTTATTTTCTTCTGAAGCACTGGGGGAGGAGGAGGAGGGGAACCTGAGCTCCCATATATTCTTCATTCACCAGCCTCTGTAATTAGCTGTGACTAACAGGCACCACATGGGAATCCGCTTGTAAGAAAACTTTCAAGAAACCTTCCCCATTATGCAGCATGCGCACAAAAAAAAAGACAGTCAAGTCCTTCTTTAATATACTAAATATTTTCATATAAAATTAATAAATCGGGGAGAAGAGCGGACATGACTGGAAGAACACCTGGGTCACAGATTTTGGTTTCGGACATTTAAAACAGGAACCAGCACTGTATGTCTAACCACACAAACCCGCCATCCTCTGCGTTTCTGAGGCGGCTCAGGCATCGCCAGAAAGCTGAGAGGAAAGAGGACATGGTTCAGAACACCACCAGGAAGAAATAAAAAAAAAAAAACACCAACCAAAAAAAAAAGAAAACGGCTTCATGGCACTGATTCAGGTTTAGATGAGATCACAAGGAAGGTCAGCCGATGTTTGCACTACACTGTGTTGCAGCGCAGGCAAAATGGAGTTGATGTACTGTGAATCCCGTGAGCGGACAGATGAATAGCTGTTTAGTCCCAGCAAACTTTAAATGTGTGCAGGCAAGACAAAGCCTGCACTGTTGGTAGGCAGCATCCCATCAAGGGATAGCAGACAGGGATATTTCATTCCTATTAGTGCCCTTTTTTTGCATATATAAGAGTTAAATAGAGTCACACTCAACTTCTAAATAATTTAGAGGGGAAAAAATTGTGCACATAGTTACGTCCTTCCTTCAACCCCTTCCGGAGCTGATTACTTACTGGGAGAAAGCACCTCATACCTAGGAAGAAGAGTCTGTGATGAACTTTGGCTGCACCCATCTGTGGTAAGTTGCAATCGGGTGCAAACAATTAGTAAAGGCTACTTAGTCATTAGTAACCATATTTAAGAGCTGTCATATTTTTCTTTCCTGTGAAACTTCTAAGAACAGGGTTTCAGAGTTAACTCTGAAACACGTTAATAGTATACTTCATTATTCAGTAGCTGGCAAGAAAAGAAAGCAATCAGCTGTTGAATTAATGCCACAGGGGAGGAGCAGCCGTAAAAAGCACAGGGATTAGTAAGGAGAGATTACAAATGATTTTGTCATTTTACGTTTGACGGACCAGAACACATCCTCATACCCGACGCCCGGTGTGACGCAGGTCCCGCTTTGCCCAGCGTGTCACCCCGCGTCCGGGAGAACCTGACGGAGCCTCCGCTCGCCAGAACCACACCACGTTTCACGGCGTCCTTCACGTGCCATCAAGCCCTCGTGATAACTCTTGATCCCCGGCTCGCCTGACAGCTTAGTTCTCCCCTGACTGCAAAGCTTCCCTATCATTTAGGGATAGCAGTTACGCTGGCACCCGATGTGACACAGGGAATACCCTCTTCAAAGGCAGACACCTGGCCCATCGCCGCACTCTTCAGTTCTGAACTTCTATGCAGGAATCCCCACAGATTCCCCTCCACCTGGCATTTTGGAAGGTACATTTTCTGCAATTAGAAGAACTCTTATGCAGTAGGCTGCGTATTACCTTCACGCCTTGTGCTGCACGAGACGCAGACATCACTTGATGTAATACCAAGAAGGAGGGGACCTTAACCTTCGTGACAACTCACCCGCCTTTTGCAGGTGCGTTGCGAGAATCCCCTGAGAAGACACACAAACCCATCGGCCTTTAAGGCAGGGAGCTTTTAAAAGGCTCTTCAGCAGGTGATTGGATCTCCCTTCACCCAAATTACCGTGTATGATTTTACTATTTTACTATTACATTTTAAAAAAAAAAAAAAAAGCAGTGACGGAACATTATTTTATGACACGGAATCACAACCGCTCCTTGGTGTGTACATCTCAGAAGCAACATCGTCACATGGGGAAAACAGGAGACAAGGCCATGGCCAACTTCATCCAGGTGATATGGGAATTTCAACTCCTTCTGCTACTTTAACATTTTTAAAGGATGGTACCTCCTACTACCTACTTTCATCCCTTCTCTGGCTCATGAATTTAAATCGCCTGGTCCTCAGAGTTCAACAACTCAAAAGGTAAATGTACAACGGGCCCTTCTAGATTCAGGTTTTCTTTTTACCTCCACCAGTAAATCCATTTATTTCAATAGTTACTTTTAAACAGGATTAGAAAAAATAAATTATCTCACGGGTTTTTAATCCCACATATTCATTGATTTTTAAGGCTACCCAGTCTTTTAGGGAAGTTTCAATTTTATCCTTAATCCAATGACTAAAGTGCACAGGAGGCAAAAAATCTCAGCCTGTTTCCTTCCACAGGCCATCAGTTGAGCAGGCGTCTAATAGGCGTCGCGAGCAGGAAGCACTTCTACACAACTAGTAACAATAATGAAATGCTCTTTATTTTTGTCAGCTTTCAAATCGAACACGCAGCCCTGGCTCACGAGGGAGAGAAACTGTTCCATTTGCTGAACAAACACGCTGGGACAGGACACCGATGTGCACTCCTAGACTTGTTCACTCATGGGACCAGCCCACAAATGTACCCCCAAAATATCAATTACAGTCCTAGAGGAAAACTGCAGCAGTGCAGCAGCCTAGCAGAGAACAAACCCCAAAAGGGGTGTAAAAAAAAAAGAAAAGAAAAAGAAAAAAAAGGTGACCTTTGTGCACAGAAAAGAAAAGCCTTTCAACCCTCCTCCCTCCGCCCCGAACGCTGCACACAAATGTTTGCCAGGGCAGAGCAGCAGCACACACACGTGCCCGACTCCCTTCTGTCAATGGGCAGAGCGTGCCTAGTGGGAACGCACAAAAAAGGGACTGGAGCGTGGGGTGAGGGAGCAGGAGAGTGTGTGTAATCATGGAAACAAAAGGCTGAGTAGGGCAAGTGCACAATGTATTAAGGAAGCGCATTTTACAAGCTAAGAGCTGCTATGAAGGCTCTAAAAGTTGCTTTCCGTGCCCCAAAAACCTGTTTGTTTTTTTTTTTCTTTATTAAGCTCTTTCTTGTAGTAAATATTCTAATGCTTTTTCATAACGTAACAACCGCCAGGAAATCTTAAAAGGCTAAATGATTTCCTAAATGTAAAAGTGAAAGGCAGCCCGGTGGCTCGAGCTGCATTTCATTCCCGCTAGCACTGACCTGCTGTGCCTCAGTGTCCCATTTAGAAAGCAAGGACAATAATACACAACCAAAAGAAGCACCATGGGGCCTGGTTCCTTGGGATTTTGCTTACCCTGCATCTTTAAACAGCTGAAGCTCTCATGAAAGTGGGTTACCAGTACTGTGATTATGTTAACCACTCTACTGTATGTATTTCCTTACTACTGACCTGCACAAAAATCAGCACGTCTCTAAAACATACTCCTGCTATTTTTACAATTTTAAAAAAACCTGGAGCCTCAACAGATGCTGGTGATTTCCACCCTCCCTCCCCACAAGGTTTTATCTCTCTTTTTCGACTTACTACAACCTCGAACCACTTGCTGGTTGTCTAAATGACAAAGCATTTGAGAAAGGCGACCCCCACCCATCCGTTGTGGTCGGAGGGGCAGAGTCCACACGGTGCCTTTTCTCTCCAAAGGTGAAAAATTGCAGCAACCACCACATCACCACACGCTGGTGTGACCTGGGATACTCCTCGCACCAAGCTGTCCTCAATTCCCACCTCAGATTGTACAACTGGTCAATGGAGGGTTTAGCTTCGATTCCTGTCAGACAGAGACCCCTGCTTGGATCTCGGAGGTATAGAAGAAAAAGCAAGGACCTCAACGGCTGCCATTCAGCACATTCCACGGATGTGCTGATCCAGATTATCACCTAAAAGAGGGACAGATACACAAGTGCAGCTTTTGCCATCAATACTGCTGGAAAACGGTGTACGAAAAGAATTCCCTTATGCATCTTGCAGTTCGTCCCCCTCTCACTCTCTGCCCATCTCCGCCTTTGCTGCTTCCCGGCTGCCCCAACTTTTCTTGACAGATAATTGAGCTTTTGTCCCCACATCTAGAGCCTACTAACTCTGTGTAGTCTTTGGTTTCTCTGACGGCCTGTACTAACCACCAACATATTCTACCCTGTGTCTCGAATGGTTAGTTTTGGAGTAGGAACATAAAACATCTGCTCAGTTTACATGTTTTGCGTTAACAACACCAGAGCACCACAGGCACTATTTAAGACCACAACTCGTCTTCTGTGAGGAAGACTTATTTAAAACAAATAAACAAACAAACAGCAAAAAAACCTACCCAGAAAACAGAAGGAAGCTGTGTAAAGAAACATATGAAAACATGCACACGCCAGGGTTTAAGAAACTTGAGGCCAAAGAGCAGACACGCAGGAGGTTAAAATGCCAGCAATGTCATGGAGGATCACAAGACATGGAGGACAGCAGGACGCAGCATGGGGTCCCCTGAGGACAGGGAGAAAAAACATACAACCAAGAGGAGGGGATGACACCAGAAAGCCAGTGGATACTGGAAAGGAGAGGAAGGGAGTAGATGTATTTTTGAAGTTTATGATTCAGGCAACCTTTGCTTAAGTATCTGAATTGCTCATCAAAGAGGAAATTTCCTCCAAATCTTCTGAGGTTTTCCAATCCCTAACTGTATTGCAATTATTTTATTTAGGGCTTTACTTAATGAGATCTGGGAGATATTTTAATATCCCCAAAATATGAAAATAATTCAAACTTGACTCAAGGGCTAATTTCATTCTACTTTTAAAAAGAACAGAATTACAAAGGCCTACTAATAAAAGCAAGTATTAGACCTTGCATATTTCTGTGCTGCCTATAGTTGAGGATGGCTTGAAGGAGAGACCCGGTCTAAGCTAGAGCCAACCTCACCTAATTCATAGAGCAAGTACGTTGCATTTCCCCATGTGGTGACGGGACCACTGCGGCAGCAGCTCGGGCCTAGGAAGCACCACGTCGGATTGATTTACAGAACCTTTTCTCATCCCACAATGGACACCTTCTACCCTTCATTCCCATACTGCATCCCTGGCGCAGGGTATGTACCACCTCAGAAGTGTCAAAGGATGCCGCAGTATTGAAGAGAGCTTGAACTCCTCAAATTGTTATGGCAGAATTTTGTGGTCTTTGTAGAAACACAGAGAATCGTAGACCATCTATCGAGAGGAAGGAGCTCTCTGGCCCCAAAACTCATCACAACATATCGAATGTCCATTCCAAGGGACAGGCCAGGGGAAAAGACGAAAGAAAAGGAAAAAAAGTACATGGATGGGATTTTGGTTCAATTTTGCTCAACAACTGTGCGTGTTATAGAATGATGCTTGGATGTCTGGTTTCTTCTAGTAAACATGATCATAATATTCTAGTTGTATTACATCTTAAATTAATTTTCTACGTGCCTGTTATTATCCACGCAGGAAACATAAATTGACAAAGCTTCCACCCCAAGTAGATCCAGAACAGGGTTTTACTTGTAGCCCTGTTTCTGCAATGACAACACAAATTAACGTAGAGCAAAAGCAAAAGGGAAGCAAAGACCTCTCCAACAAACGCTATTTGTGCAGATCCACTGGGATAGCGTGTTTGACAAGTAAAAAAGCAAAATGTGTACAGGTGTAATTACATCCAGTAGCTTCTGTTGAATATTTTATATATCCATAAAAGTAGCATTTGGAAAATCCAAACTGAAAGATGGCTGCCTTTCAAGCAAGAAAGCTACATTTCAGTGAATAAACAGCAGCAAACAAATGTTGCCAGATACAAGTTAATAGAACAATAAAACACTCAGAAGAAAGTACGCCTGCCTGCCACATTGGTGAATTTGGTTCTTGTTCCCACAAAACAGCCTCTAGAAACTTCATGGTTTTAAATGCTACTTAAAACAGAATTCTTCAGCATCACTAGAGAATCTCTGTAGTTCCTCCAAAAGGCTGTGCTGGTCAGAGAACCACACAATTGCTTATTCATTAATAAAGGCACAAACCAGAGGAATTCCAGATATGTATTTCTACGTAGTGTTTCAGCACCTGTATGTAACTTTACATCTGCACCCCGTACTGTTCTTAATATATATAACTTAATGACACTAACATGGAAGGTGAGTCTTCCTCCAGAGGTTTAGTTTTGGCTGGGGACTCCCTAAAAGCCACCAAGCCAATGTACCAGTTCATTGCGGTCCAGAGGGGCCACAGCCCCCCCAAACACCCATCACCAGGCCCTGTATCAGCTCAAGATCTTGCAGGTCCCATCTATTTCAATCCTGACTAACAAATGAAGGAAAACGCTGGATGATGTCACTAGTTCTACAAGGCACGGCACAAACCTCAGCCACAGATGATGGAGGAAAAAGCATCAGCTGGGCTACCTGAAAGAAAGCAGCTTTTCTCACTGTTGTTTTCTGAAGACAATACTCTGAAACAGAAAAAGACATGCTGTTTTATGTTTACAGGAATACCTACAGATATCACATCTATGTTTTGAGCCACCTTAGGAATGAAACCCATCACCAGCACTCTTAATCTCTCACAATAAAACTCTGGTTAGTACACACCCTAAAAAGGACTCAAAATTAACCTGAGTTAGAAAGTCTCTCAAAGAGTGGGCTTACATCAGAGCTAAACTTAGGTCTTGGTTTTGCACTTCCCATATAACACACTTCCATGCTCTATCTAGCACATAGAATCGAGAAGAAAAAATTTTGGTCTTTGTGCTCTGATGTTCTGGATGTCTGGATTGTCCTTGTTTTTCCTGATGTAATTTCCAGTGTTAACAAAGCCATGTGTTGTTTCTAAAAAGTAAAAAACAAAACAAAACAAACCCAACCCCAAACAAAAAAAAAAACAACACCCCACCAAAACAAAAAAGCCCACCCAGCACAAACCTCCACCACAATCACGGGAACTCGAAGACTTTCAAAAACTCTTTTCAAGTACCTTCCAAGCAGTAATTAACTTAGCCTTAGAATGGTCTAGCTAGAGCACTGTTTATAGAGGTACTGTGTAGAACTAGGTTGACTACATCAAGAATAAATTTGCCAGAATATATTCCCAAGTGACTCGCTTAAGGCGAATCAGCTGGTAGACACAGAATGCCGCCCTCCATTATTTTCACTATTAGCCTTAACAATAAGCCAATTATCCTTAGCTACTCAAATGATTTAAAATCAGACACTGAGACTGCTTATTGCCAGGTGGTGCTGTTTATCTATAAATACCACCACTATTTTTGTTTATATTTTGCTCAAAATGCAACTTAGCCTTATTCAAGGAGAAACTGAAACTTTCCAGACATCCCAGTCGGAAAACCAAAGAAGGTTGACATGATTAGTCTTCCACACACATATAGCCCATGATATTTAGTCGTAGGAACTCGTAACATAATCTTCTGAAAATTTACTGAAAAGAATGGAAACAGTTAGTTATAATTAGGCCACAGGATGCTCCCAGCATTTCTTGTTTGTTTGAAGTCTACGCTACCTTCCGTTTCAGCTTATTCTTGAAGCTCGATGTAAAGTCAGTAACTCTCACTAACCAGATGAAAACAGCCAAAACAATCAAAGAGTTTCCAGGGTCACAATACCTACTTATTTGCCATTTAGGTACAGTATAAAATATCACGGCTGGACTTTTAAACAATAATCCTGCCTTACTATTTAACTATAAGTTTTAGGAAGTGTCATTTATTTAAAAGATATGCAAATTTGCTTCATTTTCTTCATTTATTACAGCCTTTGCTTTGTGCAGAAGTTTAGCATGTGGCCTATTCAAAATTTCACTTTTATTGAAAACTGTGATCCTACTTTGGAGTCGGCAGGAAGGGAGAATTACCACCTCCTGTCCCACCTGCATCCAAAACGATCGCTACTTAATTTGTCAAATTCTGTCAACCAAGAAACTAAAAAAAAAAAGTCATCTGGGGAAAGGGGTGATCATGGATCTTCAAATGCATCTCACACCTCCTTCTCAGCTCAGGCAACCTCAGGAGACTTGTATGCAAACAAAGTTCACGTACAGAAATCCTATACTCGATATTACATGCATACAACCTGTGCATGTGTATAAAAATACATTTATCTCCTGTTGCTCTGCCTGTGACAAGGAGTCCAACAAATAGCTTGAAGAAATAGCGCAATGCTCTCCCCAAACCAATGAATACTCCAAGTGCTGTAGCACTCAAGCATGACTCCAGTAATATACGCTAACATTTTCAGGTTATTACCTGGAGGAGCTGTCTTACGTATGAGCCAATTTTGCAAATCAATTAAAGTAATGCAGTTACTTAATCAACAGATGAACACACCAAAAAAATGACAGAGACTGAGGAAAAAAACCAAACATAAGGGTCGTAAAAGCCGCAGAAGCTGCTGAAAAGACTGCAGAGAGCATTCAGCATCACAGAGGTAAAAGGAGCATTATTTTAATTGAAAAGGATCTGTTTAAGCATGGGTCACTTGCTTTTGTTGGCTTCAAAATCATTAAACAAGCAGCTCAGATTACATGCAGGTCAATTCACGCAACATTTAATTTTAGGCTCACCCACCTTCACGTTGCCTCTTCAAAAGAGGTTTGTGGGAGATGAAGATTATTACTACAGACTGAATAAGAGTTTATTTGACTCTTCTATTGGAAAAAAACTAATGTGAAAACTTTAATTAGTAACCATCGTAGTAGAATTTTTACCTCAGCATCAGTGACTCCACCTGATCAACAAAATGCTATTCACGCTTCTTCCAGTTCCCACATGGATGGAGAGAGGGGGTTTTGACACCCACATCTCTCCAAGGCAATACACATCCTCTAATTCCCCTCAAGAGAGTGTTAATGGAACATAATTAAATGCAAGCAAGCAGCAACAAAAAAAGACATAAGGAAAACGTCTTTCTTATCAACCACCAGCCAAAACTCCAGGTTTTATGCAAAGCCCGAGTTGCCTCTGAGCTGGATTGCAATGTACTTCCAGAACCTCTGCGTAGCTGGCAGACCAAACTGCTTCTCCTGGAACCACAGAGCACCAGTCATGGGCACCCTCCGGTGGGCAACGTGCTGGCACGATCGGATGACTCTGGTCCTATAAATGCTGTGCTATAGGTTCATATTCAGTTACATATTCATCCCTTGGGATCATACACACTCGTCTTTTTAAAAAATACACTTCCAAAGAAAAGTTGTGAGCTCATATTCCAAGTTCTCACCTGAAGTAAATGTTTTACTGAAGAGTTACAAGCCTATGAACTGGTGGTTTATAACAGAAAGGCAGACTGACATTTAAATAGAGTGGCACTAGAATAATGGCTTTATATTAGTATTTTATGGGAGGCTGAATAACCACAGAGTTAACATACTGTATTTTCTGGCAATAAAAAATCCGTTGAAAACAAAAGGTCATTTTATTTGATAACGTAAACGAATTAGATTTGTATTGTATGGTCACGAGAGTAAAGGAAAGATTAATTCTTAGAGGAGAAGTCAATATATCAGGATGGCCAGGATTGGTTTGGTTTTAATCCTTTAACCATGTTGTAAAGCCTGCGGTTCATAACCCACAGCCGTATGTTGCTGTACACTGTGGGTTTTAATACAGGCCCCGGACTTCAGTCTGATCTGATAAAAATCTGAAACTTGCAGTAGGCCATTATGTGGGCAAACTATTCATTTTATATTCACCTCCTTGTCGTGTCAGTGCAGAGGTCATCTAAAGAGGGGGCCTAATTAATCAAACTGTCAGAGCCAATGAGGAGGAGCATGTTAATAGGACTTTTATTTCACCCAGGAAAGCAGTGGTCTGACAGGAACCAGAAAATATGGCCTTGATGTTGCTGTTTATTAGCAATGCTGAGATCAGTGGTAATAGGTGCCAAGCAGGCTATGTTTGATAAAGTGCTGAATGTCAAGAACACGCACCAGCTAGAAATTAGACTGACAAGCGGGACGAATCTCAGCATATTGATAGCTACCGGACCGCAGGTACGGGTTGGATGGGATCACAAAACCAGAACCTGCACAGGACATGTTTTTGTTTCTTCAAAAGGAAAGGCGGAAAAAAACCCCACCCAACCCAAACCCCCCCCCAAAACCCCAAAAGCAAACAACCAAAAAACAACAAACCCTCAAAACACACCCACACCTTGCCCCCAAATACCAAAACCCATCAGCTATTTTCCTGCACTTAACGGCGAGGCTTTGCAATATTTAATTCTTGTGTGGCACAGACAAGGAGACACAGCGGCACTAGCGCAGAAAAACCCTGAATTTGGTACAACAGTGCTGAACTTAAGGGATGGCCTTGATGGGATCCCACGGAGGTGTTAAGGCCAGCACACCGGTGCAGCTCTCTGTTATCCCTTACGGGAACTGGCAGCATCCAAGGCTCGTTTAACGGCTGACACTAACGAATCCAGATCAATGCAGAGGCTGCGCCAGATGAAGGAAGTTTCGGCACAGGTATCAGTGAGGTCTGTGCCCCTCTTGCCTCTGTTAGATCAGGCACTCACCGAGTTAAACCCTGGCCCTGCAAAACACAATCATAACGCTAAAATAAATACGGCGAAGATTTCATTTCTTACCCAAAGCCCTTCCACAAAATTGATGTTCTTAACACAAAGTGCATGCCCATAATAAAGAAGAAAACAAGCATATCTAAAAGGGAGTGAGTGGGAGATATAAGAGATGCTCGCAGTTTTTGAAGGGCACTGGACTCATTTTAGCAGCAGCCACGGCATTTGCTGTGTGGGTGATATATGTAAAATTTTAAATTAATTATTTTAGTAATGCACCCCTACGTGATTTCTCAGTCTGCAATGTATTTTAGACTTCAGGCCATGGTAGGCTTTATAATTAACTACTTTCTGAAGCCTTTTTAATTAAATTTTTTTCCCCAACACCATTATTTCCAAATGAATAGAGAGCTAACATTAAATAGCCTTCTAAATAGAGAGCTGCAGGAATCTACTCTTGTAGGATAAAGCACTCGGAGTCACACCCCTAGAAATGTGCCCAGAAAGGCTTAAGCAGACAATGTGGCAGCCAAAATGTGCTGCCAAAGGGAAACCTCGGACGCTGATGGGCCATGCAAGTCCCTGGCTGGGGCAAAAGCTTTCTTGGTGGAAGAGGAAAGCGGTTGTGGTTATGGCTGCTGCCATGGATCCAAATACCCTCATCCTGAATGATGTTCTTCCCCCCGACCCCTTTCCTGAGAATACTCCGTTGTCTGGATCTTCCTCCTAGAGCCAGCGATAATAAAATTGGAATCAAATGATGCAGAACTGAGTTCTGTGCCTCTCACTCGGGTAAGTCAGCTTCCCGGGGCTCGCAGCGGGCGGTCGGAGAGGCAGGAGCCCAGGGCAGTCCTGCCTTCCGCGCCGCAGTCAGCTGTCCCTCGCCAGTGGACCAGCACAATTCCATCTACAAAGACTAGACAGAAGTTTATCTGTTACCGATCTTGACCGGAGCTGAGGTGGCTGAGCACTGAGGCATACAGCAGCATTTTCCTGGGTGGCCAAACCACTTGGAAAACCTGCCCCTCTCCTGAGCCTTCCCTGCTCCTCCGTGCCACAGGCACTGCTCCCTTCTGCTGGCACTGCCGAGACTGAGACGGGGTCCCTGACATCACCCGTGTTTTAAAAAAATCAGAAGATCTTTCCACTTTTACAGCCTTCAAATCCGCAGGGACACGGGACAAGCAGCAGCACTGGGCTCAGGACTGGTTGTTCAGGGCAGGAACTGCTTCTCTGACAGCAAAATTCACTGAAAGCTTCACCATCAAACTACAGCCCTAATGATAACAACACCCCCCCTACTGTAAAAGACACATATGAAGGGTAATTAAGACACTCATTCCTTCCTAATACGCTGTTGACAATGGCCTTTCAAATGGTTAAAACTATATGTATTTCCCCTTACAGTTTCACCCTTCTTAATTAAAACAACGTAAGGCACGCCTCCTGTACGTCACCGAAATCATGTCAGATTGAAAATAAATGCAGACAGCTAAAATGTGGTCCAAATTACTACTCCAAATTTTGGATGGCTGTTTTCACAGCTACAAGAAAAATAAATGTCGGTGGTAAAACCTTAATGGTTACGAGCCTCATTTTCGCATTCCTCAGTAGCAGCAGTGTTAAAAACATGTATTAAAGTCAGTTCACTATTGGTGGATGAAGTAGCACAAATACGTGGAACTATGGTAAGTATCTTTTTCAAAAATATTGAGGGTTTTTCTGCATTGAAGATGTATTACTTAGCCATTAACACAGTATTTTATTATTGTTAGGATTTTATTACCTAGATTGCACTGTTGGGGGAGGGGGGGAAGGTAGTTTGAATTTTTTATAACGTCACACCTTCATTTACTATCATTGTGTAGTCATCATTCTGTAGCCAGAGTATGACCAAGCAACTATTTCTTCAAAGGCTTTATAAAAGTGTGTATATTAAATTGCTTGCCTAACTTTACAGAGATATTGCTCTTATTTTGAAACAAAAGAAAATCTGCACGTTACCCCGATGACATTGCTATAGGAACCTTATTTACAGTATGATAAAAAAAGGATCCTTTCTTACAGCCTCATTAAGTCTAAGCCTCATTTAACTACTAGGACATTTTTACAATGGGTTTACTGACATACTATGATAAATGTCTGTATAACATCCTTCAACAATAGCCCCGACTATAGCCATAACCACAATGTGTATAAACACTGCGTCAGTTTTAACAATGCACTGTCCTGAATAGTAGGAAGTGAAGTAACACTGAACACATTTTTACTAATCCCCACATCTCCAAACCTGTATTTTGCTTTCATTTTTTTTTCATTGGCTTCTGTTTTGGTTTGGGGGGCAGCTTTGTTTTGTCTTCTCAGTGGGAAAAGAAACATTCCCCTTAAAATTAGGAGAATTAAGATGCTAAACTTTTTTCGATATTACAGGATCCCTTTGAAATTCTGACCAAGGCAGAAAGGTTTCCTGAAATTTGATTCTTCAGAGATAAAAGGGTTGGCAGCAGGATGAAAGCAGCCCTACCCCTTTTTCCATGTCAGAGAAATGAATGGAACGGCTTATGAATACATGTAACTCACCCATTCAGGAGCCATGCTGGTGCCTATTTGTCCGGAAATATCAGTGTTAAGTTACTATGCAAAGCAAAATAACTGTTAGCCAGCATAAACTCGATCCACAAGAACAATGAGGGCCAGAACAAGGTTTTTAGAGACTCAAACTTTTCAAACTTCAAGGTAATGCAAGGAATTAAAAGACATTTCTGTGGGAATCATGCTTTCAAGACACCTTTAGAAACAGTTGGCCATTGTAACTCACTCTTGCAAGGAACGGTGACGAGGAGTACCAGAATTGGACAACAAACTAAAACTGAACAGGCTCAACTGCTTTCCTGTTTCATGGCTGGCCTCTGATTTAATTTCACATCAAATGATATCGCAAAGCTGGACATGGTAAACCTACAGTATTTTCACTGGAGACTAGGGTCTGACATTCTGTCTAAATGAAATTTCCCAGTTGTCCCAAGCACTTTTTATCTTATTTCCATGCTAGCAGTTTGAAATGTCACTATGTATTGCCACAATGACAGATGAGCAAAGGCACAAGAAAGCAACAGAGCTGGTTTCTCCAACGAACCATGCCTGGCAAAAGTGAAAATTTACTTTTGCCCCTGGCTCCTGGTCCACTCCTAGGCATTAACAGTAACAGAGGTAATCTCTGCAATGTGACTTCATGCAGGCTGAAATATAGAGCGGTGGTTAAGAAAGCTCAGTGTGTATATATATGTACATACATACATACATAATTTAGAAAAACGCCATTAAGGCCTACATCTTGCAAATATTTTTTTACTTTACTACCACCTCACTAAGGTTAACAAGAGACTGACAGCAATAAATCCCCTCTAATACAGAAGACTGGGCCGTAATACATATTTTATGTGTATTAATAGACTTGAGACTTGGAAGGTATCACTGAAAAAAATAAATAAAGAGAACATCCTTCAGAAAACTTTGGAATACAAGATGATGCCTCCTGCTCACTGGGATTTCAGAATCTGCGAAGACTTCCTTTCAGTGACAGTGGGGAGAAGACCATGCTAACGTTTACCATTACCTTAACTGATGTATTTCTATTAACTACAATGAATTGTTCTAGGGACAACTTCAAGATCAAACTCTGAACTCGGGTTTCTCTTTTCTAAATTTCTTTTTCTTGCTGTAATGAAATAATAATCTTCTGCCTTTGAAAGGACAGTTCTTTCTATAGGCTTGCCCATGTCACAGAGCTGGTAACCACTAGAAGAAAAATAGATGGGTTCATATTAGCAATTAACACCTAAATATTGCTTGCTCTCTCTCTTCCATTTGAGTAAGTGCTCACTCTGAATAACACTCCTGTTTACCTCACCCCAATGTGATGGGAAGACTTGCCACCCACAGCAACGGCTCCTTCTGAGCAACGCTGAAGAAGGAGCAGTGAGCATTTGTATGCAGCAACCTCCATCTAGGAGCATCCAGCACCCGCATCAATGGGTGCAAAATACTGGTCTCACTGGAGCCAATGTTGAAAATTTCACCCATGGTTTATTTTTCAATAAGTCATCTCTCGCTCCTCTGCTCTTTGATATCGCTTTGCTTCTGGGAGCGCAGAAGATATGAAAAGGTGCATTTCTATTAGCAACATCCACTTTAAAAACCTCACATTCTACCCTCTTTATAAGGCCCTTGCTGCCATCCTTCCTCCGATAAAAGCTGTTATCCAGCCTTTATCCTCAGAAGAAATCATTTTGACTATCACAATACCTTCTGAGAAAAAAAAAAAAAAAAAAAAAAAAAAAAAAAAGAGGTGGTCATCATCTCCCTTACAAACATTAGGCAACACACTTTTGAGTAGTAAAGGTAGGGTAAAAATAGGGTTCTGCACCACATTTTGACTACATTCCCCTGAAGATATAAAAATCCATACAACCATTTAACAGTACACAACGGAGGCGCCAAACGATCAGTCTTCCATGACTCACACGATACGAGTGAGACGTACCATATTTTGGGGATATGTTTTCAGAGCTCAATAGTGGGGTGTGGGTGCATCCGAAACTCTCCTCTTCCAGGGATGATGATTTCTTGCCCCCAGGAGACCCAGAGCCCGAGCTATTTCCTTAGCTTACCCTTCCTCTGATACAGCTGGCAGAAAGGAGGGGGAAGGGAACCAGAAGACTGCAGATGGTGACTTCAGTTTATTCAATACTCTAGCGCTTAAAAAAACATCCTCAGAAAGTCCTCCTCATTCAGGAGAGGTGAATTAAATACTCTTTAAAAACCAAACAAAAAACTAGAGGAATAGCCTCACCATCCCCTACAGGTAAGGGCCAATAAGTCTATGCACACACACAAATACATAATATATTCCACATACATGTTTTCATATGTATCTGTGAACAAGATATGCTACATTACATGCTACGCAATTATAATCAAGTAAAAAAGTGCATAGAAAATGAGCACGATTTGGCATGTTAAGGTAGTTTGACATGCTTGCATATCAAAACATACAACTCCTTATCAAACTTTGTTCATCCAATGGTAGAGGCAGCTCAACTTCTGCCTATAAATATAAATTTTTAGAAGGGAAAGCAGTATAACTTTCTGCTTCAATGTCTAATTAATTAACTGCAACCTGCATTCAGATAGATGAATTAGCCAAGTGTTTAAAATACAAGCTATCACTGGCTCTCATCAGGAATGAGTTTTCCACAATGCTTAACACTTTTCACCGCCTAAATCACTGTCACGATATCCTTACTGAAGTAACTCTACCCCTGCTGCAGCTTTATTTCTTACAATGCATCAGGAACAAATATGACCTGTTATTATTAGGTCTAGTGAATGAGAGTCTATTAATACTAGAGCCCTCGTCAGCTAAATTTAGCCATTCAAAAGTCAAATGATTGATACAAGCTAGTTAGCTGGGCTCCTTTACAGCCAGCAGGGAGAAACGAACCCTTGGAAAGGGTAATTCAACTTGTCCATCGGCTGATGTTTAAAGCAGCTGGGATGGATTGCAGGTGCTGCCTTCTATCCCCTTTAACTAAAAAGAGATCTGAGGACTCTTGCTTTAGCTTCAACTCTCAGTTTTTAAACACAAAAAACCCCCCATCAAACCTCCAACCCCAAAAAACATCAAGAAAAAATGTACTATACCGTCAGGAACTTCATGCATTACATAAAATAAAGCTTCTGCAAAAACGTGGTGAGAAAGGTGTTTTTCATGTGAGCGTGCATGTATATGTACTGCATATAAAATCTGACACCTAAAAAAATATATATACCAACTTCTGGCAATACTGAAAACCCTTCAGCATGTTTCTTCTTTGAAAGCGTGCAGTGCTTATAAGAAGGCAACTGTGATACTGCTTTTAAGCTATTTTAGTAAGGGCCCTTGACAAGCTTCACATAAAATATTCAGCATTGATGCTTTCAAGTCCACACAATTTAACTTAAAAAGCTCTCCATTTTCAGCCCACATTATAAATAGGGTTATTATAAAGGTGGTGTGTGGATTAGATGCTTTCCCTTATCCTTCCCATCTGCCTTTCTGAAGCATGACAGTACCGGACTGCATCACAAACACAATCTAAATTTCAAAAAAATTTAAAATTTACAACATTTTTTCCAGATTTCAAATAAATTTTTCCGACTTCAAATAAAAATTGTTTAGTGAAAGTCTTAATAGTTTTTAAGAAATTTTAAAGAATTTCACATAGTCTTTAAATAGACATGTTTATATCTCCAACAAGTAAGAGTACAGCTGAAAAGCAGTTGGAATTATACGGGTCCTCTATTTATTTAGTCCTCTAGTATGAAACTATATTGGCTATGCCTTTTATTGGGAAGGCTTTTGTCTTCTGAACTAACTTTTAAAATGAAACCCTGGTTTACAGAACAGAGGAGCCATTACTACCGATTTCAGAGGGAGCTGATCTTTTATCTGCATAATGAACTGATACCTGCTCAATGTCAAAAAGGTCTTAAAATAATACATTGAAATATGAGCAAACATCTACACTGTGGAAAACACAGTACCCCCATAACTTTTCAAACTATAGTTGCAATGAAGGACACTGCAGGCACAAAGCAAAAGCCATTTTCAAATTCTTACAGGCATGGAGACTTCAGTATGTTTTTCTAAGCTATTTAGATGCCAAAGGTGGCATCAAGACAGAGAGATGGTTGTATTTCATACTGTAAATCTGCAGTCCTTAATCAGGCAGAATTCCAAGCAGAGTACTTACATTTTTCTCACCTGCTGTCTAAGAACTTCAGGATCAAGCACATAATTTAAAGCCTACTGAGATCAGTGGGAAAAATCCTATTGGCTTCAACAAGCTTTGGATCAGGCTCAGAGGACCACAGTCATAAAGTTATCTAGGACCAAAAAATGCATCTAGTGAGTTTTAAAAAGAACCGATGCAGCCTGTACGCAGATGCTGAAGACACCTTTATGATTGAGTGCCGTCCACATGGATTTTGAAAACAAACATATTCTCAAGTTGAACCATGCCAATTTTGCTAGCTCAGCATCAAAACTCCTAGGTATCTTAGTTTTCCTCTCAATTTTTCTACATGACTCTACCAAACTGTCCTAATCGGACATTTTCTTTATTCTTTGGAGATTTGGTGTTTTTCTTCTCTCTCCCTCACCCGCCCCGCCTCTTCTCCCCGCTTTTTGTTTGGTACGCTTGGAAATTTTATCCTTGACAATAGAACTTCATGATAAAATAGAGACTAATAACACTTTTGACTTCTATTCATGTTATGCAAAGATATTTTAACTTCTGTTGAACTCAAGCTATAGGAAATGGTGATTTCAAACTGGACTTGATACATTATATGGTCATTGAGATATTTCCTATAAATATTTTAGATGGTAATTCTATTCTTCCCAAAGACAAAATGACTTAATTATCAGGGCCTTTTGCTCAGACTGTGTGTGGAAACAGCTATATTTTTTAGCATATTTAAAGATAATAAATTATGAAAACCAGTTCACATAGGGTAACTATCAGACACAATTATTTGATAGTTCATTATGATGACTACAGTAATTTATTTATAGTAAGTGCCATGTTCTATAACATGGTACCAAAATCAGAAACAATTTAATAGCCAAAAAAGCCTCCTTTAGCACTAGCAGATTGCAAATCACTGCAGCCTGTCAGTCCAGCCCTGTTAAAATCCAGACACACTTCTCCCTGCTTTATCAATATTGCATGGCTGCTGCAATCAATGTCCTTGTCCAAAGCCACCCAGGTCAGCCTGCTCTCTTACAAGAGCTATGTATGCACATAGGTAAATAGGATTTGCCATTTTCTATGTTTTATAATCCACCATTTAACCTTTAAGGATATGTTTACCAAAGCTGCTAACAAGCACAGTATCTTATTTTAGCTGGAGAATATCAGGAATACAATGCAAGGTTTATAGAGTAACTTCTGCTTGGCTGCAAAATATATCAAAACAGAGTCAGTCCCCGCCTGTCTTGGGGGGAACAACAGTCCTCTGTCTTCTCATCCCAGATCCAACAGTCATTTACAGGGACTGAAACTGCATCTCCCACTGAAATTACGGGAAGTTTGCCCATTGATTTAAACTGTATCATGATTTAATCAGGTGGCTATTGGCAAGGCATTTACTGCAGAGTTATTGCAAAACATACCTCATTAAAGACGATACTAGAACATTGGAAATCCATGAAGGTGGAATCAGAAGGACCAAATGCTCACTGAAGTAAATGGAAAGATGAAGTGAGCTCTGGATCATGCCTTCCTTACAACCACCATCTTCAGAGCTAGTAAAATTTTACACCAAGGATTAGAGGCGCATTACTGATTAACTATATAAAATCCCCATAGGATAAAATATAAAAGAATAGATGTGAACGTTGAAAACACAGCGAGGAAGCAGGAAGAGAAGACCATGCTTCCACAAACTTGCACAATTACCGACACGCATTCAGCAGAGCCATTTTCCGCAAATGAAAATTTTTCACACGGAAATGTGCAGGATGGGTGACTCCGCTTACTTTCAGCGGCCTGACGGCGTATTTGAGAAATCCAAGCATAGAAACCACCGTCTTTCAATGTCTTTGCTTCAAGCGTGAGCCGCACCATGTCAATCCTGAACAGATACAAGCGCAGAGCGTCGGAGCGGGAGCCACAGAGCAGCAGCAGGAGATGGATTTTCCGTTCAGAGCCTGGGGAGCTCCCTGTGCTCAAGGTAGCCTGGCTACCTTGAGGGCAGCTACTTTAAAGAATCACCACGCCAACAAAAAAAATCTAGTTTCTGGAACAGAATATAAGAACGGGCGGTTTCTATACCTTTACCAAGTTTGCCCTTTCTCGTCAGCTTTTGCTGGAGTAAAATGAATCCACCTGAAATATTACCATCAGACTGGGGTGAGAGGAAAGTCCAATATAATTAGAATCAGAAGTATTACATGAAAGCTGCGATATGAAAGTTACAAACCCCTCCGCCCCCACTATTTATTCCAACTAGAATAACATCTTTTGCTCACACCAGTATTTCCCTCCTTGTCACTTAAAGAGAAAAAATAGTCAGACCAACTTTTAAATTAACTTGCGTACCATGCCTCCAGAAATGATTAATATTTCTTGAAAGGATAGTTAAGACCAGCAACAAAAGAAAAACCTAGATTATTGCAACTGTGCAGGATTTCTTCTTGAACTACAGCTTATTCCTCAAACAGTAAGACTGAATTGCTCATGTTGTAAGGTCATCTGCTAAGAAATCATGATGATCTAGGATTTTTAATCCACAATTCAGCATGACGCTCCTGTATAACGGCCAGCGCTTTTGACAGGTTAGGCTAAAAAAAAAAAAAAAGGAAAAACAAAGAACTTCCATTACAGAAGCAAAAAAGGCAAACAAGAAAGTCTGAGACGCCCCTGGAGAAGACTCACCTGCAGGGCTTGCTCGCTATCAGCCCTGATGGATGGAATCCACCAGCAAAAGCACCAGCCACCCCCTCGAGCTCCCGCAGACTTTGTGAAGAGCACTACCCGCTTTCCAGACGCTGCAGCTGTACACAAGTTTGCCCAGTTCACCTCAGCTTGCGTTAGGTGTGTTCCAGAAAGCATCCCACAGCTCCAGAAGTACAGAAAAACTGAAGTTTAGCTTCCTACGTATGCAGTTTTCAGTTTGCAGTGAGCACAATTGCTTCTTATTATTTGTTGCTTTCACTGCTCGTGATGGAAAACTGCTGATGCTTTCACTCTTTCCTTGCTTGCAAAAGGCATTCGGTCTCCAAAATATTTCTGACTTTTCTGATCGGCTGCTTTCTTGTGCAATTGATTTTAAATAAGTTTGCACGGGAAAGGGTATTTTGGAATACACTATTAGAATAATCATCAACTAAAAATAAAACCACGGTGGAATGCCGTTCAAAATCTTCAGCACATTGTTAGCATAACCTTCTCATACTGTGTACCTAAACATAAAACCAAGTATCATAAGCAGCTGCAACCCCTAGCACAGTAGTGGGGGGGGGAAAGACTCTACTAAGTAGAAAAGCAGCTTGACATGTGGGGCGTCTGTGTTCTCTTCAGCTAGTTTATTACAGACTTGCAGCAGAAATTATTAAGATTCAAACAACAAATTGTGGTGGGGAGAGAAATTTGCATTTCTGATTTAATTAACATGGATTTTCATTTTGAGCTTTTACGTAATGATTTCTAGTACATATCAGGAACATTATTACTGCTTTGGACAGGTAATTATTTTTAACATTTAGCCTCAATCTGTAACTACCCACATGAAGTCTACACTTAAAATAACATATTAAAATCATTAATATCCTACAAAATAAGCAATGTTTAATTGCTCCTAAGGTTAAAAGTCAGGCCACTGAACTGGCAGAAGTCCCCAGATAAGCTCTTAGAATCACAGTTTGCCGAAAAAGATTTTTACGGGACTAGTTTCTACTTTTGGAGAAGAGAATGTATTTTTTATTTTAGCCCATACAAGTAGTTCACGTTAATGTTTGATTTAAAAAAAAACAACCCACCCCCCCCCCCCAAAAAAAAACAGAAAACCAAAATCCAAACAAATAAAACCAAAACCAACCAACAAAACAAAACCAAAAAACCCCTGGGCACCAGAAAAGTAAAGGTACTACCCACAATTTATGAATAAAAACAAAGTGTGAAAGACTAGGTCCATTATCTCTGTAATCTTGAAAGACTAGCTTGAACAGGAACAATAGATCAGTTTAAAAACAGAGACAAAAGTAATACTTTGTCTTATAAGATAAAATTTGCTTTAATGAACTTAGGGGTTTTTATGTATTTAGAAGTTCTAAGGTAGTTTTAGTCTGGTAAGCGAACAAGTTTCAAATTGTTCTCCGTGTTCATTCATAAATTAATTCTAATAATTTGCATCCAAAGATAGCCTGAACGAATGACAAAAGAGTTTAAAAAGCAAAATTCATCACTGTAGAACCAGAAAAATTTTAAAGGTATATACAAAAGTATGAAGTGTAAAAACATAAAATAAAAATGTAATGACTCTAATGTACAGTAAGCTACACTGTTATTTAAATGGGTCAGTAGCATACCGTGCAAAGTTTTAACAAGAATGAAACGTTGCCAATCAGCAACAATTAACTTTCTTCAAATGTGTAATTACTTGTAGATTTTTAAGAAGCACAACAGCAAAAACAAGAGTAAAGCTAATTACAAAAGTCACTCAGCCCACCCTGAAAAAAAAAATTTTAAACACTTTCTTTTACAGACAGGTAACCTGGCAAATGGTAACATTCCTTTTCCATCTGCTCCCGAGGTCTTTCCATAAGTAATACCGTCTACCTAATCTTTCTGCAGCTCCTTTACGGTGCCATCCAATGCTCTACTTCCCACAGTGTGCCCTCGTTCTGCACCTTGGCCCTGTTTATCCACCTTATCAGCTCAGGAAGAAATTTCGGCAAAACTCTTCCTCTGGTCACCGATATCTCTGGGAACTGAACCCATTAAGATATTCTGCCCCCTACTCATGCTATTTTAACTGTCTGATGTACAGGAAGGAACTGATAAAAATAGGATTACAATGCCCTCACAGATGAACTAGCAGGAGGCTTGATTGTGATTGATGCCTGAATAAATATACAATAACAGGCCCTACATTTCAACACCGCTTTTGATAGAAGGTAGGAAGAAGTGTCGGTTTTCACCGCCTGGCCTGCAGGACTCTTTTCTCAAATACCTGTGAAGTGCCTTTGAGTCTGATTTTCAATAAAGAGCAGGCGGTGGTAATTAGTAGGTAAGAATGAATATTAGTATTATTTTGAGAGGCACAAAGGTGCATTTCTTCCCACAGGTGCTTACATGTGTGTGGCCCACCCTCAAGTTCAAATGAAAGCCTAAATTCCTTTGAAGTCTATCTGCCCCGCAGACACTCAGTGCCAAGGTGGGTCCGTCGGAAAAATAAGCAACATCCGAACAGCTCCATGGAAAAACAAATGGGCTGGACTCGGAGGCGCTGGGGCGGGGAGAGGAGGGCTGGGATTGCCCAGGTCTTGGACAACTCACCACCTTCTTGGGAGAAGCGGGTCCCACCAGGCGTTCAGGTACAGACTTCATCTGGGGGACGGTTTCTCCAGTAAAGGCACATTGGCCAGCCCACCGCTGGGTTCGGATGGCAAGAAGGGAGCACAGTCTTTCCAGCAAACAATTTCAGACGGATTTCCTGCACTCCATTAGCCTGCAGTACAGACTGAAGCCCGTCTGCATTCTTTTAATCTTTCTTAATAACCTAATTATTAATAAGTGATGCATTTACCACCCCAAACAGAAATTTCAGGAAGTAAACTCAGTGCACAGTTTTTTATTAACCTCCCTCTTTTCGGAGAAGAGGGTTTCAAGCGTCCTGAAATCACACGTTATCAGCTCCCACTTCAAGTAACACAGTTATCTACTCCACTTCAACAGTAGCTCAAATACGCCCCTTCTTATCCTGCAAAAAATAGACACCTACTTAGCGCAACGATCCAGCCACCAAGTACTTAAGCAAGTACACAAACTTCAAGCAAGCAAACAGTCCCACCGGCTCCTTTGAAACCATTCATGAAAGTCTGCATCTGCTCAGTACCCTGCCAGATCACCTTGCTAAAAATAAGTTAGCACTAATACTTGACACTTTCACAGAGCTTCACGCGCTGAAACTACTGTCCAAATGGCAAGCGGTGAGGAAAGCACACAAATATTACGAGCCTCATTTTGTAGATGAAGAAATTGTGGCAAAGAAACCAGCTACTCCCACTTCTCGTGCGGTGGGACGGTGTCAGAGCTGGGAGTCCCTTTCCCTGTTCCCTCACCCAGATGCTCCATCCATCCTTCTGGTGCCCACGAAGCTCTCTAGCTGGAAGCAGGGTCACCACAGGCAGCAGCTGCCTACAAAGGTCTACAAACAAACTTTAAAAATTCGGTTCCACCGATTAATACAGTCTGCAGCAATTAATATAGATCAAATACTATGATTAAAAGCAGTCATATTATTAAACTGTGATACATACCAGCACGGTAGCATTCAAGAAGCAGAAGGACCAGATCTCCTTGAAGATACGTGTTCTTCTACCAGTGTAACTGTGATAACTATTAATTTCAAAGGCACTTCTGACATGCACATGTGACCAGCTCTCAAACACTGCAGACACCTTTGCAGAGCACTCTCTGTCCTCTACCCCAAGCGCCCATGACCCAACAGTTAGCCTCCTGAAGAAACCAATGCATTTATTGTACCTCCCTCTTACCTACTAGTCTTTCAGAAATCAAGAAATAAAGTCTGAAAAAAATAATTGTTTCACAGCAGTCACCTGTATGAAATTGCCTTTCACATACATGCATAAGAGCAAATCACCTGGCTTTCTGATGGGAGAGTACAGTAACGTCTTAATGGATTTCTCCTCAGGGGTTCAACACACAAAGGACATAGGCCAGCTAAGTAACACTGTTTGAAAATATATCCTGCCACTTTCCATTACCTGCTTTGTACAGAAGGCACTTTAATTCAAATGGGACATCCTTACGTTCACAGAAGTACAAAGATACACACCAAGCCTGTCACTCCATCTCTCACTGTCCATTATTAGCAGATCTTACTGAAGCACTAATTCTGTTCTGAAGTCATCGCTCACCAAGACAGTAAATCCCATTTTAGCATACCTAGCACTAGGTCAAAACTCCATCAAACCCTGACCTGCAGCAAACACTGCAGCAACAAGACGCGAAGAACTTGCCCAGTATAAACTCGGCCAGTTCAAAATGTGGAGCACAACTGTGCCCCTCCTGCAGTCACCGCACACTCCCTATTTTATGCTCTGAGGAATGAATCAGAAACCCAGGGAATGAATCACAAACCCAGGTGGTTTGGAGGAAGTCTGTATTAACGGGCAATATGGCAGCTTTCCTGACTGTGGAACCGAGCTTAAGCTGCCTCCCAGCCTCCCCTTCCTTTCCCCAGTTTCAGTGGGATTTAAATGCTTGGAGGATGACATCAAAATCACTGTGTTTAAAGTCGTTTAATACAGCATCTCACTGTTCAGCATCACTGGAGAAGTTGCCCTCTGCAGCAGGAAACCCCGGCTCAGAGCGGTTAGCGAGGTAGGAGCCCCGGGCACACCGCGAGCAATTTCTTCGTTCAGACCGTCCTAACAAACCCAAAGGCAAAAAACAAGTGCTCTGGTTTTATGTTACCATAGCTCTAGATTAGCACAGTCGTAAATCAGGGCTGTGACCCATATTTTAATACCTTTTCTTCTCCCGGTTATCATGATTTCAGTTGTGATTTGAACAGTGTGCCATTCCAACCAAGCTGTGACAGACAAACTCTCCACACTACCCTTTATAACGTAAAAATCGATTTTTGCACAGTTTGTAAAACCAAGCCAAACATACATGAAAAGAAACTGAAATTTCCCAGGACTGCTTTTATTCAACTGGCGATGACACAACTTGTTATTCAAGTTCATAAAGATGCAGACAACGTAAATGGAAAAAGTCGTGAAGCAAAAGATTTTTCTTACTGCAATTTAAAACATCTTTGAATTTGAATGAAATCTAAATTCAGTGGGCTACTAACCAAATGACACGTACCCCCAAGCCGCACAGCAAGAAAGCACTTAAACCCGTGTTGAACTTAAGCAAACACATAAATCTTACAAATTTCACATGGATGAAAGTGTGCACTTAAAGTTAAGGCAGGAGTTTGCTGTTGCTTTTGCAAACAGGTGAATGAAATTTCAAATAGATATGTATATATGTAATTATAAAACAAGAAAGCCCATGATGACTGCTGACAAACAAGCAACAGACAATTCAAAGCTTGAAATACGAACATAAAAATTCTAGCTGGAGTACTTTGTTTTTAAAAATCAGATCCTGGAGAAGCAGTGAGAAACTGGTGCTGATCTGTACGCCATGAATTAAGGAGTGATACTGAGAATTATCTCCTAGTAAGTCTAAATTCAGCACAGAATAAAATTACGGTGTAATTGGGGTGGGTGGGGGTGGAGGAGGTGTAATTGCTCTAAGAGAGAAGAATTATAGCTAGTCAGCTGCTAAGAATTCAAAGTGCTCTAAAACCATAGCTCTATTTCATCACATGTAATTTTTGTAAATATATTAAATTCAGTCAAGTCAGTAGATTAAAATAATATAGTAGATTGTATCATTCCAGACTTTGGCAAAATGTGATAAAATCCCTTTTCAAAAACCTAAAATTGGCTTGCCTGTGAGGACTATCACACAGATGAATAGTGACTCAAGGGCTATAAACAAATAGATTGCAGCAGCACAAGGGAGGTGCTAGTGGATTGCCACAGGGATTGGTATTAGGATCAGTTTTATTTAACATCTTTATTAATGATCTGGAAGAACGGGTAAACAGTACATTAATTAAATTCACAGATTTCAATATAGTGAGAGGTGTTATAAACATGACAGTGGAGAAAGAAATTATGCAAAAGGAGGTTAGAAACACTGAGAGAAGAAAACGGGATTCCTTCTTAAAAAATGCAAGCTAATACATCTGAGAAGAATTAAAACACGTAAATAATCAGCAAGACGAAGAAACCCGAAAGCCGTTAAGCTAAAACAAAAGACCTAGGGGCAGCAGCTGACAGCGAATTATGTATGAGCTTGAATGGGAAAAACGAATAAAATGATCTGGGCTACATACATGGACGTATCACAAGACATCAAAAAAGACAGTGTGATGCGAGTCCAGACTCTCTGCAGAAGCAACGAAACATATGGTTGCCGTACTACATCAGTATTTCAGCCAGCCAAGTATCTCCACTCAACATACAGGGCGTTACTGACATCCATGCAGAACACTGAGGTTTCATTTGGAGCCTCTTGTGAAAATTCAAAAAAACCTCAAAAAAACCAGACAACCAAGCAACCAAAAGCAATACCCAGGAATATAAAAAAAAACCTCACCAGAAGTAAGACAGAACAAAGGAGAAAAACCTGACAGGATTACAAAGACTGAGTATGTAATGTAATTGACACGGGGCCTGAAAGGTACATGAATATACACACCATGAAAGGGACAAGAAACCTTTAGGCTCATCTCATGAAATATGGTACTATTGAAATGAACATAGGAAGAACATAAGCGGAACAGTAGTTCCCATTAGTAACACCTACTACACTAAGGAACAATCTCAAAAGGAATCAACTAAACCTCCTTTTCTTCATTGATTAAAACTAGGCAAAACATTCAAAAATACAGTGTAGGAGACAGCCCTGTGATGGCAGAATGACTTAATAGGTCCTTTCCATCTCTAAATTCAATGATTCCATAAAAGACAATAAGCAGAGAGACAACCCTCTGCAAAATTAAGTCACTGGGAATCAACCGGAGAATGAAAATTAAATCACAGTAAAGTATTTTCTTCTTTGTAAGCATTAGCATTAATCACATGCAAAAGTAAAATATTAGTTAATTTGATTCTCTGTGCCTTCCAGACTCTGGTCAAAATGAATCAATGCAGGAAGAGCAATTTCTCTGATAATTGGGGAAATGATAAGGAGGGAGAAAAAAAAGAAGAATGAAGAAAAAAAGCCCAGTAGAAAGAGCTGGTGAAAATGAAATTACTAAAAGGGGACTAGAGAGAACCACATTAGGGAGCCTATTTCTTCTGAATTCCTAGTAAGAACAATATATGTCAAATTTCACAGTGGTGGCTTTGAAACAGCATTACCCAAAGATGGCTAGAATTGGGAAGAAAATCACCTTGGACGCTACAAACTATTAAAACTATTACTGATTTGTTTAAGTGAGTGTTATTACCTGTCTGCAAACCTCTGGAAAAAAAAAATGGCTTTACTATGTGGCATCTGAAAAGGGTTAGTTAGCCCTCTTGTAGCCCCTCAGGGAGAAGGTGGTAACCCACAATCCCAGCTCCTCCTCAACCAGCACAATAAAGAGCAGGCGTGATGAATTCACGAGCCACTACACATTTGGGAACCCCTTCTCCTTAATTGCTGTGAAATAGGTTACCTGGGTGCGTGGTAAGCCGCTCGCTCGGCTATTCGTGTCAGGATCACGTCAGGGATAAGGCAGGACCGAAGGCATTCCATCTGCACTGCGTCAGCCGAGGGAGGGGGGTGTCACGCTGGCATTTAACTCCGCTCTTTTAGGCCAGGAAAGGTCAAACTGGACAAGCCACAGCCTAATGAAGCGGTTTGTAGCTGGGGGTGAGGCAGCACAAAGCCTTTCAAATTAGTGGTTAAATGATGGCACGAAGCGGTCAGGGAGCAGTTCCCAGCGCCGCCAACGAGGATTCAGGTGTGGACTTCCCGGGAAGCCAAGCCTGGGCCAGTTGCGCGAGGGCTGGTCATTTAAGCTTGTGCACCAGAGAAATCGAGGCACGTGCCGTGGGAATACAGGAAAAACGGGCAGGAGCGCCGTGAGAGGCAGGCACGACAGCAGAGACAAACCCTGCTGCCTCGGGGCCAGGGCTTTTCTTCCAGACAGCAGCCCAAGTTCTTTATAGTTCAGTGACAGACTTTATTGAGCTGCCGAAGAAATACGCCATCAACATAACAAAAACTTTAAAAAAATAAAAGAAAGTAAAACCAAAGGAAGAGTACAGAAAAAATAACTAGGGGTCTGGTTTGTTTCTTCTGATAGTTTTCAAAAATACTTTCCTCCTACAGGGAGGAAATACTGTATTTAATTAGAAGCGTAAATCATTGCGCTTTTATAGTTAGTAATCACTTCTATAATGAAATTAGATTAGTTTCTCACTACATACGCTGTTTATTGTTCGAATTTTACGATAAGTTCTAATAATGGAAGTGTTACAGAACAGTTCAGTTTGGGCTTTCTTGTTCATATTCCAGCATTTCTTAAGATTTTGTTTGGTTGGTTTTTGTTACATATACATCAGCGGAAATCTGTCTGGCTTTCTACCTACTGCAGAAAAATAATGCGCCATCTGAATGTTATGGGGATAGATTTATCTTTAAACTCTACATAAAAGGGTTTAGAACTTAGTCCCTGACCCACCATCAAAGGTTGAATTTTAACCCTCGCATTTAAGGACAGGGCAGGTTCCTCTCATCCAAAATGCCCCCACCAGAGGTTCGGCTATGCCAGGATCCATTCTGCAGCTGCTGCCTGGCTCTTTATCGACACGTGGCCACAAATGTCACTAACTTCAGCAATTTTTCTTCTATAGGACCGCAATCACTCTCCTCTTTCTATTTTTTCCCATCCTCCTGCAACTCAATCAGTAGGTAAACACAAAGGAAGTGCAGCAGGCACATCACTGATTTCATTGCCATTTAAGACAACCCTAGGAGCTCTGTGCCACGGACTGATGAGGAAAGCACATTAAGCACTTGCAACAGAACATCCAAATAGACCTGTTTTGCAGGCTGATTAATAGAAACAACCTCTAAGGACTAATCACAAGTCGAGCCCTGTTTTGTAGATTAATAGAACAAAGGCACAAGAGAATAGGGAAGGTTACAGGACTGGAATATAAATAAGAAAAGGTGTACACTCTAGGTAGTTCGACTGCTAGTAATTATCAGCTAAAGGCACATCCTTATGGCGAGGTCTCGCTGTCGTGCGCTAAAGCAGCTTACTTCCAGATGGACTATCAGATCTCTGAATATTTTAAGCTGTATTTTAACTCCAAAATTCATGAAACAACAACAACAAAAAATCTTTCTCCGAAACAAAGCGTATTTTCACCTCATACTTTTAAGTATCGCTTAAACTTCTGTTGAGATTAGGCAGTTATAAAATTTGCAGGAACTACACTTTTCAGTGATACATACATGGATCAGCAAATACAATATGGGCATACAACAAACGACAGTTGCTCAAAACACTGCTGCCACAGATGCCAAGACCCAGCAGAGATCCCACATATCCCGCCTGACCCTGTGAGGAGGTGTGCTGCTCCTGGCCATCGCATCCTGGCCCTGAGCAGGATTTCACCGCACGTGGAAAAGGCACTCAGCCAGAGAAAAGTCCTACAAATAAAGCCCTTTGAAACAAAATGCAAGATAAAATAGATTTTTTCATTACCTGGAGTTTTGCTACTGTTCAACAACAATTCGAAGTTATGCATGATCTGTGCATCTACACACATACCACATGGGAAATGGTGGAACTTTTTCAGGCCTCTGATGAAAACTACTTCTCTGCTTTTGAAAGTATTCAGTTTGATTGGCTGTAAGAAACGTAGAGAACATAATGGCAACACAAAAAATGCTGCGTCTGTGCCTGCTTCAGAGCTCCAGAAGAAACCCAGGTAGCACTCGCAGCCAGCGTTTCGTTAAACACACGGAATCTGCTGTCCGGAATCCTCAATGAACTAAACCAGTCCTTCTGACTCCATGAAGGATGCATTTCGTCCTTTATGTTTCAGAATACCGCCCGATCTACAGAAAGATTAAACAATATACTGACTTCTATCACAGTGATTTATACTTATTTCCGCACTTTCTAAGCTTTCCCAAAAGCTCGACCTCTTCCAGCGCTATACCCAAAAGAACACAAGCAATTCATTCTTGAACCTTACAAACCTAGTTTATTAAATAGAATCTTCATGTCAGGCAATGGAAAACATTCTTTCTTAAAATGGTATTTCCCAGGTTTCTCAACAAATACAAAACTTATGTTATATTCACAAACAGAAGAGGGAGACAAACTTACCAAGAATGGAAAAAACAAATTCGGGTACCCACAACCCTGGGGATTACAGTGTATTGGGGCATCCCATCTTAAAAACAGGAACAATTTACGAATACGGTTTTTGAACTATCACTCAGTTTGCCTTTCTCCTCCATTTTACTCCGATGCAGGACATGGAAGTGTCCCAAGCAGCCCAGATGGAACACCAGGAGAGGTGTTAAAGAGAACACCTTTCTTGCAGTTTCTTTTTATTACGTTCCCAGTTTTGGAAACAAGACGCATTAAAATCTGTGCCAGGAAAAGGAGATTTTAAGATTCATCCTTCCTTCTTACATAAAGCTTTCTTATATAAAGTTTGAGGCAATACACAATCCATAAGTATATTTGCAGGGTACAAACTCATAAACCTTATTCAAGAGGGCAATACTGTTAGCAGCTGCAAATATCAGCTTTTGTCAGTAAGATACACTGATTCACATGCATACAGAAATAAACTGGCTTTCTGAGGAACCAGATCATACAATTTTGTCGGTCCTACCCGCCCAGCAAATGCTGCTGAAGCGTCACAACGGAACACGAGCGCTCTGCAGAAGCAGAGGATAGAGAAGTTGGCAGATCTGCAGATCCAATACTCAAGTACTCACAACATTACTTGCAGAAGAAACACGACGACACGCTTGTCAGATGATTTCAAATCATCATGTGCTCGTTTTCTAGGAAGCATTATTTCCTTTGTCAAAGTAGCCATAGGCATGGGGTTTCCAAGCATGACGTGGATGTCAATATGTAAGGCAACCAGCTAAGCACATGTGTTAAAGGATACTGGGCTGCTTACAGAGAAGGCTTTATACAAAATGCTAAAGAGGAGGAATACAGAATGGAATTACTGGGTGGCAATTCCTGTTATTTTCTCCCAGGTACGCTGTACACGCAGATCATAAAACAATGTCCTTATCTGTGCAAAGATTATAGCATGTACTGTAACTTATCCTTGTGACTATTTTCTATACTGTCCAGAGGACTGGCAGACAACAAATGCAGGACAAACTCTAGAATATAAACTGCATTAAAAGTAGACTACGTTATAGCAAGATTGGCCAAATTACAGATCTTCATGGACGCAGTCACTGCTCACCTGTTGAGTCTACGTCATATGAACTGGGCTGTGCTGGAGCAGGCATTTTTGGATAACCCAAATCAACTAACTGAGGAGGTAGCAGGGAATCCCAATTTGTGAGGCCTTTCTGTACTGACTCAAGGGCGTATGCAACTAATCCACGTCTACAAAGGCACAATGATAAGCTTCCTGCTTGTAAACCACTGCTTAAGCCTTGTCTCTGCGTGGACATACACAAACATAGCTCTCAGCCATATTAAGATTTTGATATTTAACTAGTAGAGTCAGAAATGTCAGCAACTCTCATAGTTTAGATGCACACAAACCATAATATAGACTAGCACCTAAACATTTTAGAGGTGGTTATAAATACCCAGCAGTCTCATTGATTTTTCTACTGAATCCGTGAGTGCTGACCACTTCTGAAATAAGGTGCCAGGTCCATTCTACCGAACGGATTCTCAGGAAAATCTGATGAATGTAGCTGTCACTCTTGACCTTTATGTCTATGCTCAGATTCATGATCAGTGTTCTCTTATTTAAGTGCTTGTGCAATTTCTGCTTTATTTCATACCCCTGTGAGTTACTTGAAGCATTTTATACACGTCAGGATAAAGTTAGCATTCTGATCTATAAGTATTAGATAAACATGAGCCATATCATCTTGAAGACAGTCATGAGAAATCTTATCTTTCACCGGGAACTAACAAAATCTATCACTTGCTACTTGATTTTTGTATTAAAACTAAGTACAATTTTTCAAACATAATTTACCTTCCATTTCTACTGCATTTTATCACCATCACATCGCGTGAGCTTCATTCATCATCAGCTGCACCTGAAGCAATGTAAATTCTTCCAAATTTCTTCCTGTTTGTCCTGAATAGATGAACTATATGAAGTGAGACACCTGAAGACACCTGTTTCACATTCCTGACAGTACACAGGACAAGACCTACACTCTTCCCTGTTCCCCCTCGGCAAATCTCATTCATTTCACCACACACTGTAAAGACACTTGGACATATCCCCATTTTTCCAACTTAATTCAGCAAAGCTCTTAATATGTATATCTGTATTTAACTGATAATTGCATATATAATTAAAGCTTAATACAACTCTCACTGAGTCAGTGAAACTACCCACATCCCAAACTTGGCACATTTAGGTACCTTGTTGGAGTGGGGGGTTTGGGCTGGAAAAAGTGTGGGTTGACACTCACACTGTGCAGATATCACCCCCTATGTAGTCTCCTCTCACTCAGGGTCACAACTACCGATTTAGAAATGATCTGTGCATCCAGTGCCTTGAAGTTGGTGTTGTTTGGATCTAAATATCCTGCTGGAAACACCCAGGTGTTCATGCGCATCGGGCTGGATGGGTGTAACCCTTCCAGTGATGCAGCCCTCGCATAGTCCTCCTACCCCTACAGTAAAATCTTGGTCTCCCACTTAGTTCCTCGCTGAAGTCCTGGTTTCTCTGGCTCATCAGTACCTCCGTAAGATCCTGAACCTCCTCCTGCTCTGAGCTCCTGCAGCCAGGCCATGCCCAGCACTCACCCACATGTCCTGCAGCAGCCTCTTCACCCATCACTCCAAGCATTCAGCTTCTCCCTACTTCTTCCTCCTCAGGGTAGACCACATAGGGACAAGGAAGGAAAGCAAGTATCGGGGATTGAAGAGCACCATCCAATGCAAAATCTGTCCTGATGTCAGCTTATCAAAGCTCATGCCCCTCTAACTTCTCCATTCTCCTACTGTGAAGGTGGTTGTCCTCGAGTGAAATAATTTTTCGGTTAATCTTAAGAGCATGGGATTTTCAGTGTTGTCTGGCTTTCCTTCTGCACTAGGCCACCACAAAGAGGTATGGTGCACATCCAGGTAGAAGAAAATGGAGAAATAGGAGTCCTGAAGCACAGAAGCTGCACGGATGAATTTATCAAGGCAAGTAACAACACCGAGTCCAATCGTGTAAGGAACAGCCCAACTCCACATTGGGGTTAACTCTTCCCTTTCCTCCTCTTTCCCGTTTCAGCCCTCCTCCCGAGATGAAGTCTGCCGTACTGAAAATCTCAGGAGTTTTATAGTATTCTCATTAATCTCTACTCTTCCTAATCAGAGAATCATAGAATCACTTAGCTTGGAAGAGACCTTTAAGGCCATCAAGTCCAACACTGCCAAACCCACCACTAACCCATGTCCCTCAGCACCACATCTGCCCATCTTTTAAATACCTCCAGGGATGGCGATTCCACCACTTTCCTGGGCAGCCTGTTCCAATGCCTGATAACCCTTTTGGTAAAGAAGTTTTTCCTAATATCCAACCTAAACCTCCCGTGGCACAACTTGAGGCCATTTCCTCTTGTCCTATCGCTTTTTACTTGGGAGAAGAGATTGACCCCCACCTCACTACAACCTCCTTTCAGGCAGTTGTAGGGAGCGAGAAGGTCTCCCCTCAGCCTCCTCACTGGGTGCAAATGCCACGTTACCCACTGTGTTATTCCAGCGTCCAACGAAAGGAAAGCAAACTTCTTGTTCCTGGACAGCTGGCAAGTGAAAGAAAAAAACCAAAACCCAAACCAAAGAAAAACTACAAAGACAAGCACAACTTGTGGGTTTTGTTTGCACAACTCATATATCAAAATGACCTCGTTGTTGAGCAAACCACGCTTCAACCCAGGAACAGGAGACCACCATAAATAACTAACCCCTCAACAGCACAGCTCATGCGCATTCTGGCTCTTTGCTTTTTTGCGGAGCACCTACTCAACTCCAGGAAAACTGAGCCAGAATTAGAGACACAGAGCAGATTCCCATGATCATCTGTGTGGTACTGCTCTGAAGGAGTTCAAATCCCTGTTTCCGCACCGGGAAAGATTCAGAAGAGTTAGGAGAGCCACCATTTTATGTCCGTTTTAACTGGCTAGACTTCGACCCATACATAGACACAGTCTGTGTTACACTAGTAATGAATACTCTGGAGTTCTTATTCCTGCTGCAGTCAAGCCTGAAACACAGGTTAAGACTTCACAATTTGTCCCAGTGCTGGGATGCAAAGCTTTCCAAATTAGCTCGGACAGGTTAGCATCACAGTATTAAAAATTACTTATGAGATAATATATTTAAAATCTCAAACATTCCACTATTTATGAAAAAAAAAAAAAAGAAAAAAGAGAGGAAGAATGCAAGCCTTTAAAAGTAAACAAGACAATTTTTTTCTTAGTCGTGAATGTGATATCAAAGAGAGCTAAGAAAAATCAGCGACATTCCCAACAAGGCAAAAAAATGTAAACAAACCGCTGCAATTCTAGACCGGGGGGAATAAATTCTTCGATCCTAAAATGAGAAGCTTGAAGGACAAATGCCAAGAAAAACGAAACAGAAGCCTGCACCTTTAAACACAACCATGCTACAGTGGTGGTGTGTTTGTTTAACATGCAGACAGAAGACTTCAGTCTTTGCCAATACTTTTCTCAGTTGCTGACTTCTACTGCATAAACACCGGAATTCCTGAAAAACTGGTACACTACCACCAGTCTTGCCCAGTCTCCCCCTGGTTTCCTCACTGCTAAACAGCAATGAAGAGCTTTATTGCCGAGCAGTCCAATTTCTATTCCTCCCTTTCTTAGGCGCAAGCTAATTGCCAACTAAGGGTATGAAAATAAAAGAAATGAGATCCATTCCAACCCATCAGTATATCTGATTCCTATCATGTGAGTTGCCAATTGGTTTTCCAGTCCTCACGCTCAATATCTGCTGTTAATTTGCTTGCTATTTCAAGAACTTGAAGACTGTCAGCAAAATCCGTGATGCATTACAAAACTTATAATTGAAAAGAAAAAAACCCCAACATCTGATGCCTTTCTGACAGAATAAACACAAAGTCTGAAAACACTGATCAGAACAAGGGCGAGGTAGTAACTTACAGCTACTTGTGTTAAAATATGATTGCAAATGAAGCAGGGAAAGAGAGTTATAAAAATAATTTCGAACTGATGCAAAAGCATTCAATGAAACCCCCCAAATTTACACTGGTCTAAAAAGAAAAATATTGCACAAAACTTCATTTTTAAGGGAGATGACTGAACCCTGTCTATACTTTCTTAAGGCTGCATTATCTATGCCAATTAAAATTTTGTTTCTGAAAAAGAGTTAAGGCACTTCCTCTAGAGTTACTAAAAAAAGCAAATGAAAGCCTTGGCTTCGCAGAGGTGAGCGATAGTGAGCCGTTTGTTCTTGACCTCTGGATCACCCTACAGATCAAATTCTTGGACATAGGAAAAACCCACTAGTATTCATTAAAAGCAACTGGGAGGCCAGCTTTGTGCTTCTGTTCTTGAGACCTGAACAAGCTACAACTTGACAAATGCGCAGGATATTGCTGAACAATGCTGCTGTTCCTGTTGGGAGGGAAGAGCTTTATTCCCAGCTTTATTCAGGGTGAATTGATTTTCATCACAATGATGCAAATCGCAGATTCCAGTCATTATTTAAATAATCAATTTTAATTTTTTACATTTGTACTTTTCAGTTATTTCCATAAAGACGATTCCGTTAACCATTAAAATGCATTGATTTAGATCAAATTAGCTTTTATATTAAACATTTTCTTCCCTCAAAAAGATTCATCTAGCTATAGTTACCTAAACAAATACATATGCTGAAAGTCTTGGGTCTTCAGTTTTACTTTACAATCTGCTAGATAGGGGTGGAATTTGCCCATATATTTTAATAGCTAAAAGTAATGTAAATGATTGCTTTCTTAGATTATTTTATACTTATGGCCTGCAACATTTTTTGTAGAAATTTTATGGAGAACAGAATTTAAAATCCATAAATAAGCTTATTGCCTCATTATTCATGAAATTAACTACAATAAATTTCTACACACACAAAATAAAGTTTATTAGAATACTTTTTAATTTCAACTGGTTTTGTCTTTCAAGCAAACGGAAAAAAGCTACCTGTAGAGCTGAACAGCAGAACAAAATAAAATAGTGAAATTATTCTCCCTGAACAATTCTTTCTGTCAAAACGTAGTTTAAACAAATTCTGGCTCCAGTTAACTGCAGTTCTCTGGTGGTTTGAATGCTTTTAAAGCTTTGTTAGAAAACAGACATTGCTAGAATATTTGTATTCAAACGTCTATAGCATACTATAGTAAACTCAGTCCTTAGTGTGTGTGAAATGAACAATTTCAGATATAATTTTAAAAAACACGTGTATTTTAAAATAACAACATTTGAATTCAAATAATACTTATACATATTCACTTATACATATCCAGCACCCGAAGCTGCAGTAAAACCAGACTCTCTCTCTTTACTCTTTTACAGATCCATCCGTATGAGTTATGCTTACGTATACTTCACAAAGGCAGTGTTAAGGTTTAAAAATTCATATATCCATTACAGTTTGTATTTTTTGTCCTGTTCAATCAATAACCTCAATCTCAAATTTCCAAAGGAGAAAATGTTTCCATCGGAATTGTTAAAGAGTGTTGACTGCGTAAACTATCAATTATTTCCCCAACAAACAAGCCAGGTTCATAGGGCAAAGTCAGAAGGAAGAGAAAGGAGGGAAATATTTGTGTGGATTGTTATCTATAGACCAAATGGAAACCTTCAGCCATTTTGCTCCTTCAAGGTACATCAAAGAATCTCCCATTTAAGGTGTGAAAATGGACCCTGCATCCTCCACCTCTGAAAATGAGCAGAGCTCCAAACGTGATTCATGCCCCACCCCTTGCTCTTTTCTCTTTTAGGGGCTGATACTTTTGTTTTCAACCCCCCTCCAGCAATGCCATTTAATACTCTAAGAACCATCAGGCTAAATTCAAATTTTCTGCTCCTTAGAGGCTGTTGATATGCACCACCGCACATTCCAATTGCAAATACACATGAATGCTCCCGTGTATTGTAAGTTATTTTCTACATACAAATTCTACTAAATTGTAAGTTAGGAGGCACTACTTGAATTCTCTTAGGTCTTTAGAAAGCTTTCAGATGTACCATGAGTAATAACATGTAATGAATATGGACTGATATTTCTTTTCTGTAGTTACACTGAGTCGGCAATTTACATTTTCTAAATAGATAACTTATAGCCAGTTTTCCCAGTATTCTGGCAATTACTTCTTAGAAACCCCTGACAGGCTGAAACCTCCAGAATCACAGCTGTTATTCTTGGTTTGATCCCTCTTTTTAAATTAAAACCAGTAGCCTTATCAGCAAATGAGAATTTTTCTCCCTCTGGAAATACTTACAAAAATGCACATAAATTGAACATGCCAACTTATCTCATTTTAGGGTTGGAGCATCTTCTGGGTTAATGACTAGTGTTCCACTTCTGTGACAGAACTAATTGGGGTAAGGAGGCCATAAATACATACAAAACCCCCCCAAATTCTCTTCCTTTGGGGTAATCCGAAGATTTATAGTAGTAGAGCGCAATGTGATTGGAGAGGAAGGAGAAAAAAAAATTAAGAAGGGCTAACAGGCTTGTCTTATCATTCTCAGTTTCCAGGCACAGAACAGATTTGGAGAAGATTTTTCTAGTATCTGATGTCACTTTTCCTTCCTCTCAAAGATCAACTAAAATGCAGGAAACTAGCTGAATTTTCACATTTTCCAGGGACTGACATTAGAGAGAGAGAGAGAGAGAGAGACGCATCTCAATGCTCCCAACACAGACTAGCTGATCTAAAAAGTTGTATTCAAAATCATAGCCTCAACTCCACATCAACGGTTGCTCAAAACATGCTTTGACAACAGTTTTTCACAGCTGAACACAAATGAAACATCCTTCAAGAGAGAGGAGCACTCTGCACTTGGTTGGAGCTTAGCATGCCTTTCTAGCAGTCTAGCTTTATTTCCAGTTGGTCACTAATTGGAAAAATCCAGTTATCAATGGATTATAGGGAGGATTAATTAAGACTTCTCTTCCCTGACTAGGTCAGAATACATATGCCATTCACTTGTTGGGGTTAAAACAACTCAGTTCCTTGACGTGGCGTCCCCTAATATTTGAGAACAAACATTCTAAATCCATGTGTATACCTGCAAAATGAAAGAACTTCTGAATGCAGCTGGAGACAAAAGGCTACAGATTGCCCTTACGGATTTGGGAAGCAAAAGAGGGGGAAATAGATCACTACATTTTGCCAGTACATATAAATGTAAATGTAAAGGCATTTCACACAGTTCTCCTTTTCAGAATACCAAGCTCTCTCTTCCCCAGACTTGGATTCTACGTTCTCCAGGTCTCTCCAGCAGGTCTGTGGTAGCAGAGTTCAAGTAAAACTGCCGCAGATAAATTTGAAAGGATACCTACACTTTGTAATCATTGGATGCCTGCAGAATACAAGCCCTCTGAGTCCGAGACATACACATGAAAGCAGCCGAACACAATCTTAATCTTGGCCGCTAACCCTCCAGTTCACACAGCTGCTCACCTTCCAGCAAATCTCAAATCCACCTCACACCACCCAAGGCCTCTATGTCCCCTGCCGTCTTCTGTGTTATATGCTGCTATACTAAAACAATTACTTTGAGATGTCTTTGAGAGATGATTCCTAACCCGAATTAAGATCATCTTTCCCAATTAACTGATACCGCAGGATTTAGAGTTGTGGGGTTTCACACGCAGTGTCAGGCTGATTTAAACTGTTAGCTAAAGGCTATGACTTACATTAAAAAAAATCACAAGCTTAAGTCAAAAATGTGAGATACAGAGCTAGATCACAGTTTTCTAGCCAGCACTGACGTACACATATGACAAAAAAAAGCATTGTCAGAAGCATCAACGTGTGTGCTGTTGTATGGATTACCAAGGCCTGGGGGCCAAGTGAACAGCCAATGGAGATGAGACCAAAGGGAGAATTTTTAATGTCTGGATAGGTTTGCCCCATTCTTTGGTTCCCTGCCGTTCCCCCCTTCCTCTTCTACTTTCACCTTTAAAGCAAGCCTGACATCAAAAATGTAAGTTCTCAGCTTATACTAAACCCTTCTTATAGGTGTGCATAAATTAGCATCTAAGTACTTCAGCTGACAATTGAGAATGCCAAGTAGCATAATGATTATCACCATCACTGAAGCTCAGGTTTCTGGTAGAGCCTCAAAGGACCGGGGCTGTTGTTAGCATGAGAATTTAAAACAAGCGCTACCCAAGATCCCACACAAAGGTATCAGCCATCACAATCATGTAGAAAAACTAAGGAACAGTCTTAGTACAAAACTGGACAGCGATACCTGTGTATGCTTGACACAGGGGTGGAACGAGATCAAAACTCGCTTGAAATTTGGTTATCACAACTTTACAAGCTAAAGGAAAAAATGCTTAGCCCGATCAGAAATAACGCTTAAAGCACCCACCACCTTGAACCTTGTGTTGTGTGGGTGTTAAATGCTACCATGCTAATCTATTAGCACAGCAGACATAAATACCTAAACAGCACACAATATAACGGAGCTTCCTTCCCTAATACACACTAAGATGTCACTGCAGTTAATCCACAAGCACAGAGTGGATATTTGAGTCCACAATTTTTTGGGTGCGTTCAGCAGGCAGAACAGAAATAATTACAATTCTTTTTCTCCTATTTCACACACACATGGCTAAATATAGCCTATTTATCCACAAAAGATGCGGCAGTTGTTTCAGAGCGGTTTACAGCTAAGTTTGATACTGTTCTGCAGGGCAATGCAACAAAGCAGCTTCATGCATTTTCAGCAGGAATGATTCCTGCTGTGGTTCAAGTAATAAACAGCAAAGAAAGTTTAAATTGAGACTTACCACGGGGCACCGTATATTCGGAATCCTTTAACTGTTACCTCTGAATCTTGTAAGTAAATACTATTTGTCAGGAGTGACTGAACATTGTCAAAGTCCTCTGGTTTCAATTTGGACACAGAGGGAAAGCGGTAGTAATCTTGTTTAACAAGGTCTGCCATGAATTCCTTATCAAATGTCAGTTCATGATTCCCAGCAATCACTATTTTATATTCATATGGTAGGTTTCCTGAAATAACAAAAAAGAGGACTTAATTAGCACATTTTCCTCCCACACCAGCATTGCCGGCACAATAAGTAGACAGCTAGCAGTGACAGAATGAAATACCCAAGATCTGTGCGCATCTCCATGCTGAGCATGTTATTAGTACCGCTTTTCTTCCACTGAATGAAACCGTGTTAAAATAAGTAACGTCACACAAAGCAATGTCATAATAAAAAGCATTAAACAAAACAAGCCGGTAGGCACCAAACCAGCTCCAAAGGTGGCACAAACCACCACTGCTCCCCTGCTTTCAACTGACGACACGCTGAGTTCAATGTGACTCTTGGTCCTACCGCTCAGTTCACGGGAATGGGTCACAGTCAGTGGATCCGAGTCCTAATCCACAGGGGTGACCCGCAGCGAGATGCCTTGGGTGTCTTCAGTGGGTGGGCAAGACCAGGGACTGCAGTGCCAAGGGTGCCCTGAGGGTACCAGGCACGAGGCACTGAGTGAGGCTGCTGGTGCTGTTGGCTTGTTTTTAAATTACGCAGTTATTTGGATTAATTTGCACAGGACCCAACAAGAAGTGGCATTTATTCCAGACCTAGCCTGTTCTTCAAAGCTCCAATTCACTTGCAATGGCTTTTTGCTTCATTATTGTAATTTCTTACTGAAATCTCATTTCAGTAAGACATAGACACGTAGAAGAAACCATGAAACTCAAGCAAGGAGGACATCAGGTAGGAAACAGGAAATGTGGTTAATTCAGTTACCAAAAGGGTCACAGATAAAGAGCACAGGCTTGATCACCTCAAGTCAGGGAAGCTATTTTCTTTGTTTGGAACGAGGATCAGGCCCACAGAGCCTGATTTCTGAAGTTCAGAGACTTGGTACCAACAATCAGTGCCAGATCTTCCAAATAAACATATTGGGTGCTGAACTTCCTTAAAAATATGATCCCATACTGTGGCGTCTTCACAGAAGTTCTTTTACAAAATCCATCCCACAGTGACTTGCCAAAAATCACATGGCAGTTTGTATCAAAACTAAAACCAGACTCACATGTCCCTTCTACTGCCTTCACCATAAGCCTGATTTCCTAGTCTTATACCAAATCATTCATTTTGGTATATAAACCTAATAATCATTTAGAAAAAGTTGGTTTTGTTTTGTTTGTTTCATAAGGGCAGCAAAATGTATGTAGACATCTATGAGTCCGTCTTCCAGTTCCGGTACTCCCAACATCTGCCCCAGGAAATAGAGAATTGGTTGCCATATATTTCTCGTGAATACAGTTCTCCTAAACAGATGTGTCTTTAGTAGTTTAAAACTTGTCTTTCAACATTCAAAACTGTTTGGGTTTGTGGTGGTTTTTTTTTTTTTAAATGTAAGTTTCAAAGTAAAGCTCTAAGTATTTACAAGAAGATTAACCTTCCCCTAAATAAGACTTAAGGGGAGCCAGTCAAAACCCTCTGCTTTTCAATATTTACAACATGGAAACAGGAATTACACAAGATATGTATATAAGTGTCATCTTTGCAGAATTAGTTAATTCTGGATAGAAAACCAAAAAGCTATAAATCCCCTGAAAAAAACAAGCAGGCATCTTCATAGACACCTCACATCTGACCAAAACGCAGATCATATATATTCATAACTCTGCTGTCCTGAATTAAATTAAAAGCTGGGGGAATGCAATAAATACTCCTCTACAGTTCATGCCTCACTCCTTTCCCTCTTCTGTTTCCCATCTCTGCTACATCCTGCTCTGCAATTCATTTTTATTTAAAAACTCGATGTGGCAGGTACCTACAATTCCTGCTCTCTCTGACTCCTGGGCACAAGGTAAAATTGCTATTTTCTCCTCTCTCAGGAAATATAAAAGATACCACTGGCATGAAATTTGATACACTTGTCATAACTATCAATCCCCCAAAACAAGCTAGATGTGATTAAATTCTCAGAGAAGTAGGCTGGAGAAGTTAAATTCCGGTTTCTGCCAAGTTATCAACATTTACCAGTTTTAGCAGAGAAAAATTCTCATCTTACTAGATAAATGTTCAGGTTTTACACTTTCTCCCATGTATTTTGATAGATTTGAAAATCAGCACATTTTGATGATATAATGTCCAATGAAGTCTTGAACATTTTGCTTGCAGTCAATGCTTTTTTATCTTAACTCCTTGAAAAGAGGGCTTAATTTGAAAACACACAGGACACGAAAAGACAAACCAACACTGGCATCAGTGATTATTAAAACATATAAATGTAACATCATACATGTTACATAAGCACCTGAAATAAGGAGGAAAAACCAAATGGTATTTACCACAATTGGTGTCAAGACAGCCATTGATTTTATTAAGACTATAGAGAGGCTCCGCTTGGTCAGTTCTTGAGAGCCAGGAAGGGGGAACAGGCTCTCCTGGGTGTCACCGGGGAGCTCAGGACATGGACACACCAATGAAACCCAAGGATCAACACCAGGACTAAGGAACAAGGCAAAATAGGCCTGCAGAGGAGAAACCCCATGGGGACCAAAGTTCATCAACATCTGCCATCATGGCTACAGAGCCAGGTCCTCCATCCAGCAATGAGAAGAGATGTGCTCCACTCCCTATTTGTACGAACTTTAATATTTGCCATCAGGTGGGCACCAAGGTCTGACCAGGTTCCCCACCTAGTTCCCCAACTTCATAACCAGTCTCATTTTGCCTTTCTTTTCCGGAGCTGGCTCGGGAGCTGGCGATGAACAACATGAGTCCTCCGAATGCAAACACATCAAAACCCAGGGCTAAGCAAAGGGGAGCAGCAAGAGGAAGTCTCATCCATGTCTTTTCTCTTCCCTGAGGAAAGACTATCTAGGACTAATCACAGTAATAAATTACCTGCAATCAGATTAGCTATTTACTCATCCCATCCAGGTTCTCCCTTCCCAAAAGGCCATGTGGTAGTGCACAACATTCATTCTCTCCGATGCAATTTATGACATATTTTGGCATGTTTTCTTTTGGCAGTCCTGCCCTTTGCCTCTAATCTGCTGACCTTCTGTGTTTAATGTGGAAGCATAAACAGTCACACACAAAATCTCCTACTCCATGGTATTTTAGTTTCATCTTGACCAGATTAATCTCTGCATATCTACATCCATGCTGTCTGTACAGAGAGAGACGCCGTAGCACAATACACAGGTTGAAAGGCATTTCCTCATTTTCCTTCACTAAATTTTCGTTAGCTACATTTGGTCTTTATTAGCCTAACTTCCTAACTATTACATTTTCCATCATGCATCAGTAATATTATTCATTCTAATTTATACTGCGAATCTAGAAAACAGCAGAATCGCTTTCCAAACCGAGAAAAGGGTTTGATCTGTTTGCTGGGATGTGCACTTCAGAAATCCCAATTATCAACTCCCAGGGTAATAAGTGAGTTTAAATTGAAAATACTTAAAAGTTTAACAGGTGAGATCAAAAGGCTAGAATTGCAGGTACTGAAAATGATTAGGGCACAAAGTCTGTGAAGTACAGTCACTTACAGTTGAGTGTTTGAAATCCTCTATATTTACTTGTGTATACACACACAGGAGGGGTGTATGTGTGCATCTTCAGTATAGATATTTATATTATTTTGGCTAAGATGTTTTTCAACATCTGTCCTCAACAGTAGAAGCAAGGACACAATGTAATCATTGATCAAGAAAACACTGCAGTTAGACAAGTTGTTCTCTTCTGGAAGATAAAAGGTCAGTATCGCTCTTGCTCAAATAAAAGCAAAGATAGTTAACTGTGAATAACTGGTAAAAATTGAATTGTTTAGAGTAAATACATTAATCTGTGAGTCTCAGAAGATTTCTGTGACTTCTTATTTAACAAGTCAACCCTCAAGCTACTGTCCCACGTACCTTTGTGCCCCCAGCATCCACCCTCACTCCTGTGCCACCACAAGGATTCGGTGGACGCAGAGCACAGTGGATCAGGAAACTGATCCAGCCAAAAACTGATGTAGCAAAAAAGGAATGAGGTTCTGTGAACGCTGGTAAAGCAGGACTTCTGCTGCTGGTTGCAACCACTTACACTGCTTTAAAGCATTAGCTCAACAACAGACTGCCTTTAAATACACCTAGTACATGGGATGAGGAGAGAAGTCGGGAGAGGTGGGGGGCTGTTGTTTTCTTTTATTAAGTTGTTTTTAAGTTAGTTTTTTAAGTTCACCTTAAGTACTGGATCCTAGGAGTCCTTAATCTGTTGAACAACCATTCCCATTTTAATGGCATGCTTCGTACGAGTACAATTTAGTCACACAACCCAAGCTCTGCAGAGCTGCCAGACATGAAAAGGAATCTGACTGGCAATGAATGTTGACTGCCGAGTCCCTATAAAAATAGAAAATCACATTATTTTTTGACTACTGTTACCTACAAAACCCACAGGCAAGTAGGGTAATAAGAAATTATGTGATGCTAGCTGTCTATATAGTGGTAGGAACCTGTATTTACACACAAATGCTACGCAAGTGCTTTTGATGTGAAGCTCTGAATATGCATATGCATGCATTAACTATTCAAAACACACAACAGTTCCATGAAACGTGAAGCGTTTTCATGCCCATTCCATCATCTTATAGACCCTTTGGCCATATGTTGAGAAACAGGCTGAGAAACCTTGAAGTACAAATCCTAGTCCCTTCAAAAAAGAAGGAAATCTGTACAAGCGAGATGCCTGTGCAAGGGAATCATCTTGAATTTATTGTCTATCACACACGCTTCAAAAGTGCAAAACTAGTCACGGAGCATTCACCTATAACCAACCATGTACATGTCCAGAGATGAGCATTGAAGGAGCAGATTTTGTGTCATTCCTACGGACTTCAAGCCCCCACGGCAGCCCAGGTTGCTATCAGTTGTCTGGTGGCGGCTGCCCAAGTTGCCCATCGATGGGCGGCTAGCGAGGGCAACCAGCAGAACCTGCTACTGGTCAGCAGCTCTATAACTCTTCGTAGAGGTCTCTCATGGAAAGCCCACTGCATCTCAGGGCCATGGTTACTCTCTCTTCCCAGTATTTACGGCACAACCGCAACACACACAGGCCCCTTTCAGCTTTTTAAAAGAAAGACACAATATCTGAGAGGCTCCGATTTCTCCCTCGGCAGCTACAAATGAGTTAGACTATAAGTACAGTTATATAGACTCGAGCTTTCAGATGATAAGCTGGACTTCTCTCACCAACAACCAACTGCAGGTGCTGAGATCCAAAACTGGGTAGGAAAAACAAACACCTTTTCTAGGATGACACTGACCAACTGACTGTGAAAATATTCTGGCTGTTTTAATCAAACAGTGTTCACAAAAAGTCCTCAATGGAACAGCTAAGGCTGATGTCAACCAACATACTGGCTGAAAAAGTAACCCATGAATTTCTATGCATTTTATCCGTCTGTGTCTGTAGAAATCTACAGAATGACACCATTAAAAACAAAAAAGCAGGCAAAGAAAAGAACATGCACAAACCCAGAACATGCTTCTACAGACATATAAAGAACTGAAGTACAAGATCTCTCCAAATCTTCTTGATGAAAAGTACTCCACCAGCTTTTTAAACTGTCATTGGTTCAGATGCCTTTCCCTCCTCCTCCCGCCCCCCTCCCCAAAAAGAAAATTTTGGAGAAGGAACAATAAAGGCAAAACACACACGGGCAACCCAGCAAGAGGAGCAAATGAATGAAAAGTTTAACTGTTTTGCCTTTATGCAAAGAAAACATCAGACCACAGCACAGGGAGAAGCAAAGGCTGAGACCCTTGAATTCCTGTGATAAATCTAAAGCTTGTACATTAAAGCTCCCCTTTGTTGAAAACGCTGTTAGACACAACAAAACAGAAATGTTAGGGAAGTGCAAGCTCTGCCTCTGACCTTTCACTCTGTACCGTCAGGCTTCATTAATTTTCACAAGGCCTGACAGCTCTAGCGTTAATACTCACACTTGCGGATCGAGCCACACAGCAGGTTCAGACTGCTACCTTCTCCTCTGAAACTCATGCATTAGGATTTCTTCCATGCTGGCAATGGAAAACCAAGTCTAAGAAACATTAAACACAAAAAACTACGTTACAATAATGCCAAGGTCGAGTCATAAACCCATGAAAGCAAGGAAGTATTGAGCGCCTCTTCCCTCAGCAGCTATAACTCGGCTACGTAGTGCCAAGAGTCCCGCCGCAAAGACGGTCCAGTCCGGTCCTCTCCCAGCCACCGCACATCCCGTAGGCTGCTACGGAACCCCTAGGGGCACTTGGGAGAAGTCTGACACCGCAGAACCAATGGCACCTAATCCCAAGCGCTTCCACTCCTTCTCTCTCCCATAGGGGAAAATACTGAATTTCACACAACGTGGCCAAGCGCAGCACGAACCCTGCCACAGGGCCATACGCGCTGCACAACCTAGTTAACTGGATTTATCCTGTTAACTAGGATAAATAGGATAAAATAACTGTTAACTATTTATTAACTAGATGAATCCAAGGCCTGGATTTAACGATGCTCTGCATCGGTAACAATTCCTTGCTTTTACGTATTTATGTCTCAACCATAACATTATTCTAATGTAACTGTTTGTGATTAATATCCTTTTTCCTCTCCGTTAAAAGGAAACAAAAAACGTAGCACAACATCAGCGACAATCTTTTGTTTCACTTCAGTCTTCCGCAGCCTCCTTAACGTTATTCTGACATTACACGTGCTGGGTTTTGATCTCAAAGTTGTTTTTGAATTTCACTGGGTTACTGTTAATGAAACGTTTTTTTCTTGAAACGCAGAAAGCTTCACTACAGTTTTATCAATTAATACATAACATTTATTTGTTTTGAAACAGACAGAATGTGAAGGTTTTGTTTAGTCTAACCTCAAAACCAAAAAAGCCTCCAGATTTTGCAGCTCACAGCACTGCCAACTTTAGGTGTAAAAAGTTTCCCCCCCAAAATGACTTTAAAATTACAAAATTTGAAACAGAAGCAGCACAGATTTCTCCGCTTGTTAGTCCCTGGAAAGGCTTTCTTTTCAGGCTTGTAATTGTGTAACCTAAAAGATGTAGCTTTTGAGGGGGAAAAAAATAAATCACCTAACATAAAAAAGCTGACAGCTGTGAAGCTTCCCTTTAAATTTAGAAAATTCTGAAAACACCACCCTCCCTGCAAATCACAATAGCCTTTTTTTTTTTTTTTTCTTTTTCTTTTTAAAAATGATTCTTGCAGAAATGGTATCCCTTCCCCATAGCAAAGCAATACATAAAGGACTACCACGGCTACATCAGTGCTATGTGCTCACTTTCAAAGAGATTCTTTAAGTGCAATAGCACTCACTTGGGAAAATATCTAAGGTTTTCAGGCAAGAACATCTTTTGTCTGGCAGGGTGTTCCTCTAAACAGAATTACCCCGTATTTACACTTAAAATGAGATTTGCATCTAGCCCCCTGTAGTCTATAGTGCACATATACTGCAAATACATTGAAATGTACTATATTTTGTCCAACACATTTTTACATTTTCTCTTGTGATCGAAATCTTAATGTACCACGTCTGACAAGTTTTAGATCGATTTCAGCTTGGTGTGGTTTCAGATGGCTCCAATCTTGAATTTTGAACACCAAGGCTGAGAATGGGAACATAAACTCTGCCTTCACAGTGCCAGTGGGGCTAAGTAGAAATGTTCTCCTTGAACTTGATTAAGACTAAATTGAAAAGGAAAATTTTTGGTTACTATTACATTAGGCTAAAATATAGAAATGAACCGTAATACTATCTAAATCTAATAAGAAAAAGCCATCTCTATTTCAAAATTTTCAAAGCATTCTCTATAAATGCATCACAGATCAATTTACATGGTACTTTTGCCAATAAGCAAAACGAAATCATAGGTTCCAATTGGCTTAACTCATATTGGAAAGTGCGAAAGCAAATGCTAGAAAATGCAATTACTGCAAACAAACTCCATTTTCTCCACTCAGGAGGGAATTTCAGGGAACATTTTATTGCCCTCAAATAATATTTCTAAAGGCATCAATACACAATTCTATTTTCTTTTTGGAGTCTCCACACTATATAACCTAATTCTCTATAAAGAAACTCACCAGATTTTGAAATAATATATTGGTTGTTGATATTACCTTGTGCACGCACATATTGTATCAATTTAAATGATTTTTCTCCATGAATCTTAAGAATATAAAAACCAACAGTGAGTGACACAAACAGATCTGGGCCTACTTCCCATAACATACCCTTTGTCTCTGTAATTTACAATTCCAATTAAGCCTTTTTTTCTAAAATAAATGAATAAAAGCCATCAAAAAAGGAGGTCATCTTGAGAAACAATTATACAGAAAGTAATTAAGCTAATCTTAATTATCACAGACAATGTCTTGGTATTTTCAGGTACATGTATTTTCACACTGCAAAAGGCCAGCACATGCTAAGGACAAGATTTTCCAGACAAAGTAAATTCTTTATTTAAAAGAGAAACAAGCCTGGATATCAATACTTCACTACTTGCTGAAGGAAAACTTACTGAAGAAAATCAAAATTATGAATACAGGACCCAGATCTAGATTCTGCCCCAAATTTTTCTGCCTCATTAACAGGAACCATTATGTGAGCAGCAGAATTTCCTTTTCTGTCCGCAGGACAGAAAGACACACCTCTATCAGGATACTTCCAATATCCACCTATCTTAAGATAAACAAATAAATCAATCAATCAGGAAACGCACACAATCACCAAAAACACTCGCCTGTTCCTCTCCTCTCTGAACTTGTTCCCATTATTTCTTTTCTCATTTTTAAATGAAAGTCTTCGAGGCTTAACAAATGCACAGAGCAGTAGGCACACACTTCCCTCTGCCCCGCAGCCTGCTAAAGCCTAGTCAGTATTTCTGAAAAAAACCCTTCCAAATGCTTCCTTCTTTCTGCAGCCCAGGAAGGTGATCAGAGCGTTTCTTATGAGAAGAAAAATCTCAAATACATGACCGAGAAACTTCTGATAACTATTTTAATTTTCTTTCTATAATACAGTGTATTATACATAGATTTTTATACATGGAACTGAACTTCTTCCTTTCAAAACTGTAATTTGCAAGTACATTATTGGTAAACTACAAAACAGACTGGGGCTCAGACTTAACTGACTAGCGACACCAATGTAACCTGGATAAAGTCCCATAACGATATGGGAAAAAAATAATAATCAGGGACACCAAGAATAATTACAAGAAAAAATAAACTGAAACGAAAAAGAAGATGATAAAATATTTTTTACATATCCCAAAGGTTTTAAAAGCGTGGCCTGCCGTCTAAAAGCAGGATATCAGCTGTTTAGTAACTCCAAGAATGTAACATTCTCCAGCGTGTTAAAGCAATTAGCTGCTTTTGAAATATTGGTTTGAATATTAATTAAAGGCAGTTTTAAAACTGCCTTTATTGAAAGGCAGTTTTAAACATATTTTCTGACGGCGATGCTGATGCTTGTTGGGAATTGTTTCTTCCTTTTTTAAGTTGGAAGAGGAGAAATCTAAAACCTGAACTATGCTTCCCTTCTAGAAGCAGCCTGATATCCCTCTGACAGCACTATATACTGTATTTCAGAACTACCTCCCCGGCCCTTTACCTGAAATTTTTACGGGGGATAAAAACCAAAGAGAAAGTACACAGAAAATGCAAACAGAAATTACCATCAACATATATTCAGGTGGGTCTTTATGAACCTCCAGTATTATTTTCTGAATCCCACGTTTAAATTTATTATTCTAAATAAACCTAAACATTCCATTATAGTCTTTCTAAATGAACTTGGATACCAGGAATCTCCTGAGCCCAGTAAGGAAATTCCTTTTAATAACCCAGCCCACGGAGAGGTTTCTTAGCTACTAAAGGAGACAACGAAATCACTCCAGCTGTATCATGTTATTACAAAGAACTGAATTCCTCTTATGCAGTTTTTTTCCCCCAGCCATCTAGAATTGCTTGAGCAGGACGGCACCTAGCCTCAGATACCTTCCTTGTAAGTTTAAGCACATAGAGTAATGCCAAACACTAAAAAAAGAGAAAGAGAAGGAAACTAAGTTTGATAAAGGTCTAGAGTGATTAACTATGGAAATTGGTGCCAGTGATTTTTGAGCTCCACATCTCACCCCTGCTCCTATTTCTCGCCACCTCCTCTCTCCTCCTGGCTTTGCAGAATTTCAATCACCAAATTATTTATGTTACAGCATCCCAGGATCTCACGACAGACAGTTCAGACCGAAGCACTTTAGTGGGCCAGCACTGAAATTTCCCTGCTGAAGTACCTCCTAATTGCCCTTCCGAAGAAGGAAGGGCAAAACAGATAAATGAAAAATAATATATATAATGTAAATTCAATTCTGCAATATAAAGAGTTTGCGTGCTTTATTTGGGGTGGAATTCAGGGGAAACTTTCTCGTTACTGGAAGTTCATAGGACTTCTCCTGCAGCCATCTCTGCTCCTGAATAAAATGAGGATAATAAGCACCTAATCTACATGGGCAGTGAAATGTTTTTAAATCAAGTTACATGGATATGTGCGATTTATGGTCCCTGTACCTTTGCATTTAAGTTCACAGTAACATTTTCACAAAGTGCTGCAAAACCTCTATGCTGCAGCCGCTGCAATTTCCTTTTTGTGTACAGAAGTACACCGAGGATTCTGGTAGCTGAATACATATTTCTCTGCGATTAAACACTATCATTAACTGTTGGGGCACGCAGCATTTGCAATTTTTCATCTCGCGTGCTTTCTGCGGAGTAGGGTCTCTCTTGACTTATGCATTTTAGCCATCATTTCCAGACNGTAGGCCTTTCACATTTTTAAAAAAAAAAAAAAAAAAAAAAAAAAGAGGGGAATGAAAAAGCTGCCATAAAAAGGCACCTTAAGTTTTGCTGAATAAAGCAACGACTACGGTTAATCAGAGCTGGTTATTAAGGCAAAGCACTAAGAGAATAGCTATTTCAGTCACTTAGACAAAGGTAACTATTTATTTCTTATTTATACTCCCTTCTGCTAAGGTTTTGCCCTTTCACCTCACAGACGAGCATCATTGTTTTTACAGCTGGTTTCACGGAAGCATTTGTTTATGAATGGCTCTATTGCTTCCACTAGAACTGTACACGCATCCCGTCTAGGAACTCGCTGGGATTCCAGGACCCGCTCCAACATCTCCAGCCGGAGCTGCCCCATCACCAGTGCAGCGGCTCTTCCTCCCCCTGCTCCCAGGGACCACGGCGGCCCGGCAGCCCCTTGGCCACCCTTGGGAATTACTCTGCCAGGTTTTTTTAGGAGGGGATGTTAGTCCAGGAGCTCTACTCTCCCGACCACAAGTATCGCTACAGCTACGCTATTTTATTCCCAGCCACCACCAAAGCTGGCAGTGGGGACAGGGGAGAGCAGAAGGAATGACCTCCTTTCCCCACAGCGCTCAGGAGAAATCTCCTGCACAAAAAGGCAGGAAACCTCAACGCTCGCCTCGCGGTTTTTCTGCCCATCCCTCAGGAGCGAACGTAAATGCCAAATGCTGCTGAGGGAGTGGGGAAGCCTTAAGGGTAACTAACATACAGGGGAGAGCAGCTCAGGGAAAAGGAAGGAAAATGGGGGTAACTTTTTGTCATTTGCACCCCTGTTTTAAACTAGAATTCTCTGTGTTTCTGTGGCTGGTCACATAAAAAAAAAAAAAAAAATTAATGGCAACATTCAGGCGAAAAGGAGCTACTGCACTCTGATACCCAACGCAGCCTGTAATATTAAAGACTCCGGTTCATTAGAAAAGATGTACATAATTCTGAGGTCTTTAAGGTTCACTTATCAACAGTTACAGGAAATTCAAAGTACAGAGTGCTCCTGAGCGGAGCGCTCATTTCTTAATTTTATTAACTTGGGGAGAAACGAAGCTCTGGAAAAAGCAGGCAAATCTCCGCTACTTTACATCCCTGTGCTCTCATTTGTCTGTCTCTCCTTTCAAGTCACTGTCTCTCCCCTAGTTTGCTTGACGTTGTTTTGTTGTCTTCTGTGCTGGCACTGCATCTTCTTGCCGCTGTCCTTAGCTGTCCTTACATCACAGCCGTCCCCACATCGCTGTGTGTGTCCGTCCGTCCGTCCTGCCCCCTGTTGTGCTGTTTTGTTCCTTCTTCTTGTGCTGTTTCCTTCTCGTTGCACTGTTTTGTTCCTTCTCGACGAAGGGTACGACTAAGGGTACCACTGACAGTACGGGAGGGTTTGGAAACCCTCGCCTCACTGCATCCTGGGTGCAGGATGAGAAAAAAGGGACCATAACAGCCGAGTGACGTGAGGCACTGAAGCGACCTGAGCCTCAAAACCATCTCAAATCCTGAAAAACTCAGCTCCCGGAGCTGTGGAAGAGCCACCACGAACCAGCCCAGCACGTGAGCCCAACGCCGAGACCAGCGCGGCACCACGGGACGCCCCAGCCTGGCACTGGGGTTTGCCGAGAGAAGATGCTGCCAGCGGGTCTGGTGACTACACCATTACTCCCACTGGCACGCTCAGGATGACCACGCAGGACCAAGAAAACACAAATTCCTTTAGCTCTGGGAGAGGGGTTTGTCTTCTTTTCCTCCCCACCAGCGGTTGCCCAGGAATAGAACACCCATCCTCCAAAATCAATATACTCCCATATATATATACAGTCAATAAAGTTTTCAAGCTCTTGTAAGAGGCGCGACGGGGATGAATGGGAGAGGTGGAGTTGCACAGGTCTTTCTTTTGCGGCCCTTTTGTGCCAAGACACATCGTTCCCGATACACGAAACGCGTGCAGAATTTGTCCAAGCTCCAATACTCAGCTTCAGCCTGCCGCAACGAGAGGTTTAATTAACAAGCTATACAGGCCGGTTATAGCCAGCAAGGAGCAACAATCTATTTTTCTTTAACAAAAAAAAAGTCAGTAATTCTTGGAACATTTATTAACCCCCTAGTATAGGCAATTACTGTAAGATAAAGGTCTGCCAGCCTTGCATTAACATAAAAGTGCTGCACGTTGCTTTTCTACAGCACAGTAATGTTCCCAACAGTGTGAATAAATGCTAACATTTCCAGTTTTAAGCTTGATTCAACCCCCCCCTCAATCCACACATTTTTAACAGATCTTCACTTTCAGTGGCTGTTTGGCCACAAAAAAAAAAAAAAGTATAATTTTATACAAGCCAAAAGAATGCAGGATGGCATTTCACTGAGATACCGCTTTGTAGCTCAGTTTAAGGTAACATGACACATTTCCTAACATGCAGAACTGAAAAGGGAAAAGGGGTGTGGGAAGTACAAAACCCAAAGATCATTCCTGCCGTCTGCTAGGTTCTATAGTTGCATACAACATAAAAAAACCAAAAAAACCCAGTGGTGGTGATTAAAAACAAAAAAAAAAAAAAGGCTTTATAATAGACAGAGGACACTGCCAACCAGCTTTAAATTGAATTACACAGCCTGCTAATCTTTATGATGAAATAAAATTTCTTTGAACACTACACATTATACTAAAATCTGCAGTGCTTTCTCCCCCCAGCCCCAACCTCTCTCTGCTCAAAGCAACTCCTCCACCCTGAAACCATTGTTCTTTCTAAGCAGGAACGTGATGCTCTATTAACAGAAAGACTTCTTATTTTAATTAGGTATTGCTAATACGGTGTGCCTGATGCAAAAATTTGGAAGACAGGCGTTTTTGCACTTTGTATTTTCAATGCAAGATTTAATTTGTGACAAAATAAATTGATGGTGTACAAAGAGTACACACTTTGCTTTCCATTGAAATCATTCTCACGTTACGGTAGGCGGCTGCAGCAGCAAAGCTGGAAGAAGAATCTGATGACAATGTCTCTAAAACTTTCTCTTTGGGTGGCATTACTTGTTTCATGCCCGGTCAATACAACAACCATAAATCTCTGTTCTGTTTTAAAGTGGATTTGCAGGAAAGAGGGAATTGAAAGGAAGAATTATTTTGGTTATTTTATAAATTTGTTTTTGGTTATGGTTTGTTATTCGAAACCTGATCATTCCACCCCCCCTTTTAAGACAACAGCAGTCCAGGGAAGCAGATCCAAGAAATGACTGAGCAATTATTGTGATTGAAAGTCTTGTCCAAGAATTGTGCAATACCTTCCAGTGCTCGCTGGTTCCTTCCTTTCATTGAAAATTACCAAATGAATATGTTAGGTTTAAACATATAAAGAGCCACTCAATCCAGAACATTTTTGTCTTTGAAAGCACATTTCACCTGAGCTGAGTTTTCTAATGGCTGTCAAATAACACCTTCATGTTTGGTTTGACTGATCACGGCAGGTAGTACACAACTTGTACAGAGAATTTTACGCTGTATCTCTAGGAAGTTAGTGACTACAATGTAAGAAAAAAACCTCAAAGTTTCTCTGCACACCAATTAGAGATAGTAAAAACAGTTTCTTGTTAAAGTTCTTTACGAAAAGTTGCCAGGAATAACAATAGCAAAACAAGAAACAACTGATCAGGTATGAATAAGGTTCCACTGCTCCTCATGCACAAATTCCACTTTGAGTCAGTGGAAATTTTACTAACTTGACACTCATTTCTATACAATTTCTTCTATTTTACCTTTTAAATTACCCTTCTGGGGTTGTTTTCAACAAAGCATCTGATTCAGAGCAGAGTATAAACACAAGGAAGCAGCTATAATAACCACAGCACAAAAGTAGAATTTTGCACTTTTTTCCCTTTTGCTTTCACATTTCATTGTAGATGGCTACATCAGGAAAACATTATTCAGCCTATCACCAAAAATCCACATGGCTGTATTTTCCCACTGTTTTACAAATACAATAAAAAGTAACATTCAAATTATGTTTTTATTCGTCTGATAAGAAAAAATCTTAAAATTATTAATGTATCTAAAAAGGTGCACGCAAATAAAAGCTGAGCACTGACGATTAGTTTAGTCAAGCCGTATGGGAATTTAAAACTAAGTACAAATGAGACTTTAACAGTGATGCTAAACACAGTTCAAGTACAAAAGCAAAGGAAATATTAAGTAGTGATACTGCAATAAAATCTAAATAAACTTGGAAGAAGCTTTTAAAAACTTTACCATAAAGACAGAGTGAGATACATACCCCAGGGAACCAAGTAAGTGAAGAAAACCCACCAAACCAAAAAACTTAAAGAGTCTAGATTTTATCATGTAAGCGTGGGGGGCGGTTTGACATAATTGCATCAACATATTCCAAACTCATAATATTCAGCATCTATTAGGAACTAGAATTAATAAGCAAGTAGACACAACAAAATTGTCTGTACAGGCTTGCCAGTGCACCTTCAGGTCTCCAGTTTTTCCAGTTCAGAGCATCCTAAACAATGCTATGATTCTATGATCTTGGGAAATAGGCAGCCAGCGTGGTCCGGATCCTGCAAATCACTCGGAACTCCTAACAGTATCAGAGGGATAGCAGAACGGCAACACCAACAGAAGAGTCAACTGTCTTCAGGAGCCAGCTCAACCTCTTATTAAAATAATTATTAAAAAATCCCATTCCAGTGGCTGAAGCCTAAAGAAACTCCTCACCAGAGTCACTCACAGACGACATAGCTGTTTCCAAAATCAGGCTCATATATTTTTTTTTTTTTCCCCAGGGAGTTGCTTCCTCCTCTCCCAGAACAGCTGTGCAAAACTCATACATACTTACAGGATTAAAGCTACCTCAGCATTTTCTTTCACTTGCAATGAATGCAATTTTTTTCCAAGTGCTAAGAGTTTTGTTCATCAAAATGGTATTTTATGTTTAGTCAATTATTCATTCTAGCTATAACAAGTAGAGCAATATAGGGTTCAAAATATGTTCCAGATGGTAAAAACACAAATCAGAAATAAATCAATTTATAAAAATAGGAAGAGATTTGTTTTTATTGCCATAATTTCACTTTAAAATATTCATAAGCTTCCTTCTGGTTCTAAATTAGTTCAGAATACTTTGAGCTAATATCCCACTGAATTGGAAGAAATTTAGAGCTTACTGGTTTGTTTTTATAATAAAGTGTCATGTCAGATGCTAAAATAATTCACACCAGAAATATACTTTTAAGGAGCAAAAGTTCTCAAGAACAACTCACAATAAAACTGTTCTCAGTGTACATTAGCAGGAGGAACACAGTCACGCAACACCCTAAATGAAATAAGCCTGGAGAGGAGATGAAGCCAGATAAAATGAGGAAATAACTGAGCCAGACCAGGGAGACTGAGAAAGGATACAAGAGGAATGTGACTCTGAATTTTTAAACAGTGATAAGAAAAGAGCTTGATATTCCGATTATGCCATTTTGTTACAGTTCATTTTTTTCACATTTAATTATACTATCTTTGAGATCAAACGCTATTTTGGCAGGTGTCTGGGTTACAGTTTAGAATATAATTTCAAGTTTCTACAGTACTAAGGCAGAAATCTCAGTGCAGACTGGAACCAAGTGTCTGTCCATACCCCCGAGAGAACACCACATTTCCAGTGCTCTTCCCATCTTGTCATCTATTCCATGTAAAAGACAGCTATTCCAAGCTGAAGCAGCTCTTTTCAATAGCTAAACATTGCACAAAAATGAACTGTAAAAGAATTGACAATACGTTTCTGAGGATCACATCCATATATGCAGAGTGTAACAAGAAAATCACCACGTTAGAACAGTATAATCATTCTTTTCTTCTCACTTGAAGCAACATGATGGAGGAACTACCCAACAGAAAAAAAAAAAAAAAAAGCTGAATTTTTCTTTCACCTCTATCAACAATGTTTATACTAAAGGCAAGGATATATTACAGGTGAAGAAAAATGTGTTCTAGGGCTAACCCGTATACATTTGGCCACTATTCAGAGTTCCTCAAGTCGTTTTCCCACAGAAATGAATAGAAATACGCATTCAAAACAAAAGCAAGACGTGAAAGAAGAAACATGAAACGGTCAAGTTGCCAAATCCCAGAACAACTCAGGAAACACCTAGCCATTCTCTATTCTCAGCTCCACAGATGTTAACCAGAAGTGATTTTACCTACTGGATCTATCCATATCTACCACTGTAGAATTTTGCCTAATTCCTTGAGTTATAAGCCTTATATTAGAAACACTGCATGGAAAAAAAAAAACAAAAAACCATTCCCTCCTCCCTACGGAACACAGTCAGGCCATAAGAGACAATCACTAGACAAAAGAAGTCTAAAGAACAAAACTGGCTATTTGAGAAAAACTAATAAACCAGATGCAAATTATTCACACAAGTAAGGATATGCTCAATCAGGCCCATACTAATTGAGCACAATAAACATATCGTCACTCATTAAAGATCTATCTGCCTGAATTTATCTTTCCTTTCTCTTCAGTTCATATGAGTTATTCAATCACTTCCCATCACGCAGGAAAGGAAATACTGCACTATGAAGACAGAGCTATAATTAGATATTCCTGTATTTCATTTCCCATATATGACAATGAGAATGGATGGGAAAAATATGAACAGTGATAATAATAGTATGTTGAAACATTCAGTAAGAAATACATTTGGCATAGGAGAACGTCTTAATTCTTCTTCAGCACATAATGCTGTGTTTACTGCAGGGTCAGTTTAGTTACTATTAGAGATTTTTAATGAAAACAATTATAAATTTAAAATAACTGTGTTTAAAGCATTTAACAGTCACCAAGGTCAAGTGATTACAGCAGTTACAAGACCCGAGGGACATGTTCACACCAAAACAAAGTGAATAAATTACCTCAGCCAGTGTATGTAATCACTAAGTGACCACAGAGGTTATTCAATGCACGAGCCCAGACGACTTTCACGCAAAACCAATAATGAAAATTTATCAGCCAAAGGGAAAAAAGCATGGGAATTAGTAAAAGTTGCAGGAAGGGCTGAGAGCTAGAGGCGGGAGGGAGGGTGTGGAAAGCACGTTCTGTGATTTGGCTGCAGAGACAAGGAAGAAGGATGAATATTAATGAAACGGATGGACAAGATGCTGAACATGCTGCTCAGGTGAGACACCCGAAAAGTTGCAAGATCCACAAAAGATGAAGTCGCAGGGTTGACAGAAGCGCTCTCAGTCCTGTACAGCTCTGGCATATCTGACACCCAGCGATACGTAACGCATACAAGAGAGGCAGGGATTCAGAATAATCATCTTTTAACTTTCCCCTTGGCTTTACTGCCCTTAAAATTATCATCAGTTATCGTCTCTTAGTTACCCCGTTATACGATTCTAGTGGAGATGAGGCCCTGTTGTTTTACCACGGAGTAGGTGGGATATGCCGTCAAATGAAGCCAAGCCGCGATCTCCCTTCTCTCCCTCAAGGTGACGACAGAGAAACCCTGCACACAAAAGGTATGAAAACCCCTTTCTGTAAGGACAATGCCATATTTGGTGGGAGTTCCCATTGCATTGCTCTGGAATAAGGCTCCTACCAACTATGATGAAAAAAGATGCCTTCCACTATACGGCAGAAGAAACGGGAATCCTGCTTGTTGCTGCCTGCCACTGGTACGTACTTTTTATACTACTACATGTCATCACCTCACAACCTTGACAGTATTGATCTTCACAATATATACAAATTTACAAATAGTAAAATGTGATTACTCCTGTTTTACAGATAGGAACCTGAAATAAAGTGGCAAAAGGCCATGCCTGACTTCATAGTAGTTTGATTCCAGATGAGGAGAGGACAGCACTGGAGCAACTATTCACCAACGCGACAAGATTCCACGGGGGAATCAATCCGCTGCCTCACCTTATGCCAGAAACCTAATAACTGGTACTGTCATATATGAAATGTTGTCATATGAAAATGCAAGTGGACTCTGTGCCTGGAAAAAAAATATAAAAAAATAAAAAACAAAAAAAGGAAATAACAAAAGAAGCTTTCTCTGTACCTGAAACATGAAAGCCTGAGGCCAAAGTCAGTAGGTCCTCACACAGTCAAAGCTTCCAGTTTCAATGACACTGACTGCCAAAGAATGCAAAAACTGCCTTCTCAGATAAATACCATCCAGACTTCTACGAGAACTCTCTGTATATATTCTAAGAAAGCCTCCTGATAAAACATTGAGGCTGGAACAAAACCTATTCAAAGGGTTGTAATTCTCCTGTTGCAAGTGTTAAACCAAGGATATATGCGATAAAATAACAGCACCATGAAACACTTGTTAAATACAAGGAATGGCGAAGCAGCTGTTGGTACTGTAAGATTCCCAGCAAAAGGCTGAAAACACATGAGCAGCTTACTTGTTCTGGCTTTCAGCAGCACTCAGTGAGTGTTTTCAGGTGCCAAGCACTGGGATGGGCCCTGGCTGTACCAAAACAACACATGTGAAATGACCCACAGTCCGAAGAGGAACTTTGGCAACCAGACACCGCTTTGAGCAGTGTATTCAGGGTAGACTTCAGAGGTCTACGCTCTCCAGAAAGCAATTCCTTTCCTGGAGCACAGCAGCATTGCCTAGCATCTCTAGGAGGACTGAAGCTCCGTGGGACCACACTGTCTGCTTCCAGGGAAGCCATGCAGCCTGCCACTGCCCTTACCTTGCTTGCTCCTCCTCCTCCTCAACACCAACATTTACAGGTAATTATAAAGAACACACAAAACTTGATGAAGATGATTCCTACTGTGCCTCTTCCCTCAACCTATGTACATATCCACCTACCTCTCGTACCACTTCTTACTTCCCGGTCCTGCAATTACACTCCTAGAAAAAGGACAGTTTTGATCCCATAAAATCTAGTACTGCTTTCTAGAAGCAAGAATTGTAAAACTAAATTACAGTAATATGGCAGTATCTGGATACCCTAATCCCACATGCACAGCAGTGACAAGAAGGAAAAATGTTCTTTAAAACTGGGCTGTAGAAATCAGAGGAGGTCCGCAGGAAGATAAAACGAACAGTATGGAGAAAATGCAGAGGAGGGTGAAAAGATGGAGGATGTGAAAGTTCTTCTATTTAAAAATTCCTTTTATAAATCCAAATGTTCTTTACTTATCTCTTGAAGGGTCAGCCAAGGAACTCCAATGGAATAAAATGATGCTATTAAAGGCATATAGAGATGTAGCCATCACACAGAAGAGGCAAGAGAGAGTGCCGCGATGGAGGGAAAGCATGATGACAAAGCCATGCTTTCAAAGGTGTTTGTATAACGCTGTAAATTCCTTCTAACATTTCTTGAAGATCAGTTGCTCGAGTCGCCTTCACCTCTGAATATTTCTAGTGGCAGTACACAGCCAGCCTACCAGTGGCGTTTAAAACAGCAGCATCCTGTACAAGTCCCGTCCCCCCGTCCTGTCCCGTCCCCCCCCACTTCATTTTGGTCTTCTGCTGTTGCAGTTTAATTGCCCTCAACTGTAGCAACACAGTCTGAAGGCACTGCTGTCAAATACAGCAGAATACGAAAGGCATTCCACCAAAGAGGCGTTGAGTGCCTGCGTTAAATTGTCAGTTCTGTAACTCAAAGGGGCACTCAACATGAGTACCACCCCCCAAAAATTCTCCTCTTCCAAACAGTCTTATTGATTTTGCCATGCAATATTGCGGGAACAGGACTTCCATCATTTCCAAAGACGCTGTAGCTTTCAGCACTGCTTTAAATGACGGCAAACCCACAACACAGTGAGCAACAATTTTGGCTGTGGACATAAAACCCCACAACATCAACTAATAGGACGCTGCATGCATTCATACGAGGTGCCACCACCTTCCCAACGCACACAGAAGGCTCCATGGTCCTTGCTGTGGAACGACAGAATCTTTTCCCCCAAAATAATGCAGAAATACAATGAAATGTCTAAATTTGTCTTAATTAACAGAATCATACTGAGGCTAGAAACAGCACATCACATGAGGACAAGTGAAGCAAGGGTGGGGGGTGGGATTTTCGAGTGCTCTAATTCAATTAGGAGGCAGTGACTGACACTTGGACAGGAGAGGTTAATTGGGGTCACCAAAACGCAGTAATTCCTTACCTAACCAGTCATTAAACTTCTTAACCTCTGAGGGCAGTCCCAGTTCGGTGAAATCGCCCGTGTGCAGAAGGATGTCCCCATAAGGCATCTGGATGCCATCTGTTCTGGAGTGTGTGTCTGAGACGCAGACAAATCGCGTGTGGCCCGCTGGTTTCGGAGTGTCATATGGGATAGGGTCGACCCTAAAGCAGACACATAAAGATCTCGTAACAGTTACAAGGTTAAAACCCTCACATCTATTATTTCAGATCTACTTCTACACAAGCGCGCACGCACACACATACACATCCATTTACACACACCGCCGTGCTGAAAGAAACGACCCTGTAACGCAACACTGCCAAAAAGCCACAAGGGACCACAGTGCTTCTCAAATACTTACCTGGTAAGAAAGGAAGATTAAAAAAAAATACACCGGATATGTCCAGTTTCTCATCCCAAACTTGATTTAAACATTGGAAAAAAATGAATTTGAGAGACTTTGAATTCAGATATGTTTTTTCCATCATCTGTCTTACACATGAACAGGTACACGGGCCATTAAATAACAGGTCTCGCAGGTGGGGCAGCAACAGGCTCTCACTTGAGCTGAGCAGCTTAGCATCTGATTTTGTTCAAAGGCACAGGCACTCCTACGGATTCCAGCAGGAATATTTGTTTACACACAAGCAGGTACCTTTCAGAAGTGCTTTGATGAAGCCTGGAAATTGCAGAACTGAGTCTAGTAACAACTTCTTACTCTCATACAAAATCCTGAGCTCATCTTCCCCAAAATCTATAAAGTCAGGAACTGATGTGGCAGAGCGCTAAGCAACCATGGATAAAAATATTTATTTTTCTATAACCAATTATGTTAAAAATTTAGTTCAATCGGTTATATGCCAGCCACACTTGTTAATTTGTTAATTATCAACTACACGTGACCCATCACAGAAGTATGGGTTTGAGGTGTTTTGTTTTTCGTTTTCTAAATTTAAGCAGAGTAGAGAAAAGTAAGAGGGGAGAGAAGCCCTTTATGCATACTTAGCGGTTAGAAGTTCTAATTTGTAACAGAATGGCTTAAAATACAAAAGGCAACCCATTGCCTACTTTGGAATAGAAATTCTTTCTCTGCAGAGTTACTGGAATTTGATTTGCTCAACTTAACTCAACATTTGAATAGCACAGCATCTGGATTAACACCACAGAAAACCCCAACCCAGCTCCACAAAACTTCAACCCATTCCATTGATGTGCCACTTTGATCACGGTTACAGCTTAGCTTCAGCCAGAAATTTTGAGCTATTTAGGAGTTATGTCAGAATAATAGTCCACTTACATCTGAAATCATCAGAGAAGTGAAACCAAGCTCTAAGTATTTTAAAGCACCCAAAATAATGCTATTCTAAGGCTTATTGGGACAAACTGGCACAATAGACATTCAAAAACTGGTGCCTGAAAGTAAAAAGAAAATTAAACAAGTTTTATTAGCTTTGTTCTCCACACTGAATGAAAAGAAAAATAAGTAACTAGCACGCATGACTGTGAATGATTTTCTTAAATCCCCACGGTTGTAATGATATATATGATCAGTAATAGAAAATAAAGCACAGATCCTAAGAAAATATAAACTTTTGAAGTATACCTTTATTTACTGTACTGTGTTTACTATTTTTAGTAAACTAAATTAGTATTTACTATACACTGAACTGTGTGAAACCTTCAGCTCCCTACACAGGTGAGAAAGACCAAAAGCAACCTCCAGGGAGCAACTCGGCTCCCTACACTGGGGGTTTATAGTGGTTTGAGAAATCAAACTCCATATCGATATGTACTGGTCTCCAACGGAAAAACATCCACGTGAACACACTTATGTCATGGTTTATCCCCAGCCGGCAACTAGAGCCATGCAGCCACTCACTCACCCATCTCTTTTCCCTCCTCAAAAGGGCAGGGGGAAGAGAGGAGGAAACAAAAAGAAAAAAGAAAAAAAAAAAAACAAGGAAAGGGAGGAAAAAAGCTCATGGGTTGAGATAAAGACAGTTTATTAGCAACAATAACAGAAAAGGAAAAATAATAATAACAATAATAACAATGACAATAATAATAATAATGACACGGGTCGCTCTTGCTGCCTGCGGAATTGGCACCATCCAGGAGCAGCGATCGTGGATTCCCGTCCCCCAGCTAAGCCCCGTTTATATATATACACTGAGCTTAACATCTACGGTATGGAATATTTTGTTGCCCATTCCATCCTTCCGTCTATGCTTCTATGGGAGGATGAAAAAAGTCCTTGAATAGTGTAAAGATCACTTAGCAACAATTAAAAGCAATAGGAATTAATTGACATTCCTTTCACAGCAATCACTAGAAAGAAAATTAACTCTTTCCAAGCTGAAGCCAGGACAACTTACTAACAAGATTTTACCGAGTCTTTTAGATTTGGTAGAATGTTTCCTAAAAGCTAAAATTGTGGTGGGGGGGAGGGATATTATTTGTTAGACTGCATTTTCCTAGATACCATAATTACTTCCAATCAACCTGTATTTACCAGAAATGTACCACATTTGGTTGCCATAGTCCGCCGAAATCATTTGCAAAATTCAGGCCCTACAAGATGATTACTTTAACTTGGTCTCTACTTTAAAACTGGGTTTTACTGCAGGCTGGATTGGATGGGAAGGAGGAGTTTGGTAGCTAACTGTTTTTGGTTTTAGTATTATTGCACCTCCTATTTCACCCAAAGCACCAGGTAAGATTATTTGAGCCATACAACTGGTTACCAGTACAGAAACCCACAGAACTCCCAGCAATCAACGCATTCTTCTCTGCAAGGGTCAGAAATTAATAAGGTTATTATTACAGAGGAAAATTCATTTACCCATTCCAATCACACTGGCCAGCTGTGCAGAACTGTAATTACAGTCCACAGTGCTTTGGTATTTGGTGCCTTCCTCCCAATTACTGAAGGTAAGCCGAAACTTTTTTAATAGTATGTCACACAGTAAACAAGAGGGTCTCCGAATCAACATTTCCACACTTCCAAGTATGTTTACTCCAGACAACACAAAAAATGAACACCAACTTTCATCAGTACCACATACCGCGTTCAGACCGTCTCTGCTTGAGCTACAACCAGCACTGCCTGCCTCTGGGGAGCCCAATTTTGTTCACACACAGCAGCTATGCCTTTGCTATTCTCTGCAGTGTGTTTCCAAACAAATCCCATTTTGCTTTAGGCAATCTCTATTAAGAGTAAAATCTGGTTTAGGATTTTTCTATTCGTGCAAAGGCTTACTTACAGAAAATTCTATAATCGAAATTCATTAGATTCCTGACCCTTCTTTCTAGTCTTTACAAACACTATGATGTTGCCAAGTAACCTTTTTTCTACATCTTAGCTTAATTTCTTCTCTTATTCAGTAACGCTTGCCTACTAAGTATTTGAGAGCGAGATACTGAAGGTTATTGTGTTCAGCCCATCAATTTATCTTACTCAAAATAGTCTTTCAATAGAAACTTAATAAGAGTGGTGTTATTGACAGTCCTAAAGGCTCAAGTTTTCTTTTCATCCACAGCTACAGTATGGCAAACAGTAATGGGAGGTTTTTCTTTTTCACCACATCAGGAGAGGACTGGTCTCTCAACTTGTGAGATCAGCTACCGCAGGAGGCAAGGCGCCACCCTTTCACAGCTTCTGGTGACACAGGGCTCCACATCAGGCTTCTACCTTCTACATTCACAGGGCTGTGAATGTCATCCCTTCTTCCAGTGGTCTGCTCACCTCTGGGGACTGATTACAGCCTGGCATTTCCAAAAGCTCCGTAATAGTTACACATCTGACCCTCACTGCGGTTCAACAGGAGAGAAAATAGTTATTTCAGCCCTGCCCACCACCAGTCTCCGCTGAATCAGAGACATACCTAAGGAATTCAACATATTCTTTACCGTTTACTCCAAACACGGTGCATCAAGCTAACTTTTGACGTTCTCCATCACCACCAATACTTAATTTTATCAGTGTTCTTGAGCGAGCAGACTGAAGCACTTCAGAGGTTATTTGATCACTGCGTCAGGAAAAGCATGCTCACGGAAAGACGCAATAAACATTATTCCAGAATAATTTAAATGTTCATACATTAGGATTAATACAGCAATCAGGAAACGGAAAAAAACCCTAACAAAACAGCCAAGTTATCAAAACAAATGAGGATTTTTTGGCCTTAATTTAGTAAATGATTTTGGGCATCTCACTTCCTTCACAGACAACTGTTAATAGGTACTTATCTATCTGAAGATATCCTGCACCTTAGAAAATCAGGCACGTAGGTGTTTTTTCCAAGGTTTATTGAAGACCCAGAATGGAATCCCGTGAGACAGTTGAGCAACGACTGCTTTCTAAGATCATGACAGTAATGTAAGATCTGTCACATTTAATGCATTTATGACAAGGGTTTAGAAATCAGAAGGGACAATGTAATCTTCATACGGTTCTATAAGGACCTTGTTTATCAGATAATTACTTGGCTTTACCAAACTGCCCTTACCACCAGCTGTTTTCACTTAGAGTCCCTCAGCTACCAATCCCAAATTTACAGTTCCTCACCCATCGCTGCAGCCGAATCAAACGACAACGCAAACCAGGCTCTGATTTGGCTTGCTCAGCTATCGCTAATTGGTATCTTTTTCCAAAACCACGGTTACCATGGCACTTCCAAGACAGCGGAGCTGTGTAAGCAAGCCGGCCGGCTGCTGGCCCTTGACCCGCCGGCTGGGCAGGGGGCAGCCATGGTGCTGGCTCCCGGGGACCGCGCCGACTCGGAGCTGTACACTGACCTCATCCATCCGCCAGGCAATTCTGTCATGGCTTTGCGCTTTAAAAAAAGGGGAGATTAAGTAAATAAGCAATGACGAGTAACACAGAACCTGTGAAAGGGATTTTGGCAGCGAGGGAGGTGGGTTGAATTCAGAAAATGCACAGAGGAGGAAAATATTGGGCCTTTCACACGCATGGAGGCAAAGGGCTTGATTTATGATGTCATGCGATGGAACAGACGCGTTAGCTGTGTATTTCGGCCCAGGCTTATGCTAGTTACTCATAATGATGCCTTATAAATCAGCCACGTTGGAAAGTACCTCTGAAACAGAAAGGGCAGTGCAGCCCTCCAAGAGACATAGCTGCAGGCAGAACTACACTGGGAGCCCGTTTTCAAAGAAAATTGAGAAAAAGACACAAGCACCATTTTTCTGAAAGAAACAGAAGTTTGGATTCCAAAGGATAATTCTGCACGGGTGAGTTCCGCCGCTGAAACCCCCGCAGTCTGGCTGAGCGAGCCGGTCCCCGGGAACGCCTGTGCGCTTCCCGGCTCTCTTGGGGCTTGAGATATGCAGCCCCCAAATCCCCTCTTCTAGAGCAATTCCCAAGAAACCAATTCATCCCTGAAAAACTAAATAAAAAAAATCTTAAAACATTAAGCTGTGAAGAATTCCCAGTTCCTAAAGTGGAATAAATCACTCTAATGAAGGCAGCACCTACGCCGGACAAAACACTTGCAGATGCACAGAGATCCCCCCTCGAACCTTCAACTCGAACCAGCATCATTCCTGCTTACACTCCACCACTTTTTAAGCCGGTTCTGTCAGATGAACAAGTCAGCACAGAAGATGACATAATTTTACTCTTTCCCAGACCCGCCAGATGCATGAACATTCCCGCACTACACAGCCCCACATCCTTCCTAAATTTTGTCGCATTTTTTTCATCTCTTAATTTCTCCATTGGGTTGCAACTGTGACTGAATTCGTGGGTTTGTTTTTGTGAAATACAAATTAGTCTTCATTCAATGGATAAGGAATTGGCTGGATGGCCGCACTCAAAAGGGTTGTGGTCAATGGCTCGATGTCCAAGTGGAAACCAGTGAAGAGTGGTGTTCCTCAGGGGTCAGCACTGGGACCAGGGCTGTTTAATATGTTTGTCAGTGACATGGATAGAGGGATTGAGTGCACCTTCAATAAGTTTGGGGACACCACCAAGCTGAGTGGCGCCATTGACATGTAGTGATAGAACAAGGGGTAATGGGCTTCAAACTGGAAGAGGGTACATTTAGATTAGATCTCAGGAAGAAATTCTTCACTATGAGGGTGCTGAGATACTGAACAGGTTGACTAGAGAAGCTGTGGCTGCCCCATCCCTGGAGGTGTTCAAGGCCAGGCTGGATGGGGCTTTGAGCAACCTGGTCTAGTGGGAGGTGTCCCTGCCCATGGCAGAGGGGTTGGGACTAGATGATCTTTAAGGTCCCTTCCAACCTAAGCCATTCTGTGATTCTATGATTATTGATCCATTTAAGCAGAGACTTGAAATCTGTGTGCCACATAAAATCTGTATGTCATGTTGCACTTACTCTGCTGTTTTGGGAGTGATCTGGAGACATGCTATCTAGTAACCATTCTATATTAAAAACATATCTGTATTATTAGCTTTTAAAAAAACACCTACTCATACTCACTATGAATAGTCAGCTTTATTTATTTACAGTTTAGCTTCCTTTTGCAAAATCTTTATACTCTTCCTCCTACTCCTATTTTCAAAATTTGTAAACCAAATACTTTTCAAAGAGCCAGTTAGCTTGGTATATTTATTTTAGGATTAAAATACAAACATTTTCTGCAAAAACACTTTAAAAACCTTGTTTCTAAGTGCTGTTAGTTCCCGCTTCACAGCTAAGGCAACAAAAGATAATTTTGTTAAAACTGGAAAACAAAAGCAGTGTATTTTCTACATCTTCAACTTTTTCTTTCTTTGAATTGATACCTCCACCTATAGACATGCTACCTCTGACATGAGTAGTTCAGGAGAAGAGAATAATGGGAATTTCTGTGAAAACTCCTTCCTGTGGTTCTTAAAAAGTATTTGTTACTGTAGCCAAATCTCACAGCTTAGTTATATTGTGATATTTGTTATTTCTCTTAAATCCAGTCTCAGTTCCTGGAACCGGGTGATCATGTGAGACCTGTGGCCTAATTATTTTTGTCAAAATATGTCAGTAAGTCTCTCACTAGAGGAAAAATGCATGAAATGCATCTGTATGCCCTGAAGATGTTCGAGAAGTGGCATGAAAATAAAAGATGTGTAATTGTTCTTATTTTTTAAAAAAAGATCTCAGGACTATTAATTATAATAGATTATAATTCTAATTTTAGATCCAGTTTTTAATACCACATACTAGAAAGAATATCTCAAAATCAAACTGTAAATGCATCTATGTTTTGAAACAAAAAATTAATTCTGAATTAAAAATCTTCAGCTCAAAACGTTAACATATGTCTTAAAATGTAGCGTCATTTAGTTTAGTTGATCAGGCTGATATGAACAGGGATACGTTACTGAACGCTTCATACACTATCAGATTAAACCCCAAAACTCCAGCATCAAGTGTGGAAACAGATACAGTCCCCTGTTCTTCATTCTTCATGAAAATGTACTCAAAATCTTTTTGAGGTGCTTCACTCTCCCAAAGTGACAAGGGAGTAAGCTGCTGTGCCACAGCTCCTCTGGATGCGGTTCCCCAAATTTGTAAGGCAGCTTGGAAAATCCAGGGACTTTCTTTTTTCCCCTCTGCCAAAGCTGCTTTTTTTTTTTTTTTTTTTTAAACAATTACAATTTTTACAACTATCACCCTGACACCATCTCAACACCCAACATTCCAGCTCCCCGATGCGCCCCAGCTGCGGGATGCTAGCAGCCAGAGCCACAGCTGCGATGGCACGGGGCAGGGGGGGGATGACAGCCGTCCCTCCCACACGTGCTGCCCGTCTATGACACCCCATGGCCCGCCAGGCCAAGCAAGCGCATCCCCTCGTCCACCACCACCAAACACCAGCGCAAGGAAGGGCCATCGCTGGGCACGCGACAGAGCCAACAGCGCACAGTCAAGACCAAGGCTCTTTGATGACAAAAATCCAGAAAAAAGGCAAATTCCAGCCACGGAGGCTATAACACTGTTGGGGTGTTGACTGAGACCTTGGTGTTTTTTCCAAGGACTCACCAAGACCCAGGGGTTTTATCCAGTGCTGTCTCTCCATCACTGCAGGTTCAGCCACACGTGCTCAGAGCAACGCGGCTCCGACGGGACGGCTGCTCCATCCAAGTTTGCTTCACTCCCTGAACTGGCTCAACTCCCCAAGTCCAACAGGCCCTAGCATCTTTATCTCCTTTGAGTCATCTCACCACGGTTGCCCTCAAACACAGGGTAGATACTGGTTTCCCAAGTGCGGCTGCAGATTGCGCTCCTAAATGAGACTCTAGATGATGAGGGTCCAGTGATAGAAACCGATTGAAAGGCAAAAAAGGAGTAGTCAAGAATAGTCAGGTCCAGTGATAGAAACTGATTGAAAGGGAAAAAAGTAGTAGTCAAGAATAGTCAATCACCATTTTCATTTTCTTGCTTGAGAAATCCTATACCTGTGAGTAAAGCCAGATGCCACAGGTCTCACCGCAGTATCGGAGAGACATTGAGGTGCTGGAGCGTGTCCAGAGAAGGGCAACGAAGCTGGTGAGGGGTCTGGAGAACAAGTCTTATGAGGAGCAGCTGAGAGAGTTGGGATTGTTTAGCCTGGAGAAGAGAAGGTTGAGGGGAGACCTTATCACTCTCTACAACTACCTGAAAGGAGGTTATAGTGAGGTGGGGGTCAGTCTCTTCTCCCAAGTAACAAGCAATAGGACAAGAGGAAATGGACTCAAGTTGTGCCAGGGGAGGTTTAGGTTGGATATTAGGAAAAACTTCTTTACCGAAAGGGTTATCAGGCATTGGAACAGGCTGCCCAGGGAGGTGGTGGAATCACCATCCCTGGAGGTATTTAAAAGACAGGTGGACGTGGTGTTGAGGGACATGGTTTAGGGATGGTTTTGGTAGTGTAGGTTATGGTTGAACTCTATGATCTTGAAGGTCTCTTCCAACCCAAGTGATTCTATGATTCTAGGTTACCATGGCCTTCCTCAGCCAACAGGGTCGCAAACAAACTGGAGAAAAAACTAGACAGAGTGGTGGGACTGGAAGGAAACCCAGCAGGGCAAACGCTCCCAGTACTGGCACATCACAGAGGGGGCAATGGTTGCTTCAGCCCAACGCCCGCAGTCAGGGAGGAGAGGCAAAAGCCAGCGCACCAAGAAAATGATTGCAAGTCAGCAATCTCCACGGGGCCACCTTGAGCCCTTCCAGGAGCTCCTTTCCCACACCTGAAAATACTGGCAAATAGATTAACTTCTCAGTATTTGTAACCGAGTTCCTGATTTTGAAAGGGAAACTTCAAGAACTTTGATGAAGGGATCAGGCAGCTTACCTGACCATGGTGTACCCTCCAATGAAAGGTGGACTGTCTACAAATTCTTACAGCAGAAATTCAGCGCATCATATAGATACCCGGACATCTCTGGCCAGAAAAATATATACATGCACATACACTGAGCTGATTTTGTGACACAACACGTGCTGAATGACACAAAGCCAAATACTCATTTCCTCTCCATAAACACAATGAATGTCAAAATGCAGCATTGCTTCAGCTAGGCGCTGTCAGCCATTAATTGTTTAAATCACACATATTGTGCTTTTGTTAACTTGACTCCATCTTCCAGTATGGTCAAACACCAAGAAAACATCTGGTTTCTTCTCTGACTAAAAAGAAAGGGATGCAAATACCTTTCAACACTCTCAGTGGTAGATCTTATTTGTACAAGCACATGTATTTAAGAATGGACTACCCTAAGTTAGCTAGAAAGCCACACCTCTTCTGGAAACCTCCATGTACATGTGTCACCCATCACAACCTTAGCGTTCTGGAAACCGTAAAACAGTGGCCTGATAGTTATTTCAGAAATGGCATTAATTGTGTCTCAGTACAATGTAGGAAAAAAAAAATATTACACTTACAAACCCACAGGAGGATTCAACGCACCGCTCGGCAGCTTACTGCTAGCGTTTTCAACAATTATAGCTGCAGGGAAATGATGGATCTTTCTATTACAGGTTTTGGAGCGGTTTTACTTCCAGTGAGATTTATGAGATTAAACAGAAAAGACCTGTATTATCCACTGTCATCATTTGGGCAAACTTAAGAAAAACCCTCCTTCATAAGGAATTTATAATAATACATCTTCTCAGCCTGATATAAACCTCAACTAATTAAGAGTCCAAACTCTGTTAATCCCACATTCTGGTCAGTAATAAAACCAGAAGGAGGTAAAATCCAGATTTTCTATGGTGTTCTTTGGGGGCAGCCAGCTGGTCTTTTTTCTGAAGGACCTAACCTCCTTTGATATTAATGGAAATTGAGAAACTGAATTGCTTGAGCGCTTTTCAAAATCCTATTAATCAACCCTTTACAGGCGAGATTTCTTTTTAGTCAATGAAATACCTTCTAAAATTTGGGTATAAGGGGCTTTCCAAAGGTCAGAGAAGCAAAATAGAACTGAAAACAGTATTAACACCAGTATCAGCATCACCCTAAAGCCCAGGCAAAAGTTTCTTCTTTAAATGAAACAGTAAATTGCCATTTTTAGGCTGGTATGGTTTTAATTAAGTCATTAAGATGCACTTTTCCCCACATTCTTTTGCTGTTTTTGTTGGGGGGCTGCTATAAATTATGCCTTCCATCCACTCATTTGCTGATAAAATTGCACCTACTAGGAAGGTATGTCAATAAGCGCTCTACCAAAGACAGATTTTTATTTCCCTACTATAAACTCTACAAACGACGACTCATTAAATATAGTCAAAGTATAATCTGGCATCCCAAACCCCAAAGAGAAGTAACTTTAGATCCAATTTTAATTCAAGGACAATGAGATTAGAAAAATTCACATTTTTAGATCTCAGCAAGAATGAGGCTAAATTAACATGTGGTATCCCTCCAATTATTTCAGTTGCATGAGTCATAAAATGGGGCTCACTTATTTCTAGGGTGGGAACCACAGAGAAGGCTTTAGCCCTTGCTTCAACAGTAAAACAGTTTTTCAAACCGTAATTTTTTATTAAAAAATAAAAAAACCACACCATACCAAAACAAATAAAAGCAGATCTCCAGGACAGATTGAATTTAATTGGTTTCAATCTAACTTGACACATGCAAAATGCCATATTTCTCGGAAATCAGGATGATTTTGGTGAGAGATAAATGTAGAAAACTAATGAGATGATTTACAATCACAAAGTTCTGTCAAAAAGAGAATTACATAAGCATCTATTGCAGCATATACTCCATTTTAACACCCTTTTGTAGTATCATGAAATACAGAATGTCCAAAAATGTACAGAGTTCATAAGCAAAACTTAGTGTGTTTTCTTGGAGATGATAAATTCAGCAATAGACTCCCATATATTAAGGCAACTGGACAACTGAACTTGAAGGCACACAGAACTTGGAGGAGAACTGATTATCTTTTAGAATTTGCTACCAAATCTAAAAATCTGTCTTTGTGTTTCAGACACAAATACTCAGTGTTTAGATACCTACAGGATTGAGCATAGAGTGTTTGCTGAGAAGCACCTGAAGTTGGTTCTGATGTTTTTCCCCCAAAAATATATTTGGTTTAAAGTATAGTAACTACTTGAAATTTTACCAGCTTGCAGCTCAGGAAATACAAGTGTTCTTTAATCAACAAGTTAAGCATAGCTGTGAGGAAGGAACTCTGCACTCAGCTTTGTCAACCACTTTACTTTCCAGCTTGAAGGCATCGTCCTCTCCAGGGATGAGATGCAATTCAATCTCCATGCAAGCAAAGTGTTAGCCCTCCCCTAACCAGAGTGCTAATCACAAGCCTCTCTGATGCTCTGCCTTATGATTTGACTTCCAGAGGGGTGGTGAAACCGAGTCCAAAAAAAAAAATTAAAAATCACTTCAAAGGAAGGGCAATTCATGCTAGGCAAATGCCACCAGTTCCCATTTTTAAGTTACCAAGGGCACAGAGTGCCATCAATATGCCTATGAAATTGTCACTGATGTTAGTAGGAGATCAGTGGACAAACAGAGCGGAACGTATAACTCAAATAAAAAGAAATTTCCTAGCATTCGTGCAGCGTGAGATACTATTTTAAGGAAGTAAATTGGCAGACACTCTATGTTATCTACAAAATCCATTTGTGGATCTGAACCAGTTAGGGTGTATATTCTCTCCTGCATCTAAGCACCAAAATACTTTTTGAAAATATTAGTAATAAAATGCTTCCCATCGAAACCTGGGCATCTAACACTATTTTCCTAATAACTAAAACTCTTCACAATAGCTATGCTGTCTTTAAAGGCCTTTTGCCTCTCGCTTGTATATGAATTATTTCATCCCTTTTCAAAAAGGTTTCAGTCTCTTTCTCCCCTTAAGGTTTAAGAAGTTTTTTGCAGGGACGATGATGAAATATAGACGGCAATTTAGCTCTCCTTCTGAAGTCAAGTTCTTGTTTTTAACAGGAATAGAGAGAAGGGATTATTAACCAGCTTCTACCAACACCAAAATACAGGTTCCTACTCAGCATCCGGGTTACCAAAAAGCTCGGTCCATTACAATGGCTGATTGAAATTATTCAATCTTTCATTTCATACAGCCTCACAGCAGGCCTAATATTTCTATACTGCTACTAATGCCACTGCCACAAATTTTGACACGAGTCATCTTCAGCTTAACTTGAATTCTAGATTTAGACTGGTGAGAGATCTGAATCAGTCTCGGGATGTATAGAAGAACATGTATTTACTTCGTATAATTTTTCTTAGAAATGCTCTCAATGCTTCACAGTAACTTTGCTGGAGACACAGAAACTTAAAAGGCTTTGGGCATCATTCTACTGGAGAGAATTCTGCACTTTTTTAGCTTTCTATCCTTTATCTTTTCAGTGCAATTGTCTTCATTACAGCTAACATCGTCTCCCTGACACACATGTCTAATGTGAAATCCAGTCGTAGACTGAACTGGATTTAATCAACAAAATGCTGCAATTCCTTGGTGACTGGCTTGGAGGGGGCTGTAGCAGCACACTATACCGTAGACACTGAAAGCAGGATCTTTTATTTGTAAAAGATTGTGCCAAATACATTCCCAGCTAAAAAGATGATACGAGATAGCTTTCTCCCTCTTACAACTTATGACAAGGAAACCAAGGGTCAAATAGTATACATTCCACAATATTTCTAGATACAAACATTAGTTCAGAGGAGAAAAAGCTTGGTAGATAAAGCTAGAGCAGAGGGAGAAATAAAATCACATGTCTGCACTAGCAGAACACCGCACGAATGTAGCTTCAGCTGGAGGTACTCCTTAGAAATGCACAATTCATTCTGACTTACTTTCTTCCCCCCTTTGTTTTCTTTTTCAAATCTCGCTCATTATTTGGTGTTCTCATACACTTTCTCCTAAGCAATGAGTACTTCTATATTAAAGGCCGCTGAACTTGGCACAGGTGCCTTCTTACGGAAAGTAAAAAAAACAACCAAGCAAACAAAAAACCTTACAGATGAAAAACCAGCCCTGAATATTTTTGTTGCACCATCACTATAACTTGTCTATGGCATTTATTTGACACACATCACATACAGTATTATGAGAAGCACTGCTGCATATACAATCAGGAGGTTTTATCAATAATGTAGTTAAGAGGCAGAGGTTTTGTGGGCAACCACAGTGTTATAGGTTATCTAAGAACATTTTTGTTTTGCTTATACTTCTATCATAAAAATTAATGACTTAAAAGTCCTCAGTGGGAGTATCTGGGACATTCGTATTTATCAGAATTGTTACTGACTGACTTCTGCAGTTAGCAATTATTCTTGCTGTGTTAAACCATTTATTTCCAAAGATGTATCCCCCAAAATCAAATTAAATAAAAAATGAATTATAGTCAGAATAGAAATCTACCTCAGGGATACTTTTTGAAAACTCAATTTAGAATTACATTTACTTCACCTTCTATGCCTGTAACAAAGGCAGGGAAAAGAGGGAAAAACAACAGAATTATTTTGATTCAATATTATCTACAAGTCAATTCCAAAACCAAATAAGCTGAAACCCCACAGTATGCAGCTTGTATATATGAATAGTAGGAAGGTGTTATCAAGTATGACTCACAAGTTGTTGCTAATTGTACAAACCTGCTTAGTAATCACGTAATACGCAACAGAACCCAAGACTTTGAAAGCTTTGAAAACTAGCTGCTTTCCAAATCCCTGCGTTGTACACTATCGAAATTTTGGTTCACATGTAGATGTGCACTGCAGAAAGCCATTTCGACGCCAAATACAAAAATCAAATACTTTTTAGCTTTGAAATTTAGAGAAATAATGTCACCATAAAAAGCTCCAGGAAGGAGGGAAGCAAGCTGCACCACATAACATTTTACGACACAAAATGAGACGTGGGCAACGGCATTTCGCCAACGTGATTCAGCTACAAGCAATGCAAATGCAATCTCACTGATTACACTTCAAAACAAAAGAGGGAATTTCATTATTTCAACCAATGCATTAGGCATGTAAAAATTATAAAACATCCTATCTGCAGCAGAACAAATAGAAACCATCATTTCCCATTTAGATGGGAGTAACCAAGGTGGGTGAAATTCATCCTGTTGTGGTGGGGCTGGCAAGGCATAAGCTGAAAAAAGCAACATTTAAGCTCACATAGTCAGTGCTACATAAGGTCTCACGCGCAGAGATGAATTCAACCAAAACGGTCATTAACAAGAAATCATAGCTCAGATCCCCCAAACCACGAGTTAAAACAAACCCTGAACAACTAAAAAAATTAACCAGGGAAATAAAACAAACAAACCCCAAACCAAAACTCGACACCTCTTTTTACGCAAAAGAGTCTTTTTCATTGTTTTTCTTATTTATCTTCTGGTTTCTTGAAGCTTGAGAACACCAGGAGGTTACTCTGAAGTAACACAGGCTACATGAATTAAAAGTACTATAGCTTTTCCTATACCACTCCCCAGGGAGTCTATTTATTAGCCACAGTCCAGTTTTCTGATTTAGCTTAAGCACTTTTCCTAGGGAATGTAAGTGTCCACACCAAGAGAATTTTCAGACTACCAGCTGCAGAACAGCCTTTTCTGTAGGAACTATCTGAATCAGTTCCCTGTATGTATACATACTTGGTCTTGGTTTTCATCTTCATACTCCTCTTAGTACTTAAAAGAATCTTAAATGTTTTTAATACGTATTCCAACAATAAAAAATTAAGGAAACCTTCAGCTATGTAAAAATTCACAGTAAAACTGACAAACTGGCAAAACCAAAATACATAAATATATGGAATATCAGGGTGCACTCATAGTCTGCTACACTAACTTGGGTGGGTTTTTTTTTTTAAACATTCAAACCCATTTTTGCTCTAAGAATATGTGTAAAATTGTACCCATGGACCCATCCACAGTACTTTTTCTCCGAGTACAAATGCCACTTCTCTTCCTTCTCACTATGAAGCAGGAAAAGATACCTTCCAGGGACAGACTACGACAGAATTCCACAAGAGATCTGCAAGCCTATGGGTAATCGCAAATAAAAAAAAAGAAAATAATAATAATAAAAAGATGTTTCTATTGAGTTTTCAAAAAAAAAATCATTGCTAAACATTCTGTAAAAGATATTGCCTAAATCTTCCCACTATCTTTGACACGCTTGTAACTGTTAGGGTATTTTCTGAGTAAGGAAACAGGCTAATTCACCGAGTTGCTCCTGGAGACAAAAAAAACCCCAACCCACAACTGTTAAAACCTGGGAACAGCTGTCTTAAACCATTTCTTCCCTTACATCTGGATCCATTTGTTTTTCAGTTTTCTTTACATTTCTGCCACTGAAATTTCCAGCTGGACAGCACAAAGGGCTTGTGCTACTGCTTACTGAAGTCAGGAAAGTCAAAGTTCACGGTGACCGTCATGGTACAGGAATGTGAGCTAAGTGAAACTATTTTGTCCACATCAATACTTTAACAGTCATCTATATTAAATAAAATTAGCAGTTAAGATTCTTAGTTCTTTGACTAAAGTGACTAATTTCCTGCAACCTTTCTCCTCCTTCCTCCTTCCAAACTTTTTGGCAATGAAGAACAGGCTTACAGACTGTTTCATAACGAATACTGCCCTTAAGGGCAAAACTGGCAAGATACTTCAGTCTGTTCCAGAAATCCCTTCTGCAACTGATTATTCCATCTAGTTCTACTCTACTGGTTTACTTTGGCCTATAAAATCCCAAGCTCCTTCATCTTCTGCAGACTGTGAAGACTTGAAATTAACTATACCCCTAAAGGGCAAAACTGGCTTTTTCTAGAATCAAAAGGCACGGGTCAATCTGCCTTCTGGAAAATCGACTGCTCTGAACTTTTCTTCAAGAATGGGTATATCTGAAGGCCGCTGCAGAAACCAAGACACTCAGAGGCACTCAGAAGATTTCCAGCAGCAAATACTTTTGCTTAAGAAAGCATTTCTAGCATTTGCTTTTTTTCATTGATATTACTTATAGTAACAAGGATCACATCTATTTATCTCCTTGTCAAATGAAACATTAGATTATTTTCTCCAAGTAATGATCATCTTTAACTGGTGAAGATAACACCATGCAGTTCCAAAAAGCAACACTGTCCTTGCCCACACAAATGACGTTTTCTTGTCTGCAGCATCACAATCTCCCAAAAAACTATTTCTCATTGAAGTAACACCTTGCCGTTACCACGATTCAACGCTTGCAGATCCTTTACGGTGCGTCACCAAGCCAGCAGCAAATACGACTTAGCTTAACAAGCGCAGGCGTATATTTTTTTTTGTAAATCAGCTAATTAAAGGGGCTGACAAGCACTTCCGTACAGATCAATGACACTCGCTGTGTCACGACGCCCTTCCTTCTAACCCACCCTCTTCTCTGCGCACACACGCGAACCGTGATCCACCAAGTCGCTCTGCCCTTGACCTTTGCTAAATAACCATGCCTGGAGAATAGCCCGAATTAGACCTGCCGTTGAACTATTTCTCAGCGTGAGGTGACGTGCCAGGCATACGTACCATCAGCCCCGAGACCTCAGCAAGCAGGGGCATATGCCTAGCTGCGCCCGACTCGGACGAGCCAACTATCCGAAGGGAATCTAACCTCACAGGAATTTAACAAGGTCTCCCGACTCGTGGCATGTGCCACTCACTTTTCAGTTCCCAGCCTGACAGCAAAAAACACGATTCCCATCCAAGCGTGATGGGTACGTGCTTCTATGTGGAGGGACAACTGCAGTATGGTACAAAGGGAATTCGGCCATGGGACATTAAGTATGGCCTCCACCAGCTCAACAGGACATCGGAGCCGCACACGGAGGATAACACAACACACAACCACTTTTCCGTTTTGAAGTAAGCGCAGGGAAGTGCCATTGACTGTATAAACTCTGCTGTGATTTTTCACACCACTAAGCAAAACAGAGGAAACTGTTAACCGTGAAGACCTGTTGCCTCCTCCTGGATTTTCTCTGGTGGTTCCCAGCCTCTGAGTCTCTCCTTCGTGAGTGTCCCACCAAGCTCTGATTCATGGGAGGTAACAACTTGTATTGGGAAGCCTATCAAGATGACTGCCTTTACCGTCCATCCCATTCACCGATCTGGTAAAGGCCACTATTTGTAGGGTAAAAGACACAAGCACAGCCTTGGCCTTCCTTAAAAGTCAGTGAGTCACGAGCCATTTCATGGATACTTATCCGGAAAAAGGGAAAAAAGGCCTTCTTCCTCTCCCACTAATCCAGAACCTATACTGGGAGCCTATAGCCAGGTGGCTGGTCACATCCTCCCAACTCCTGGTTTCCAGGCATGTTTTCAGGCAAACCTCTTCCCAATCCCATTAGCAGTGCAGCTGTGTTACCGACTGTCCTGAGCCAGTACTAACACGGCAAGATTGTCCCATTCAGGCATCGCAGCCTAGGGGGAAAGCGTTCACAGGAGAGCCCTGCAGACCCAGACCTAGACCTCAAGGTGCAACTGGGGACTTGGACTAACCCTGGAAGTTGCGTGGCTCCTCTACATCCCGATTCAGCTCAACCAGTACAAGCACAAGCGAAGCAAGAGGAGCACTGGGGCACAGCAGGAATGAAGGCAGTGGGCTGCTCCTTTCAGCAGGAGCTACATGTTGGATCAACACAGCAATTTTCCTAAACGTTAAGAGGGTTGGGTTGTTTTTTTTTTCCTTACTATTCAGGTAAAAATAAGAAGCTCTTTGGTCTAATGAGGGTTCACTCTGTTTCCAGACACAGTTTGAACTTGCATCATACATTCGACTTCTAGATGACTCCTTTTGTTACAGACAGTATTAGACTCAGACAGGAAACAGACTTCCTAAACAGACAAATTAAAAGCAAACAAACAAGATGAATGAAGAAAGAAAAAAAGAAAAGCAATTAACTTTAACATATTGACATAACAAGTGCCCTGACTGGAGTTTCTTTATTGTGCTATTTCACAACCTTCTTCACACCTTTCTTTCCCAGGTTCAGTCCTAACCATCCAATGGGTGGGTTTGGGTTTTTTTTTGGTGTATTTTCCTCGGACAAAACTGTATCCGTACATGGTCTCATTTGAACTGTAAAAGCAGCAAGTGCCCATGCTGTATATGAAAAACGCTCTGCTCACTTTTACAGACTTTGCTTTTATCTTTTTTTGTTTTCCTACAACCACTTCATTTTTTCCTGAGGGACACGCTGACATGAATGCCACATGAACTGCCAACTCTGTGGGAAGAACATTTCAATCACCCATTGCAACTAAGCATCAGACCTCTAAAGTCCAATGGCCAGACACTGTTTCATGCCCTTCCAGTAACCCTGCAGCATGGCTATCGCTGCCACTTCTTATCTTATCGCCGTTTAAACATTGTCTGCTATGGTCAGACAAAGAGCCAGACCTAAACAATGATGGCAAATGAAGACTTCCTCCCAACGCAGTCTTGAACTTCTAATGAAACTGATCACTCCTTAGCGAGATAACAAACCACGGTGGGGTTTTACAGGCTTTAAAAATCGAAGTCAAGAGAGTATCAAGAGGAAGCAAACTCCCAGAGAACGGCTAAGCCATTACTGTGTGCAAACCTTCTCTCTGGGAAACAGATAAGCACCATGTATATGCATATAGCACCAACTACATGTATATGTACATACATACACACAGAAACAAATATACACCACATGGGGTTTTTTGATTCCTTTTTTGTCGCAGAAAAATTATCCTGTTACACCTGGTGAGCAGAAAAAAAAAATTAAAGGAGGCTTTTTGGCTCATTAGATTTTAAAAGGCAGCTGAAGCCGCTGGGAGTTTTCCAGAGTAAAGAACTCAACTTTTTTTAATTTTATTAAAATTCAGACAACTCTGCACTAGAAAATGATGTCACTTAGAGAAAATTATTTTTGCAATGTTTTCGTAACAGTAAAAGATCTGGTATATATACAACAAAACACAAACCCAAAACTCATGAAAGAGCAAGTCTTTTGGTTTAGTTTTTCTCTAACTCGCTGCTCGCTGACAAGCACAAGCTTTTCTACCAGCATTATCTGTGTCCTCATATGGTAGATGTTAACATGATTAACACTGGAACTATACCAGCAAACTTCACTAAAATAGATTTGGCCTCTGTTCAGACTAACTGCCCTTTCTTCCAGGGGAGCCCCAGGTAGGAGTTCTAAATGAGGATTAAGGGGTTTCAAGGAGGGAAGAACATTCTGTGCAAGGCTCCACATGACGAAGACCGTCCTCATTCATCCCATCCAGTCAGCACAGATTGAAGTGGGACCATGCAGCACCCCAGAGGGCTCAGTGCCAGGGAAGCTCCAGAGATGCCATCCTACAGATCAAAACAGGGCACTTCTGCTCAGTCCTTCCATCTGTGCCTTGCGCCGTCACTCCTCGTGGCAACGCTGGCAGGACAGTTGGCAGCTTTGAAGCACAACCCTGGCCCCGCAGAAAGTCAGGGCTGAAATTCCCACCGATCTCCAAAGGCATACTCAGGTGCTTCAGGTTTGGAAATGACACAAAAGCCTCATGTTGGTTCACCTGAGCTTTGCAATTCACCTACATAGTGAACTCTCAACCACCCGGCACCACAAGACACATCAACCAACAACTTCATAGCTATGTCTCGTGAAGAACTTTTGTAAAGTAATGCCAAGTCAGCCATATATTAACCACAAAACCATTACTGATCGGTGCGGGTATCGGTTTGATAACCTCACCCTTCAGCAGCGGTGCCAGCGTCCCCTCTCGCGGTGGCTGGCCCCTGCTCCAGCTTGCCCTGTTGGACTAGCGAACTGTCTGCAGGGACAGATGGGGAACAGGACTGGAAAACTGAACTGGGCTACACAGTTTCTCACTCCAGGGGATTATTCTGAATTCCCCATTATGTTACACGTACAACACAGATACAAGTGGGAGAACAGAACAGCGGAGTAAAGGAGTGAGGGCTATTCAAGTTGGCAGTACCACCACCTCCCCCGAAAAAAAGAACCATGGAGCAAAAAAGCCCTCATAAAACCAGTTTCATGCACTCATTGTCATTACGAATTTAACAAGCAGTGACTTAAACAAGCTGGTGGATGTTACAAAGGATGGGAGGTTGAGCAGCTTAAAGCAGCCCCAGGTTGCAGCTCTTCGTGCAGCCACAGTGCAAATCAGTTTGCTGACCCGTCTGGGAGTTTAACATCACATCTGGAAGCAGTGGTGAACCTTGACCAGGTGTGCAAGCGAAGGCTTTCCTACCTTGGCTTCATCAGTGATTAAGCCATACAAAAAAAGGCATAAGTAGCACAAGGAAAAATTTGAAAATGGTATTTTGCCCTTTTCAGCCATACAGCTCAGTTTAGGAAAATATTCTACAGCTTCTTAACTGTTTCTACAAGGATAACGAAGACTAAAAACTCAAAAATCTTGATCCCACTCGTGACAAAACTTCCATGCACAGAGGTTGCACTTTACGGTTTTAAAACACTTTCCCAGCAACAGTTAAAAACTGGCCTTTCAAATGTATATGGCGGGGTATGTAGCTCAGTGAAAACACAAGTTATTGAAGTTCTACTCTATTCCTATTTTCATGAACATTTAGGTCAAGTGCTGCACAGCAGCATCACAGAAAGGTCCTTCAAGGTTCACTCCAGGAGAGTCAGGAGCATCTTCTTACTAAGCACAGGCAGCAGAAGAATGAGAAAGCAAGCGAACCTGTCAAAGCAGGGAGGTGTCTATATGCTATTCCTCTGCAAAAACATAAGCGCTGCAGAACCTTAAAAGTCCTTTTCAGACATTGTGTCACTACTAACAGCTAAAATAACAGGAAATTTTAAGTCAAATAGTACATTAGCCAAAACAACACCAATAAATAGCAAAGGTGCCAGGCTTAGCATTAAAATGAAAAACACTAATGAAACATAGCGCAGTTTGTTCATACCATGTGCAGTCTAGAATCATGCATAATGTAACAGCGCAACTGCTAACAGCAGGCTCACAGAAGATAATTTACACTTGTTTTTATGGACACGAGGAACTGATCTTTGAAGTTGTCCCTAATGAGATTCTGCTTGGCCCTAACAGCATCCTGAGAGAATGTGCTGGTTTTCTCCCCTGCATCCGGCATGTATTTATAATGCAGAATCCAGACCTATTTAAATTGCACACGTGGACCAGTGTCCCCCCACGCCATCGCCAAGCCAGATTCTCACAGTGGGGGAAATACCTACTAAAATGTCTCAATTTACCTTTCAAGTCTTTCCTGTAATTACACATACCACCTCTACTAATTACCAAAAGATAAATGGGGGTTAATGAATAAGGGTGGTTTTTTTTTTTTTCTTTGTACAGTTGAACTCCTAACTTGATTAAGCTGCCAGGTCACTGGCAGCTGTACCACGCATTGCAGAAGACATGTCCAAAATACAGTCATAAGGCTCCTCAGAGAAAACAGAAGCGTAGCTGTGTAATGGATCAGAAGACTTTACTTCAAAAGACACAGGCAGCAGCATCAGTAAAACAAATAGAAATTGTTTTCTGCTAAAGCAATGTAGTAATTGCTTTAATACCACACCCAACTGCTTTTAAAAGCCCTTTCAGTTAGGAGATCTGCAAAAACCATTGAACCAACATCGCCGAAATCTCAAGTTGCAACTGATGCAGTAGCCACACCACCTCCTACAAGTAGGAGATACCATAGTACGAACACCACAAATTGGCAACGAACATAATGACATAATGTTCAAGGAGACAGACCTCAACTTCGTCATGCTCCAAGAACACAGGTAGTCACAACGCCAGTCACGTGTATAGTAACACAACCCTTCTGCAGTACGGGACCAAAACTGTCTGCAAAAGTTAGCTAAACTGTTAAAAACATTTGTTTGAATGCTGCCTCATGTGACCTCAGTACGTGAGTACTTGGAGCACTTCTGCTAACAAGTGTCCTTGCCTACTCTGAGCTTCCTAACTATACTTCCAGACATCGCCACCCATATTCCACAGCTCTTGACTAGCGCCGTTTCAAGTCAAAGTATTCAAATACGCCAGAGCCGATTAGCATTTAGAGTAATATACTGAAGTGCAAATCAAGGCAGTTCAGGAAACATTTTCACGCACCGTTCAATCGCTCCTTGTGCAGGATAACAGCCTTCAGGAGGGTGCTAAAATCAGAAGGCTGGGGATGGCAACTCCAGCAGCCACCCCTGTGGCCAACACATAATATTATGTAGATATTATGTACATAATATTTATGTTATACATCACATAACATACATACACCATCAGTGAGTCAACATTTTAACTCTTAGTTCTCTGCCTTTTTCTGCTTGGAAAATAGAGAGGGGAAAAAAAAAATCCATAAATTCTTTGAACATACTTGTCAGCACTGTTCATGCCCTACAGATGCACAGTATAGAGTTTAAGATTAAATGACTCAGGAGATAGCTAGCGGGATACCTGATTTCTCATTTAGAGCTCATTGTCTAATCTTACCCTAAACAAACAGAAATTTTA
>VZSF01002029.1:0-16786 GCA_013398295.1 Chionis minor | reverse complement strand
GTTTCCCCCCCCCCCCCCCCCCCGGCAGCTGTTTAGTGCCTAAAAAAACCCACAAAGGACACTGCTTTAGCTCCTATAAAGACCTTCATGTAACAAAGACCACCACGGAAACCGGTTCTGAAGAAACTCTGGTTTGAATGAAGACAGAGACTAATCTACCCTCCCGGTTCCACGTGAAGTCCCTACAGGTAAGAGATAACAGTCATTTGTGGGGAACTTATGAGGGAAGCTCTAAGAGTAACTACAATAGCTCTGCGTGCACACATGGAGAAAGAGGATTTGTTCCCAGTGCACTGTCTGACACTGCTCACACGCACACTAAGCCCAACAGAAGAAAAATTGTAAAGAATAACATAAAATAAAAAAAGTGCACCTTTAAAGCCACTAGACTCTGGGCACGGCACTGAAAGGTTCCAATGACCTTGCCTCAGTACGTTAAGGTACAACCTCTTGGTCAGCATTGCCAGGTTCCCTTGTGAACAACTACAAGGCATAGTTCTGGAAGCTCAAAAATCTAAAAGAGCTTCTGTTAGGAAAAATAATAAAACACATGGAAACCTGAAAGGCAGACTCCCGACACTACCGCTGCAGCAATAACGTGCCATATATTACTGCTACGCTTCATGCTGGAGCAAGATTGCATTTAAACACATATGCACACAGTAAAATTGTCACAAATGAAATACAGCTGCAGGTGCAAGGTGCGCTAAGAGCTATACTTTAGGCCAACATCTTATCTCTGGTTATGTCCGGGTATTTGAGATCACTTACTCATTTCTCATCTCCCATTTATTTTGTATTAGTCACCTCCACTACATTCCTCTTGCCTTTTATTGGGCAACTGTCTGAACCCTAAAGAAATTGCATTGCCTCTTTATAACTAGATATCCAGAAAATTGCCACTTGTACCAAATCTTCTATAGACCCCCATTTAATTTGAACTAATTAATCAAAAAAAACCCTTCTACCAACTTCCTGACTGTTTCAGTTTGTACCTTTTGACTCTGCACTGAATAAAATGATTCATAAAAGGTCTTTCCCATTCTGTAGAAGTATGTCTTAAAACCTAAGAGAAACACTGAGTGAAAATAATGACTCTTGCGTACCGGAGTAATAAACGATGGTATGAACAGACTATCAAGGAAGCCAGGTGATCTAAAGTTAATTTCCAGCTTCAATTAATATTACTCTTGCCAATCTAGACTGAAAGCAAGGATTCTTCTCGGGAATATACGCTCTGTATTAATGCTACCTAAAATGAAGGAGCCTGAACAGAAAACAAAATCCCCCTAAACAGAGACCATTTAAATTCCTTGAAAGCAATACCAATATTTCCTTTCCCCTCTGGCTCAGAGAAAAAGAAGGCTCTACCCTACTTACACACATTTTAAAAACAACCTGTTTTCTTCGAGGCATAGACTTTATGGTCATAGATAACTAACAACAAATGATCAAAACTCCAAGAGTTAAAGGTCTTCATTTTGTTGCCAAGATGATGCATCGGGTTCCGAGAGGAACAGTGTGTGTGATCCTTCCATTAACGCAGCGGCACTCTGACAAAGCGGCAATGCAAAGTAGCCAAGCAGAACAACACCAAAGGCCACAGCGCAAAGAAGAAGAAGGAAAAAAAAAAAAAAAAAAATCATATACCACCCCTAGAGGATTATCATCATCATCATCATTTTAATTCTCAGAGGGTGTCTGAAACTCATATTACGGTATTTGATCTGCGCAGCCTCATTATACTGACAACACTTCCAGCAGAAAAAAAGGCCTAAGAACTTGGCGCAAACAATTAAAATACCCTCCAAAAGATCTAAGGAGTTGCAATGAGTCGTAACTCTCCCTCAATAACCCAAAAGGGATGTCCTAAACGGAAACTTTCAAGGTATAGAATAATAATAATAGAAGAACAAAACCTATTCTTCTTATAAACACACATTCCTTTCAAAGCTGGAATCATCACTATTTAACAAACAAAAGACGATGAAAAAAAATCAAACTAACATCAAGAGAAATATAATCAAAATGAACACAATTTATATATAAAAAAATCAAGTAATTTCAAAGATTACACCTGAGTTCTATAGAATTTTTTAATGTATAATTAATTATGTATTTAGGTAGTTTTAATTCATTCACTCCGTTCCACCAGGAGGAAAAGTGTATGCCTGGCTGACTTGAAATCTACAAAATAAACAAACCATAAAGATGAAGTTTCCCTCTTCTTTAATATCTGTTAATTATTATAATCACATATGTACATTGTTAACAACTAGAGAAAAGAACTCCCTGAAAGAATCATAGTTTAAAATTAAGGGAGCCACTTAATCTGGCATCTCTAAGTGACTGGTCCTGTCCCACTGGAGGCAATAAGTGTCACTAATCACTGCATTTAACAAGTATAGGACAAGGCTCCTATTTATTAAATATGCTGGACCACATGAAATTTTAATACTGAACAATGATTTTCCCCCAAAACTACTACTTCACCATTCACGGGAAAGAAAATAACCCTTTGGTAATTCCCACTGCCGGCCAAAAGTGAATGTGATTTAAGAAACAAAGAAAGCCTAGAGTAATTAAAAAGTAATGACTTTTTTCTTTGTGCTCCCTATATAAAAGGAGCATGAGGGAAGATGTACTGGACTAGCACCTTTTTCTTCCCGTAAACTGATACAATAGCTAAACATTTAGGAGTAATATGCTGACCCTGATGCTCCCAGTCACTACACTCAATTCCTTATACCAGAGAAATTGTAAACGTGGTAAATAGCAAGTTTCCTGGCTTACAAATACATCAGATAAAGTCCCTCTATCATACTCCTTCCTCCATCCCTCCCCCATTCTCTCTCCATCTGCTGCCCTCCTGGGAAGGGAGTGCTACACTTAATGGCTGTGTGCTTTTAAGTCTAATGCGCTGGATATAAGTTAATGCCCACTACAGTAAGTGGGGACTCTGCTGCGAGGAAGCCTCCAGTACTGCTTTTTTCCTTGTCAACATCCCGCGGAATCTCTGTAGCCCTAATGTCAAGCAGCACGCGAGGAAGAGAGGGGCTGGGAATAAGAAATCCACGACCTGTGACAAAACCAAATCTTGCAAGACATCACACGGCACAATTATTTAAATAATCTTTTAGTGAAAACATGAGAGTTCGGATTTTTTTATTTGTCTCTCCTCTCAAGATAATGACTAAATTTAGAAAATATGCCCATTATAAAATAGGACATAAAAAACAGGGGCAAGATTCTCCCTGTCAGTGGAGACCACACTGTTGACAGCGTTCTGGTCTACAAGACAAGAGAAAGAAATAACATGGGTTTGATCCACCAGAGTTACAAAGAGGATGGCTGAGTTTGGGGAATACGGGTTGACTTGCTCTCTAGCCATCCTCTCCGCTCCCACCCCGAAAACTTCGGCAGCAGCATGCGACACCAATGCTCATCCACCAGCATTTTGGTTCAGTCAACCTTCATGCAGATCCCGCAGGATACACACAGTTGATGTGCTGGGAGAGATCTCCAGGTTTATGGAGGTTAAGACCAAGCTTTACGGTCAACTCTTCAGGAGAGAAATAAAATGACTGCAACTCCAGGTACCTAAAGTTTATTGTTCGGCATTCAGACTTGTGGTTTCCTGCTCTCACCACTTGGTACTGCTCCAGGCGCGTTACCGGCTACTGTACGTGCCACTGGGTACCAGATTATCACACGCTGTCTTTTCGTTTGAAAAAGGCATCAAAATAAAAATCCTTAAATGAAGCCAAATCACATTTACTACAGCGAGAATTGTCGTGACTTCAGCATTTTAAACACATAAACGTTTTGGCCGCAGCTTCCTCATGTTATAATTAAAACAAACACAGTATCATTGCTCTCTGCAATAAATGAGACCTAAAAAATCACAGTCTTAATGGCCCACATCAAAACTTTAAATGGGCAAGACCTGAATTTGCAAATCCCATCAAACAGCAAGCTCTTTCTATCTTCTGAAATATCTTCTACGAAGTATGTCCGGATATATATATGCAGACACGCTTACCTCCTTCCTTTATTTTGTCCTGGTCTACATGTACGCAGTAGAGAAAAGATTAGAAAGCCAGGATCAGGCCTTCTGCAAGCAGAAACAATCACGGTGAAGTCCATCAACCTACAATTGCATATGCCAAGTATGATTCAAACCACTGGAAACAAGAAGTCATTGCTTCAAGAACCAAAGCTCACCATTTGCTGGAATCTTTTCCAGGGACTTGGCAAAACCTGGCATGAATTAAAGAGGTGAATGATTTTAACGAGGCGGACTTCCTACCCAGCACTGGCACTCCACCTTCTCTGCTAGCACCCATCACTCCGGGCAAAGCAGGTAACCAAGCCCTACACCAAACTTCACTGTCTCTTCAAAGAAATAACTTTATAGCTTGCTGTAAGAGATGCATGTTTTAAAGAAATCTCCCTGCCTCGCTGCATTTCTACGACACCTAAGCACATTCATTTTCTCAAGCGATGCCATGACATTTTACAGAATTCAAAACAAAACTCGTCAGGGGCTCTGCTCTTTAGGGAAGGCAACATGCCGGCCTCTCCATTTCTACATTTTTCCATAGATACCCATGCCAGGCAACTGACTCGAAAATTAAGCCGCCTCTGGTAGCTCAAGATTGGAAATGTGAACTCACAAAGTTACCACGCAACATTCGGTACAGAATCGATGTTCGTCCCCAACACTTCAGCACTTCTGAACTAGTCCTGCATCAAAAGAAGTAACCTGCATACAGTAATTTTAACACAGACCTCTAAATCCACGTTGTTTACAGGGCTTTTGCTTACCTGCCCAACAAGATACTCAAACAAGCATTTGTAGAATAAAATCACAAGATGTGGGGTAGGTAGGTAGGTGCAGCGCTTGCCTTGGGCTTGGAATAGCCACGTGTCGCAGGAGACAAGCTGCTGGCAGGGAAGACCAGCCTCATTCTGCCCCGAGGAGAAAACCAAGAGTCAAGAACTCCACAGTGGGATTTGCAGCGTGGGGCCTCTATTAACTCCCTGTTTGGAAATCTATGCTTGAGAAGTTGTTTCACAGGATAGATGGCACTCTCACCCTTCAAGCATTAAACAAAAATCAAGAATCTGCTGCTTCCACAACAATATCCCTACTGTTCTGATATTTAAAAAAGAAACTACAGGCTTCCAGTGACAGTACAACATCTTGACTGTAACATGTATACATCTTTTTTCTCTAACGATTTTATAGTTTTAGAAACCCACGACAGTTTATTGTCATTTATAGACAATTATTCTATCAGCTGATGACCCCTCCCCACCCGGGAAGGGTAATCAGGAAGAAAACAAGAAAACCCAAGGGTTGAAATATAACAGATTTAATAGAATAAGACTAGATAATTAACCGTACTAACACTGAAGAACCAATATTGATCCCAATATCAATATAAAATATACAAGGATTATATTCAGACCATTCTGTGAGGAGGAAGCTGCGCACTCCCAGCAGGTGACAGCAAATGTTGGACACTGGGAGCGCTACAGCTTTGGGAAGAAGGGAAGGGCTCAGGGGTCCGACACTGGAACAAGAAGTTCTCAGGATCACAGCCATCATAGAAGGGAAAAATTACTGATCAGCTTTCCAATTTATACTGAACGCAACATTTGTGGTATGAAATAATCTTGTTGGCCAGCTTGGGTCAAGTGCCTGGGTCTCGCTCCTCCTCAGCCCTGCACCTGGCGAGCTAGAAAACACTGAGACCTTGAAACCCACACACCATAGCTGGCTAGAAAGTAAATATTTTCACAAATTCAGACACTAGTCTTCTGAAAGTACGCTTTTCCCAAGCATTAGAAATCAGTCCCGTGCCACTCAAACCAGGAGTTCTTCAGAGCGAAGAACCCCCCCGGAGGAGTGGTCTCCCTCCAGCAGCGGGCGCTGGGCAGGGACCACTGCTGGAGAAAGCCCTCCTGCCCCCAGCCCATTGCACGCCACCCCCAGGAACAGAACAGGCTGTATGTTGTACATAGACACCGTAATTCAACTGTCACTCAGTATGACTGAGCACTAACCGAACTATATAGCCAAAACTATCCCGTAGTATCAGACCATGTACTGAAAATTTCCATTTACAGTGCTCAGCTACTGAAATGGGGCCTTACAATTAAAGTACTCGTTACCTGAAGGCTCTTCTACACGATTAATACAGCATAAAAGAACACTAACATACATGTGCATAAAAACCAGATCATTTTCTTTCTTTATCCCTCTCAGGGTTTACCAAAGGGGCCAGACCGACTCTGCAAGCCGGTGTTTTAACAGCATGACTTTGTCAACGAAGAAATAAGGTGAAGAAATGTCCATCTCCTCCCATCTTTGCCCCTTGGCCAATCCATAAGGTCACCACCCTCTCATCAGTGCTGGCCACCCCCAGAACCCACTACTGGTGAGGCGACACCAAGAAAGAGATCATTGGGGGGGGGAAAAAACCAAAACAACCAAATGGACATTTTAACCTCGACCATTTTTAGCTGTACAACTTGAACAGCAGCCTCGCAAAACACTCTGCCAACACTCCTGGGGAGGTGGTAAAGCGCATGGCACAGGGGCAGGAACTTATTTTATGCTTAGATTTTGCAAATTCACAGCTGGGGATCGGCAGGTTCAGCACTGAAGTCTGCGTGTCGAGGAACTTCCAGCCCTGCAAGGAGCTACAGGCACTGCTTTTCCATGTGGACAACCAGCACAAGGGCCATACCTCACACTGATGGATGGGTTTTGATGGGTAAGGAGACTGCTCTGGCAGCCTGTTCCCACCAGCACTAGAGGTAAACGGTTTTATCAGCAATTTAAACCAGACCTGGCTTCCATCTTAGGATAGGGCAATCTGGAAATAACGTAACAAATGGGATGATGGTATCATCATCATAATGGCGTCACTTTTACAGCATCAGCGTTCCAGGAATGTCAGAACATTTTTTTTTAAAGGTAGGTTGGTTTTATTCCCTTTTACAATGACAAAGAGACATCAAAAACTTAATGAATTTTTTGAGCAAGTTGAGCGTAACATGACTACACTGTATAAACACTGTATAAGGGGCCTAAATCCTAGTTTTAATTACAAAACTGCAATCCAAGCCTTGTATCACCACTGCGTGAACACTCCACTTTCAGCGTGCTCCGCTCAAGCACCTCAAAACGTTTTAACTATAAGTTTATCTTCATGAAAAAGTTTTTGTTCTCATTTTGCACATAAAATTTAAGGTTCGAACTCATTTTATGCTTGGATTTTGCAAAATCAGTAACTCAACATCATTAAGATCACTAGAAATCTGTCATCATTTAAACTCACGCAGACTCCAGTACACACTCACTCGCACTCCAGTAGGGCGGGTTTTCTCGATGACAGTTAAAATTAGCATCTTTGCAACTCACTTTTCATTGTTTTGTTGCAAGAGAATCAGAAAACGCATGCAGCTAATGGCCCTCTCCGTGAGCTGGGACTATTTATTTTGGGAGAGCTGTAAGGATTCTCACCTACGGCTGTTGTCCTCCTGCCTTTCCACCGGAATCCCCGCGCCACTGCAGGGAGAGCTCAGCTGCTTTGGGGCAGCTCTTGGTTTAAAGTTTGTTTTACTTAAGGCACGGCGTTTCAGTAGCCACCCGGGCCACTGAGGGAAAGGTGACTAAAACCCCGCAGATGGAAGCCGACTGTGAGCCACGGTCCCAGTAAAAAATCCCTGTGTCCTGAATTGAGGCTCAAGTTTTAACTAGACTCGTTCAACGTACTCATGTTTTCATGATTAGAGCTTAAATGTAACTTGATTGTTTCAGGTAGTAGAGGGGGGGTTTTTTTCCGATTTATTTAGAAAAATAAGTAGCGAAAAGGAACTTAAATGGTGATGAACTATGTATGCTTTTCTAAGAAGTGTTATTAATGGACAGAACAATGATTTCCACCAAAACGATGATCCTCAGTCACATCAGTATCAACTGAAATCACCTGCCCAGCCACACCAGGTACAGCTAACGAGCTCAGGTCTGAATCTCTGTGTTGTCTCAACCACTATTATTACATGTACAAACTCTACTATTCCGTAAATGTCGAGTCCATATGCTACTAATGCCATCTCTTTCCCCCTCCCCCTAAATATCACACACCTTATATGAAATAAATCGGAGAATATTACAGGTCAAATGCATGATTTCCCACTAATCTCAGTGAGAGAGAACCCATTAAATGCAGGATGGTTTCCCCAAGGGGGAAAAAAAAAAAAAACCCACACACACCGCAAGATCCTATTTCTCAAGGTTAGTATTCTAGTAAGATCCCTGGGTTTTAACAATTTAAGGCTTCGTCACACTTGAAAGTTTCTCCTTGTATGACTATCTAGCTATATTTTTACATTACTATTATTATATACACACATTTACATGTACTCATCCACTTAAATACTTTATTCAACTGTACATATACGTTTCTACTGATATAAAACGCTGTTTCCACTCTTTGTTTTAAAATAAGAATATTCACATGGGGAATTACTCCAGTACAGAAAAGGCAGTAAAATTATATAGTTACAGATTGTTCAATGTATCTCCAGGTAAGAATAAACTCATTTAGAAGATTTTTGCTCTGACACAGAAACCTCTATAATTTTTACTCCCCTACTACTGAATTTAAACCATACCAGCATTTTAACGTGTACTTCAAGTGTTGTAAAAACAAGTCACCAAGCCACTCTGGTGAGAGCGGAGGAAAGCTAATGAACTCCTCTAAAAGGCTCAGCCGGCAGCAGCTCCGGCTACAATCAGTTTATCACCAATAAACTCCCTTGCCCTGACCAGCTGGGCCTGTCCAAACAGGCACTTTCTAGAACAGATGCACAAAGTTTACTTCGCTCTCCCCTTTTTCTTCCTTGAAAGTAAACGGGGTGTTGTACCCAAACAGGAAGAGTTTTTTTTTCCACTCTGGTTAAAACTTAAGAAAATAATTTTCCATTTGGATCTGTCCCATTTTCTTCTCAGCTGCTTTCCACTGGGGTGAGGGAAAGAAAAAAAAAATATGGGTGAGACAGGAAGGTTCCACAAAACTGAGCCTCAGTAATTTCTGTTAATTAAAATGGTTTAAAAACCCACTGTGGTGGCTGCTGTAACGCTGCAGAGTTAAAAGAAAAAAAAAAAAAAGTCTTACAAAAAAAGAGAGAAGAACCTAAGTAAATGACAAATATGCCTGATGAATTCAATATACTTGATGAATTCAATTATCTTCTAAGTTTAGTCATTTTTACTTTTTTCCTGTTTGCTTGCAACAGTGGAAATTTTCTCTATCTTTGCACTTCGAGGCCGCTGTTTCACAGAGTGAAGCCTTCTCCAGAATGAAGCCGCTCAAAGCGTACCTGCTGCCAGCTCCTCCCACCGTCACCCAACCTGCATCCTACTGCTGCTCACTCGTATCCTGGGCACCACTGACACTAGCCTCATACGGAACATCCCAAGGATCTAAACAGACTTAAGAGCTTTTTCTTTTCTTTTTTTTAAAAAAAAAAAAGGGGCAAGAAGTTCTCAGGATCACAGCCATCATAGAAGGGAAAAATTCCTCATCAACTTTCCAATTTATATTGAATACGACATTCATGGTATGAAGTAATCCTGTTGGCCAGGATTATTTAAAAAAAAAAACAAACAAACACAACAACACAACACACCAAAACACTAAAAAACTCAAACACCTTATAATACTTGACAGCACTACACCAATGGAACAAGCAGCATTTGTCTCGAGATCACAATTTCTGACAAAAATAATGGGAAAGCATGAAGACTTTCAGAAGAACAATAATCATTAAGAAGCAAGGGGAGGCATGTTATAATTGTTATTATTTTGCAGCTGCCCATCAAAGCAGGGAGCTAAGGTGATGCAGTTAATTAAAACTAACTGAAAGTAAACATGACTTGTACAAAGCATTCAAATACAGACATTTTATAACATCTTCAGAAAATAAGCGAAACCTGTGGGTGGGAGCGTTGCTTCAAGATGACAAAATATTTGACGTGATATCCCTTCATCCAAAATAATCAGGTAGTAAAAATTATCTTTAGAAGACCCATTCAAACATTCGTTATTAGAGAAATAAAATATAAAGACGGGACAAACCGATTGAAAAGTCATACTATACCAGAGCTCAAGTAACTGGCAAAACTGCTGTCACAGCCAGTCCAAGCAAAGGGAGCTTTAATACACCGCTATTTACCTGATAGTACATTAAAACAGAGCCACTGAGAAGCACTGGTGTAAAAATACGTATAAAGATGACAAAAGAGAACCGCGACCCTGCTGACCAACCGACACAACGCCGCCATGTGAAAGGCACAAAATGAGAGCGGGAGAAAGCGCAGGCCCCGCGTCCCAGGGAAGAGGCAGAGTAACACCAGCTGTGCCCAAACCACCAGGATATTCCTGGTGATATTCCACAGACTCCCCCCTCCACTCCATGCGAGATGGAAGTTGGGCCCGCAGGATACTAGATCCAGAAATGGCTTGGTGTACACCAAGAATCCAGTTCTCACCGTTGCACACGAAGACGCGTATCCATTAAGAAATTACTTTGAAAATAATTATTTCCTACAGGAAACATGCCCTCAAGCTGCACCCAGCCTCTGATTTCTGGTACACAGCAGGCCCCTGTAACAATATATTGCCCCGCGATTCAAATACATGCCATAGCGCTCAGTTCCCATGTTGCTTTACTCATTTCTCACCATCCCATGATTTTTTAAAGTTAATTTTTTCACTAAAGAATAAGACTTCCTCAAATTCCTTCTTAAAAAAAAAACAAAACCAAAAACACAAAAACCCCACAACACCACAAACGCATACATCACTTTAAGATGGCGAAAAAGAAAAGCAGGCTCTAAAACCAAATCAAATCAAACAATCCTGGCAGCTGCAGCAATGTGGCCTAGAAAAGATACGACAGGGTAAAAAAAATAAAAAGAAAAAATCATGGTTTCTTTGTTAATTCTGCTTTTACCAATTTTCCATCCGGGTTTTTCGCTCGACGATATCCTCTTTCAGAAATATGCACTACACTTCCATTACAAAACATTAGGAAGGCAAATAAGGACCCCTTTCTGAAGCCACCACACAATCTAGTCTCTCCTCCCCAGAAATAACTCTACGGTTCTTACCATCACACAAACCCACAGCCATCGATAGACGTATCTTTACTTCCTCACTTTCCTCCACCCACAACTCCAGGCACCTGGTAGGATCCTGGTGTTTTTTTCCTCAACAGGTTTTCTAAAACCCATCGTTTGCTCTCCAGACCTACACCTGAACCGACCTCCTGCACTTCCACTGTAAATCTGAGACTAATCCCTCCAATTTTTCTGAACTTTTATCTCCCTTTTAGTATGCCACACCCTTTCTCGAAACCAAATTGCTGATTTTTAAAAAACTGCCGTTATTTCAGTTAAAAAGCTTTTAAAATACTGTCACTACATACTTTTCGGTTTCAGCATTGATTTCAACTACACAATTTCTCCATGCAAGTAAAATATATTTTAAGACACCTGTCACGTCGGTATCGTTACACCAATTAGTAGCAAAGTAGCTGTATTGAATGCTTGTGAGTTTATGAAACAAAGCAGGAGCAATTTTTAGGATGCTGAACCCCACACTTAGGTCCTAAAATCAGCTCCCACTGGAATCAGTGTCAAGAAGGGGCTCTTCGAAACCGCTTTCCGCATTTCTTTCGTTTGTTCTGACTTCATGTCAGTGGGAACTGCAGCCTGGAGCCCAAAACAGAAACTGGCTGACAAAAGGTCTAAAAAGTGAACCGAGAAGTGGAAACATTTCTAAAAGAAGAGTTACATCATCGTGGTAGTAATAAATGGAATGTCATTAACGAAAACTTTTTCCACCTTGAAAAAATCACCGGCAGGACGGACGGCGCCCTTCAGCATCCTTCCTAAAGTTGCCTTTAGGAAGATTGTAACCACATGAAATCCTGTTAGAAGGTGCTGAACTCCTACATTGTGACTCTTCCGGCCGGCTTCTACATAACAAAAATGCAATGAAGTACCAGACAACTTTTCCCCCCTCTTATTATGCAAAATCCTTATCAAATTCAATAGTGTGACATCGTTTAAAACCCTGCCTAACAATGGCACGCAGGAGGCCAAGAGCCGTCCTCTTTGTTTTAGCTTCAACGTGCTTTTCAGTCTATTAAACGTTAAAAAGAAAAAGAAACCTTCACAGAAATAACCGATAAAGATCAAACTTCGCTAAACAATGGGAAGGAAATTCAGAGTTAAAACTGGTACTTGGCTCTTAAGGCAAACCATTGTGCCTCGGCACCCACGGATCCCGGGCACACACAATCCCCAGGAATAACGAGGTGAGGTAAGACGCCTTCGGCTCCCCTTTTCCCATGCGTTTCCTGGTTGAAGCTGGGGGCCAGGGCCGCCGTTTTAAGGCGGTTGTTATTTCTGGGGAGGAAGCCCCCCGAACTCCTTTGTGCGGCGGGTGGAACGCAGCATGCGGCACACGTTCCACTCGCAACCAGCAGGACAAAGGATTCAGTGATGAAGGGGGGGGGCAATTAGTCCCAATTAGGCCTATTTCGCAGCTGAATGTAAAGGCTGGGGGAAGGGAGCTTCAATTTTCCAGCGACGGGTCCCGCAGGCGAGTTATAAAGCGAGATCGCTATAAAGGGCCAAGTTTTGGAAAAGGTACCCCCGTTAAGTCGCCGCTGGGGCAAGTTTCCCCAGGTCGGCGGTGCTGCGCCTGGGGCAGGGAGAGCCCCCTCCAGGAGAGGATGGAGTTTTCCTGGGAAACCCGATAAGCGTTTTTTGCCTGTCAGCTAATGGGACTAACCCATTATTCCCAGTTTTCAGCCCGCTCCTTTCCTTCAGCAGCGGCGCGGCCTGGAGCCCAACACAGGCAGGCGCACAGGCAGGCGGCGTCGGGAATACTCACATATGCACGTGGGGAGGCTGGAAGCGGCTCTGGTTGATGTTGTAGTGCGTAAACGCCTGCGTGGGGTTGGAGCTGTATTCATCCACCGTTATGGTAACTTTGCCTTGTGAAGGAATTCCATGAGCCATCCTTCCTCCTTATGGACATGAGCAGCTCACAGCTTCCCAATGCCAGGAGCGGGGTAGGGCATCGTGTTCCAGGCGGCTCCCGACTCCCAGCAGCTCCTCATCAACTCCGCGGACCTCTGCCAGGAGAAAGACAGCACACGCTGCTATCAACTAAGGAGATGGAAACGTAGGCAGACACGTTACTCTCCCAATTTCCACTCAAAAAAAATCTTTTCCTGTATTTTTTGACATACCCGTGACCCAACTCTAAGCATTACTATTCCCATTTTTTCTTTAATTACCTCAGCATTTAACTCCATCATCGCTAAACATGCCCCAAGGATGAATGCTTAAAGTAAGGTTTTATCTTGGGGGGGGTGAACTGCGTTGAAAGCTTAAATACTCCACATTTCCTATTCTTTATTTTAAACCACATCTTGGGCTAATTGCGACCATGAAAAATAACAAGTGGACCCAGTTTCCTGAAGGACACACAGCTTCCCACAAGTGCGCGCACTTGTTTTCCTGGCCCTGCTTTAGCTTTACAAAATCTGAGAGACTTGCGAGAAGCAGACGCAAAGCAGAAAATTTTACAATTGCATAGCAAAAGGTACACCCAAATACCTTTGAATCAAAGTATTTCTCTGTCCAGAGAAAGGCTAGTATCAAGGCAACGTGAACAAAATATCCATGTTACAGTGCTCTAGCAACGAAACTGGTTTGGATTCATCACCAGATAGCAAGTAATGATTTATCTGACAGATTTAAGTGCGATTTTCTGCATAAATATTTCTGCATAAGATGAAAGAAATACGCTCTTCCCTCTCTAGGCATCCCTCTTTCGCTTCTTCAAAGTGCTCTTAAACATATTTTGCATTAAGACTGGAAGCGTTCTATAACACGAGCGTAAGCCTAATAGCCCGAAACTTCCCAAACCCCATCTCTGTCGAGTTCCCTGCACGGGACTGGAGCTTCAATTTCTTCAATTAATAAACTGCGGATACCTCAGCTGCCTTCCTTTCGGAGGGACTTTGAAAATTGATCAGCTGATGTTGGAAGAATACTTTTGAGATGAGCGACTCCGTAAGAGCCCTGTTTATGAGGCAGAGCCTCAGCTGGGGGACGCAATTCCAGCCCCAAAGACTTGGTGAAACCATAACACTTTGCAGCAGTTGAGTCCCCCCTTCCCCCCCTTCAGTTACCACACACAATAGTGGATTTTCGTATCTGGTGTGTAATTTGCAGAAGTAAACCAGTGCCTACTGGAAAGACAAAGAGATAGGGAAGAGAAGAGAATGACTTCAGCCCTCCACATCAAACTAAGCAATATTTTTCCAGCGTGATTTTCCTGGACTCCTCTCAGCTCCCAGATCGAAATGTGTTTGCCATGTGTAACGTTAAACATTTGGAATCTTTGATTTGTATTCAAAATATATTTTTAATACAAAGACTAATTTCCAGTTTGGCATGAAGAACGATAAAAATGCCCTGCAAATGGCAGATGGCCTGCTATAGGCCATTTATTTTACTATTTTACAACCTCAGGCCTATGTAGGCTTCCATATGTTAGTTGGGTTAAGACATTCTGCAACCTTCATTCCAGTAATTGGGTTCTATCCTTCATCTTCTTTATCATCGGTGGGGAGGGCGGGTGTGGGGAAATGATGAAACTAAACCATAAAGTTCCCATTTAATAACTGACTCGCTAGTGAGACAGTACATCTGCGTAACTAAGGGTATGGTCTGGTCTTTGCCCCAATCCTCTCTCCTAAAGCAAACACAATAGTTTCAGGAGTAAAAATCACCACGGTGAGCTTTACTAACCCAAATCTATGCTGTGCTAGCATAGATGTAAGATGTGCTCAACAACTGCTCACGAATCATAACGTAGCGGTTACGCTACCAAGTTTGCAGCTGTTTCCTTAATTTCCCTTACAATTATATTTTAGTGTTATTTTGCATAACAGTAAAACACAACACCTGCTTCAAATTGCAGTCCTGTTCCAAGTACTGTAATTCTTTGGAGATGGGAACTCCGAAGAGTGTGCAACACAGAGCAGCGTAATTGCCCTGCACTGAAAAGTAAAGACAAATGAAAACATCTTCCTGTTAGAGAAATGACTGTCATTAACGAGAAAGCTAGCCATCAAAGCTCCCAGGGATAAAAAAAAAATAAGTTTTTCTTTCACCCAGCAAAAACTTTAGCGTCTGCATAAATTAAGTAGTAGTGTGAAAATTACATGTCTAGTGTTATTTTTTCGTAATTAAAAGCGACAATATAAAACAACATGTTAAACCAACAACAAAAATATGCTTGGGCTTTCAGAAAAGCTAAATCGCACTATTTTCAGTAATCCAGAATAAGAAAGGTCAGAACATTAAATTTCATATTATAGTTCACTCATGGAAAAAAATCCAATTTGTCCACGAGAGTGAATTATACATAAAGATAATCAGCATTTTTTACAAGGTTTATAACAATCCCTGTTACAGAAAGAAATTACTACTAACCGGCACAAAACAAATGATAAGAGGACACTTGAATAGCTGTATTAAATACTTCAAAGTTGACTTCCAATAAGATTATAAGTATATAAGCCGCAATTGCTTCCCATTGTTCCAATCTTTAATCTTAAGAATAAATCTCTATACTTAAATTAAGACAAAGCCCAACAAAGCATCCTTTTAAAATGAAGTTCAACAACACATGCTGGACTGGAAAAAAAAAAAAAAGGAAAAATTTGAAGCTGGTTTCTGTGTCAATTCACTAATTTCCACTTAGTGCTCTATAGAGTACTATAGCTCACCTACCAGAAGTATCTAATTATTAGCTTCTCTACTGTGAACTTCCGTGAAGAAAATATCCAAAAGGAGCTGAACACTTCCAAACTTTAAAAGCAAATTTATTTTAGGCCCAAGATTAAAAAAAAAAANAAAAAAAAAAAAAAAAAAAAAAGGCTACTTTGAATCACTACTGTTCTTCTTTCGCCAACTGCACTCCCTCTTTGAAGATTACATACAGGAGACGAGTACAAAAGAATAAAACTTGCATTATTTTTCACATCTGTCAAGTAAAACAACGTGCAATATCTTCCGTGCCTTATGTGGCAGTTTTGAGTAAGAATGATTGTATTAAAAACCGAAATGAAGATTTTTTTTTAATTTTTTTTTTTTTCGCATGCTCCTTTTTCCCAAATAGAGCTGTTATCCTGGAAGGAACAAACCTTTCCCCGCGTGGATGTGCGCCACCAGCGAGGCAGGGGATGCGCTATTGTATACATCTGCTCCCTCGTACAGGTAGAAACCGGCACTTTTTGGTGAAAGGGCTGACACAAACTTAGGCGCAGCTAATTTTCGACCGGCACATTGCTGCCCTGGCAAAATCAACTACCACCAAATAGGCACAAAGAGGCGATTTCAAACCGCAACGTTCCGCGTTGCCGCAGAGCCACAGGGCACAAGCTCTACCTATGGACAGGCACAGGCGAAACACGCGTTTCCCCCCGATAAAATATTTACGCCTTTTCCTCATCTGAATTTCAGAAATTCGCCTTCTGGCTGGTCTGGCGTGGCGCAAGAAAACGTTGGAAAGGGCGGAGGGAAAGGGTTAATCCCGTGTCAACACCTTCCCTGGATGTATCCACTATCCCGACACTGTTACAGATACACCCCCCCGGAGCGCGGCCACCGGCCGCC
>VZSF01002028.1:737316-945947 GCA_013398295.1 Chionis minor | reverse complement strand
AACCCCTAATGTTCTGTGATTTTATGAAAATAAAATATATATAAAGAAAACACACCCCACTGACCCTTCAGGAGCAGGGCAGGCAGCACACCAGCCCTCCGGTTTGTCCCACACCAGGCTCTGAGCCTCTCCCTCCTCCCTCCCTGCTCGTGGGCCAAAAAGTAAATAAATACAGGCATTAATAAACAAAAGGAAAACAAAAGCAAAGGCTCCTTCTCTCACATAGTCGGCGGGCTCGTCAGGCCAGCCTGCTTTCATCCGCGCTGCGGTGGGATGTCCTGTTTACTCTCGCCTGCTCGTGGCAGCTGATAAGGTGGCTGTACCTTTTGGAGAGTGACGGTGTGGGGACAAGCCCGGCTCAGGGGGACACTGCCATTACACAGGGACCGACCGGTGCTGGTGACGCTGTGCCCAAGGGATGCTCCGGCACCGTGCCTGGCCAACGGCTTTCCTGACGCCTGGGTGGGTGCAGCGCGGAGGGTAGAGAGTAACACGCTGGTTTAGGCCTTTTGCTGCTCCCCCACCTCCTTCCTTTTTTTTTTTTTTGGTTTTAATTTGCATTTGGGTCACTCGGTATTCCGGACTTTGTGTGAATCACTGCGTTCCCAGCCCGGTTGTGGCGCGGGAGCTTCGTGGCTTCTCGCTGGGGAGCCGTGTGCGCGCAGCCGTGGGACGAACACCCGTCCTGGCACCGGCGGGGGTGAGAAATAGTTGAGGCTCAGGGTGGGAGGGGGCTGCCGGGAGACGCCAAAACTTGTGTGAATCGACTCCAAGCGCCACTTCCAGCCGCTCTGGCCCAGCAAACGGGAATATTTGTGGGAAACAAACATAAAAGCGGCTGAATTGCAGGGCCCGAGCAACGCACACAGCGCTCCAGCTGCGGCGCTGGGAGTCGCCTGTCCCAGCGCTGGGAGAGGAGAGTGCAGGGTCCCCGTGGGGGGTGTGAACNGGGGGTGTGAACAGCCCCCCACCACCCCTCTGTGCAGCTGGAGGTCACTAAAGCCCCCACTGTCATCGTCTGTCGGCGTGAGGGGACACAAAGCCCTGCGGCAGCTGGTGATGGCTGCAGGATGGCCAAGACGCAACGCTGGAGTAGCCCCCCCCACCACCAAAAGCAGCCCCCAGCCACCACCACATCCCCTTTATTTTTTTCACCTTTCTACTCTTTCCCACCCCTGCATCCCTTGCAGGTGGTTAAAATACCTCCCCCCCCCTCCCACCCCCAGCCCTCCAAAGTTTATTTTTCTCTTCCTGACTTTTAAGAGCAGCCTTGAATTGATCAAAACTAATCCCCCCCCACACGTCCCCCCCCTCCCCGGGCTCCCAGCACCCGCTGCTTCTGGTCCGCCTCATCGGCCCAGCTCTGCTCCCGGTGCCGCTGGGCAAGCCAAGAGCGGAGGACGAGATGAATTGAGCATCTTAAAAGCAGCTGGAAGCACTTCCCACGGCCGGCCGCACCGCTGCACGGCCCCGCTCCCAATCCTTCCTGCCTCCTCCTCGGCGGATGTGTCCTCCTCCAGCCCCCCCCAAACCGAGGTGGGTTCACTGTTGGGGGGGGGACGGGACACACACGGGACAGTGCCAGGTTTGTGCCTGTCCCTGCCGAGGGACTGCAAGGAGCGGTGACACCCCACAGCAGAGCAGCGGCACAGCAGGAGCCAGCGCTGGGCGACGCTCCGGCCACGTCCAGGTGGTCCTGGGGAGCACCCCGTTACTCAGCGGGGGGACAGGACGGGCTGCTGAGTCTGGAGACCCTTGGGGAGAGGGAAGGGGGGGGGCCCTGCTGGCTCCCTGCCAGCATCCCATCCACTGCTCCCGGAGCAGCCGCGTTGGGAGCGGATTGTGAGTGACCGAGTGATTTATGGGGTGCAAGCGCCAGGTCCCACGGCGTTCTGCTGGTGGGAAGAGGAAGCGGGCGGGAGAAAGGCTCCAGCATCGGCATCTGCAACACCTCACAGTGAGAAGGGAGCTGGGCTTCCTCCCACTCCCCTCCACAGGCAGGATTAAAAAAAAAAAATATCCCTGAGCAGGGATTTTTTTGCTGAGGCCACGGTGAGAAACGCCGCCTGCTCCAGGCAAAGCGCTTCCTGCCTGCGGAGCCAAGGCAAACCTGCCGCCCGGCGTGCCGCCGCCGAGACACCAGCCACCACAGGAGACATCCTTCTGCTCCGGCCACCATCCACCCTTGCTCCACCACGCAACGGCAGCGTGACCGGCTGGACCCGTGACCCGAGGTGGCCGCAGCCAGGCCACCGGAGCTGGTGACGGCTGCGTGAGGGGACACGTCGCTCTGTGCCACCGTGCCGGGCCCCGGCGAGCAGCTGGAAGGGCCGGGTGTGGGGGAGCCCCGCTGAGCCCCGTGGCCGGACGGGCGCTGGGCTGGCAGCATCATGTCGCCCCTCGCCCCTCCTGTGGGCGACATGATGGCAGAGCCTCCCCGGTGCCGAGAGAAGGCCTTCAGCAGCCCCATGCGGTCAGACGCGACAGCGTCTTCCTCTTTAGGTTTTTCCTTTCGGGCCGACGGGCCAGCCATCGCTCCGCTGCCTGTCCTGGTGTCCCTGGCCCTGCCAGGAGCGGCCGGAGTGGCCGCCATCTCCTGAAAGCGGCCATGTGCCAGCGGGATGGGGCCATGGGGGTCCTTCCTGGGGGACAAGGGGCTCTCAGAAGGGGTTAGAGGAGATGAGATGCAATTTCAGCCGCCTTCCCCGGGCACACGGGGACAAGACCCTACCAAAGCAGAGCTGTGACTCTGGCTCCCAAGCGCATCCGACGGAAGAAGCCGGGCAGATCCAGGCTTCGGCGACAGCAGCGGAGCTGCAGGCGCAGTGCCACGCTCCGCAGAAAGCGCCACCCGTAGCACGTGCCACTGCCCAGCCCAGCAGGTGACAGGACATGGGGACACGCAGTCAGCGGCCGCGTCCCCGCGGCCACCAGCTCTGCCTGCTGGTTTTCCAGCTGCCAACCCACCGGCAGCTGCCGGAGGCAAGGCTCCTGTTCGCGCAGCTCAGCACGCTGCCGCCGCAGGGACAACGCCGTTTGGAAGCGGCTCCCCAGGGCGCACCTCCCTGCCCAGCTGCCAGGGCGGAGATCTAAGGGCCCAGGTTTATTCCAACACATCCCGCTCCCCGCCATGTCCCGCCGGCTCTGCCTTGCTCCAGCCCTCTCCCGCCGGGACAGGCAGCAGCGCGAGCAAAGCCTGTGGCTGCCAGAGCGGCCGGCCGGGAAGCGCTGGGGAAGGTCACTGGGCAGGGGTCCTTTGCACGTTCCCATCCCTGCTGGGAGTCCACAAACCTGGTAAAATATTCACCTGCTGAATCCGACGGGGGCTTTATTTCCTTTCATGCCATCGGATTCCCTTGGCTGCTCCCTTTGCACCAGAGAGGGGGTTTCATCAGAGCAGGGATGAAGATGGAAAATGCGGGTTCCCCCTTTGCAGGGTGGGGTGTGGGGGGAAGAGAGGAGACAAATCTGTCAGTTATTAGTGAAGGGAGGAAAACCCATGTCTGTTGAGATTCACAGCCATGAGGCTGGGAAGGCAGCAAAAAAAGCCCTCTGTGGTTCCGCACGGTGCCGATGGGCAGGACTGAAGAGCAAGGGTGTGGGTTTCAGTCACATAAATACACACAGCACTTAAAAACCCCACAGTATTAACAAAACCAGAGTTAAATCCTTGCTTAGACCAGTCCGCCCTCCCAGGGAACAGCGCGTACCTGTGCACACACTCCCATGGGGAGCAGGGCAGGAGCAGCAGGACCGAGGAGGAGGGGACTCAGGAGCCCCGCTCAGGTCACAGGGCTGCAGGACGCGGTCCCCTCCCGGTGGCCTTCAGACTGGCTCTGCCACATAGCCCCGACACCCAGGACCATCAGCTGGTCTCTACAGCATCACTGGGAGCTTTGTGCTTTAACTCCTGGTTCATCAAGAGCAGTCAGCATGGATGGAGCTACCTGCTGCCACCAAACCCTGCCAAGGGGCTTTTCCGTGCCCCTTCCCACCCCACAGTTGTTTCCTCTCCTCCATAAAGCCCCGCACTCCTGTCTGAGGAGCTGCTCTGCCGCCCCATCCCTTGTCCTAGGGGTGAAGTTCAGTTCAAGGTCGGGGGCAAGAGCAGGGCCGAGGTGCATGTACACACCTCACTCTTCCGAAGAGGAAGGCCTCCACAGCAGCTGAGCTGGTGGTCTACCCCCTAAAAATCCCTTTTTCCACACTTCTTGTACCACTGCTGGGGCAAACGAACCGCTTGCGCTCACTGTTGCTCCGGTGCGGCGTAAGTAAAGCAGCAGAGGGGACGTGGCGGCGGGGGCGGGGAACAGTCTATGCCCCACCACGCACTGTGCGCAGGGTGAACATCTCTGCGGGCTGATGTCCACAACCCCCAGCTGCTCCAGCATCTTCTCCAGCGGCACCCGTAGCCCCAGAGGTCCCCGAAATGAGGATGGCCCCGTAGCAGGCACCAGCCCGGCTGGGTGTCCCCATCCAGCTCCCCCTGCCCAACCTCCACCACCAGCCACCTCCTTTCTACAGCAGCACCCAAAACCTGCGTGGCGATCATTTTTCTTCAGAGGTTCTTTTGAGGTCTTCAGTCCAGTCTTCAATTTGGATTAGAAATCCCAAAGCCCGTGGTTTCTAACAGCAACCAGCTCAGGCTGAGACCTGTAAGGAAAGGAAAAAAGCAGCGGCTAATACCTGTGCAGGGCTGACACGAATAATTTGATTTCTGTAGCACAGGGCACTCTGGTTCCTATTCCTTTTATCCTCTCCTATTAGACTTTTTGGCTCTATTACCCAGCCTAAATTCATGGATCTACCACAATGCATGAAAGATTAACAAAAATTCAGGCAGATTTATGAAAAAGGAAAAAAAAAAAAAGAAAAAAAAAAGGGAAAAGATGAATCAATAAATAGGAACAGTGTTTTTAAATTGTTTATTTTTAAAACATGAAACCCAAGCTGAATAGAAACCACAGAAATTACATTTAGGTTTTTTGTTTAGTATTTGCAAACCAAAAAGTTACAGTAAAAAATAGCTACATTACAATCAATAGAACTACAGAATTAAAAGTAAAGATACAAAAATGGGCTCAATCCTCTTTTAACCCTCACAATTTAAAAACATTTTGGGTAAGTGCAGGAACACTTGAAAGAAACTAGCAGGTCCAAAGTTTTAAAAAAAATTATATATATTTATATATTATATATGTATATAAAGTGGTATGATATACAACCATTATGGTTAAGAAGAAAAAACAGAAAAGTTACAAAAAGGCCAGGTACGTGTTCACCATTAGGTTTCTGTGCACAGTGTCCAAGAAAATAAACTTCCCTCTGAATGATGCGAATAAAACTCATGGGGCCTCCCGTTAACAAGGGACCTGAGGCACGCGACGTGAGGGCTGGGCACCGGGACCCGATGCAGTGGACAAGGAAAGAAATGAAGCTTTTCTGGGACTTCAGTGGCCTCCAGGGCGGAGGCCGCTGGAGAAGTCTTGGTGTGAGATTAGAGGAGGAGCAGGAAGGAAGGAGTTGGGAATTGCATAGTGAGGAGCAATGTGGTATCAAATACGCAGAGCACCTAAGAGCTTCATGCTACAGTTATCCTCTTTAGGAAAGGAATAGTTTGAACTTTCTGGTTGTACAACAATTTATGTTCCACTTTGTTCAACGCATGCAGCCAAGGGGCTGGGTGAGCACCCGGGAGCTCCAGGCCACCGGTAACCGTCCCTTCTCTCTCCCAGCTGGGCAACACGCTCACCATCATGGCTCGGCCGGAGATCCTGCTCTCCCCCAACAAAAGCACAGAGCACTCGCTAGCCGCCTAGGAACTGCGACCAAAACATCCCACGCTTCTGCTGGGCCTCCTGGAATGACTACAGAAGCCATCCATAGCATGCACACGGATAATTTCTGGAAAAGGGGAGTACGCTGTGATGAAAGAAGCCACCTGGTTATAGGTACAGATTAAGTCTTGCTGGGTCTCTTCTCTCGAGGCATTAGATACCAGGTCTACTCCTTGGTATCTGCCTGCAGGGCTCTTTCCCTCCCACGCGGAGGTGGTAGCAGACTCCTTGAGTCGGGGAAGACCCTGGCTTCTGCTTGGTCCCCAGGTAAGGAGAACTTCAAAGAGACCTCCCCTCCCTACCTAAAGGAAAACCCACCCACCTCATCTACTCCTGAATCAGGTGGGGTGGCTGGAATCAACAAGCCAAGACACTTCTCTCTTCTTCAAAGGGCTCAGCAGGGTGTTTCGGTTGCTGCTAGAAGGAAGAGAAGGCAGGACTAGAAGTGAAGCATGGGTTTATCCACACAGATACCTGTACCTTGCCCTTGCGGGTATCCACCCACTCCTGTCTGCTGTCACCCAGCAGCACCCACAGCTCTCACGAGTGATGGCTAAGCAGCCCCCCGAGACGTGGTTTACTCTCAGAGAGGCCAAACTTTGCATGTATTTTCAGGGAACTGCTATGGAAATCCTAACTCAGGATCACTTCAGAGCCCATGCACTGTGTCCCCCTCAAAGCACTCCAATGAAGATCCTTGCATCTTGGCTGAGATGACTGTACACGGAAAATTAACACCTATCAAATGGAGAAAACTTAAAAAGGACAGGAGGGGGAAGGGAGCACTCCATCTTTCACATTTGGATACATGGATGCACGCTAAAAATCTTAGCTTGAACCCTTTTATCAGCACATAAAATGAACTCAGTTTAATAATACATACAGGATACAAACACTACAGTTATATTCCCAAGACAGCACAAGAAATTCACAGCCAAGTCTTGATTCGATTTCCTTTACAATTACAATGCAGTCTTGAACACTGGACACGAGAGTCCAACATGCTATTTACATTTCACATTGTGGAGATGTTTGTGTGCTTGGAAGAGTTCTCAGTTCCAAAAGAAAGTGTCATTCACACATGATGATGCAGTGGAAATAAACCAAGCCAACCAGACAAGCCAATGACCACATTTGTGCTTCTGAAAAAGTAACATGAAGTGTCTTCACCAATGCAGTCACCTTCAACCGGACAAGCTGCCTTCCATTTCGCAGTCAGCAAGGTGTCCAGAGGCCAATCTCATCTCCCCTGAATTCTGGACCCTTTTGCTAGCAACCAGTAACATGAGTAATGTTCCGATAAGGTCAGCCGGGACACACCAAGTGATATGGCCTTGGCATTTTTGTCACATTAAAAACAGAGACACAATGGAAGAGAGAGAAGTCTCTACAGCTTTACCTCCTACAGCTTGAAGAGTCTGGACTCCCTCAACCATGAATGCCATCTAGAACAGATGAGTCTTCGCCAGATAGCACCTGCTGTTCACCCGAGAGGGAGGCACAGAGTCTGGGAGATCTTGGCTTGTGGAAGTCCACTCCTCAGACCAAATGTGACCATATGGATGAGGCTGATTATGTTGCAGCCGTAAGAATAGGCAAAGGCCATCTGTTCTTCAGCAGATCTGTTCAGACCAGCCTGCAGAAATGCCACACTGTTGCTCAAGGTTCCAGTAATAAAAAAAAAAAAAAGAAGAAAAAAAAAAGTACTACTAATAATAATAAACCAAAAGAAACCCATTTGTCTGTGTTTCCTATCCAGCGCTCTGCACAGCATGCAGCGGGGCAGCAGAGTTCCAGGATGCTTTATAAAAGTGCAATATCCATGTCAAGTAAAGGAAGTGCTGGCTGGACAAAGGTACACAGCTCACACTGCAGTCACATTATGCTGGCCTCCAGAGAGCAAAATGTTATCTCCGTAACGTTCTTTCCAGTTATATTTTGAAGTCACAGAGCACGTATCTCCACATCTGTGCATTGCTGCAAGCCCCAGACATTGTCAGAAGTGGTTCTGGGTGTTACGCCAAACCTTGGAAGGAAGCAGGTCAAGGTGGCTGCTCCATTAGACGCTGCAAACAGAAAGGCTTAGGCTCGCTCCCCCGTTATCCCTGCTGGCACAGACAATGCCACTGTGGCAATTCAGATCCAACCCAAAGTGCAGCCACAGGCATGTTCTGCATGCGTTCTGTACACAGGAAAGTCAACATACCAAAGCACTTGTTTTCACAGGGTTCCCCACACCCTCCAGCCATCCAAACACTTGCCTTCAGTGAGTAGGACTGGGCCACAGAGTTTAGGGCAGCTCCCCTAAAACTGATGGTGTAAGTCGCAATCTGAGCACGTCCTTGCAAGGAGAGACGACGGCAGAACGACTTAGTCTCAGTAAGGATTATATGGCTCTTGCATCTTTCTTCAAAGCGAGGGAAAGGGTTCGGTTCCCCCCAGACAGTAGTGTGCCGTGGGCCCTGCAAGCTAACTGTGCCACGTGCTTGCACACCCGTGTCTCCTGGTAGGCTTTAAGACAGGGTGGAAAACCTGGTACTCGTGAGCCACAGTGTCCCTCCATACCACCTGTGACTACATTTCCCTGCCCTTTATTGGATAACACAGAGGTATGTTTCAGTGTGAAGCCCATCAAACGTGTCTGAAAGGGCATACTCAGTCCTGAGCAAGAAAATCCTGCTTCCAGAGATTTATAGTGAAGTGTGAAGTTTTCTCCAAAACTTTCTCTTCCTGTCTGCATGGTGGTGCCTCCTCCCTGTCTCCCTCACTCCTTTGAATGGCAATAGCTGACCTACAGCTTTTGCAGTCTTTTAGTGGTTTCTGTCTTAAGAGGAGTCTCAAAGCTTGCTCTCGGACAGGAGCTGGTACCATTTTGCATCAGATATTACCATTCTAGTTGGCTGCCTGCTAGGAGCAATTTCTACCTCACTGCAAGAAGGCAACTGACTTGAGTAAAGGCAGATTGGTAGATCCTGTGCCCCGTACAGCAAGTGTGTGGTAAACAGACATCCAGTCTGAACATCACTGAGGTGAAGACTAACTGCCTCTGCCAGTGGCTCAATTCCAGTTTGAGACACATTTCCCACTTTATTTACTCTGCCAGTTACTTAATATAATGCTCAGCAGCTACACTAAGATGCCCCTGCTCAGAGGTAAAAAGACAAAAAGGAACATCAAAGCTACCCTACTGAAAGGCCAGTACTTGACAGTACCTCCCCAGAGGCAGTCTCCTCTTCCAGTAGGAAGCTGTCCGTGCCCTTTGGAGCACTGCTCTTCAGTGGAAAGTACAGCACCAATGGAGGATGTTGCCCTCTGCAGGCACCCAGCTGCCCCTTTGCAAGCCTTGTTCTGCCTCATGTCTAGAAAGATGCCTTACATGTGCCTTAATATGGTCAGATAGTGGTTAGCAACATGCCTTGAAAAAACAAAACAAAACAATAAAATAAAAGCCTGGTCTGACAGTCTCAATGTTCTCCAGATGTCATTTGGGTTTCTGATTCTGGAACACAGAAGATATACGGACAGTCTTGTGAGTTTGTGAAGACTGAGGCTCCAAAAACCTCCTTCAATGCCAGTTCAGCAACCCTGTGCTGTAAATGATGATTTAAAAAAAAAAAAAAAAAGGTCCAGCAGAGTTTGCAGGTCACTCCTGCAGGGAGAGCTTGCATTTGCTCTAAATCCATTGGTGCTTCCAGTCTCTTGCTTTTGCAAGCTGACTGTCCCATAACACCTAGCATCAGAGAGCTGAAACTCGTTAGTGCAAAAATACCCCCCATAAAGTCTTATAAGTCTTTTCCTGGAAAAATTTGGCACCAAGCGGGTGGCTGGCTCCTGTTTGATCTGTGTGTTGGCCTCATAAAGGCAGCACCCAGAATGCCATCTGCAAGTACCTGGGCTTCCCTGATGGAGCAGAGAGGTCCGGTTCAGAGCAACGGACAGGGCAGTTGATGGGTGCTGGGACCCCCCTGCTCCTCCTCGAGAATTCACATGCTAGATATAGTGGGAAAGAAAAAGGCATTTTCATAATGGACTTTTTTAAAAAAAGTTAATCAGGGTAGTGGAATGGTTTGCTCTAGAAGAGCCCCAGGCTCCCAAATTATAGTGGAAATACAGTGACACCATGAGGCAGGGGTTTCCCTCCTCCCTCACACAGGGGACCGGACCAGAGGACTCCCAAAACGCCGCATTGTGCTTTGACTCAGCATTCCCTCATCGTACGCTAGTCATCGGCACCGATGCCGACCTCCGCTTCTTCAGTGTGTCTCTGAGACCGCTGATCCCACTGCAGAAGTGAAGAAGATCTACCACCATCTTTCACCGAGTCCCTCTGGGGACCAGAAGGTGGGGGGAAAAAAGGGGGCAGAAGATATTCACCAGCTTTTTCTGACAAGCTACTCTGATAAAGCTGGCCCCGCGCAGGTGGACCCAGTTTCTTGCCAGGGTGCTCTCAGTTGCTCGCCTGCACATGCTTGCTGCTCTCTTTCTCGCACATCAGGTACAACAAGGTGAAGGCTTAAATTCAAAAGGGGCTTCCATTCCAATGGGCAGGTACCAGGTTGGAGGGTGGTCTGGACTGCAGAAACAGAAGGAGCTGCACTGGATTTGGGGCAGAACAGCAGGATTGTTCTACGAGGACAGCACAGGGGCACAGCAGTTGGCACATTGTTTAGTCTGACTGCACATGTGGGTTTTGTTTTTTTTTGCTTTTTCATTTTAATGCACACTGCCAGCATCTGGACGAGGTTGGTTGGTGGCGAGGTATTTGGCTCTCATGCTGGAGGTGTACTGGAGGAAGATAAGACAAGAAAAACAAAACAAACAGAACAGAAGAGTAAGTCAGAATGACTAATGTAAACACGGAACCACAGATTACGACCACCTCCCAGCATAAAGTGGTCTGTATTTATAGCGAGAATATCAAGGAGCTGCTGGCTCAGTCTCACAAGGAAAGTTTCTCAAGTCACTGCATAGTCCACTCTGAGTAACGTATTGTCAGCCCGCTGCAAGGATGCTGACCACGTCGGTGCAGATGGGCTAATGATCTATCCAAGCTCTTCACCGAGAAGGAAATCCAACAGTCATCAAGTCAAAATATGCTTCACTTGGGAGAAGAGAGGGAAATGGAAATGACACAGATGTAAAAACCCACCTCACCCCTTCATCCCCTCTTAGTCATGTTATTACTTTCAACTATGCCAGAAAAGGAGGTTGAAAAGAAAAATGAGTGTGCACTGCATTTTTACATTGCATTTTACAGCACCCAGGACATCAGAAGACTGCATGCACAGATGGGCAGTTTGGAAGAAGAGTGTGACAGAATGAACCTCTGAACAGTTTATGCCCGAGGAAGAACAGACCCTGTCAGGCTGGAAACAGGTTGCCATCAACAAGATGATACTAGTTAACAGTTAATCAGATGGGTAATAGTCCACTGCGGCCTGGGATACAGCCTGCACCCGGTGCAGCACTAGACAAGACTCCAGCCTGGGGGTGAGAAGAGAAAGTCAGAAAGATGAGAGGCTGTTTTAGGTTGGGGGGGGGTGTGGGGTGCGTGGGTTTGTTTTTTCTTATTTTCTTTTTCATTCTAAGCAAGGTAATCCAAAACAGCTCCCAGAAGCTACTGAGGTGATATACACCATTCAGTTTTGAATAATGAGCTGAAAAGTATGTAAGTAATACCCAGCAGTACGAACAAAAGACTTTGCCTTTTTATGCCAATGTGTTCAGTGCCTTCATCACGGCCACATTATTGCATCTGGGATTCTGCTGCTGTGATACTAACAACCAAGCAATGAGGACAGACATTTTATTCCTCTTTTTATACCAGCTGGAGCTTGAGTAATTCTATAATACCCACATCTTACTTCCCAAGAGTGCTCTTCAGCACACAGACTTTTTATCACCTTTAAAACCAAACCACATAAAATAGCCGGTTAAACTGGCAAAGAGACAACTGAAAGGCAGTTGCACACCAGGAGGTATGATTTATCTTGCCCACTGGGAAAGAACATTATGAGGCATCTTCAGGCTCCCAAAAGCTCAGCTGTCCAAAGGGGTTTTCAGACAATTAACAGTATTTTATCAGTTTTCCTTCAAAGACTGACCCAGCCTGAACCTCTGCACAACAGAAGACAGAAACTGCTCCTTTGGCAGAGCTGACCCCACCGGCACAAGATAAAGACACCTGTGGCTTATTTCCACACTCATCTTTCAGCGCCTTCCATAATTGGAAAACTTTCCGCAGAATGTGGATTTTAATATGGCCTAGAAATGGCATCTATATTTAGAAGACAAAGGGTACATCTGTTCTTTCTCTTTTTAAGATATACTTTTTTGCCAGTGAAAAGAGGTAGAAAATACCAAGCTGAGCCAGTTTAAGGACTACGTTCTATAAAGTTTATTAAATGTGATTATTGTTTCAGAAATAAAGTTTAGGGGATTATTAAAATATATGACACTAACCCAATAAGCCCAGAGAGGCTCAGAAGTCAAAGAACTTTCTCACAGGGTAAGTAGGGCAGCGAAATGCTGAAATGACCAGCCAAGCATCATGCTAAGAAGAGGGTCTTAGAAGGAAAAATGCATTTGATTGTTCATTTTCCATTTGTATTCTATATGTGATGTGACAGGAGATAAGTATGAAGAGAGAAGTTCCAGCTGCTAAGGTTTTGTAAGAAGTATTTAGAAAAAAATAATCTCAGATCACAGAAGGTTATTGTGCACCTTCCTGGACAAATCATACAGGTTCAGCATACAGCATGCAACATCAACTTTCTTTACAGCATTAAAATCAAAAAAGGGCCACTTGATGAACTGCATTTCAAGGATGTACAAAGTACACCCACCATGGGCAGAGAAGTCAAAAAGAATTCACTTCTTCCTCCACCAAGAAAACACCCCAGAGTTGTTTAAATGTCACTAAAACAAAGTAATTGGGAACATGAGATTTGGACAGTCAAGCAGAGGGCATTTTACATTCAAACCTACCTGCAATCCACCACAAGGAACAAATCAAGACTCAGTAGTCAGAGTTAGGGCTGATGTTCTCTCCTTAACTCGGGATTTTTGCGCCTTTGTACCTTTTCCCATTACAGTTTGAACCAGTCACTCCTCCTGTTAGAGTGTGTTGTTAGTGACCATGATAAGTACGACTGAAACGTGGAAGCAGAGCGCTAACCCTTCCCCGCACACCGCTCATAACCAGCACAGCTCTACCAGCGTGCGCTGGATCTTCAGTCACCGCACGCACAAATGCTTTGCTCCACACGCTGTTGACAGCCGCCCCTCATCCAAGTCCTTCAGCGCATCCTCTGCTGGGAAGCAGAGGCAAGATGCTGTGGAATACAGAGGTCTCAACATCGGGACAGGCCAGCACATGAAGATATCAGCGGAAACTTGCCAGTCACATGGATATGAAACCAAACTATATTATTCACAGTTAAAATAACTAAGTCTTTGCATCCTTTAAAAAGTTATTCTAAAGACTTAAAGCCTGAGCACAATTCGGAGCTAAGGAGGTCATGAACTCTGAGATAAAGTGGGTAACAGTGCCTGACACAGCTATAAGATATACAGTTGCATTTAGTTTCCTTTAAAGAGGAGCTTTCATAGAAGGTTAAAGAACACGCACAACGCAGTCATTCTTCCACCACTCTCTCTGGAAGTACCCACGTGCCTATACACCCTCATTTACCCTTCCAAAAAAAGCACGGAGGACGAGTTTCAACGCATACCTTCACCACACTGTCAGCTACCCTAAAAAGAGTACCTAAAAGACTGCTTGTTACCATTTCTCCTGGTAGCTTGTGCTATTCAACACAGTACACCTCTCAGTCACTTACCAGTCGGCTAGGACAAACACAGCTGATTGCACACAGGTTTATTTTTCTATTTCGCCAAAGAAAAAAGTCTCCTTCGCATTCAGCCTTGTTGAGGGTATAAACTTGCATAGGTATGGTTTGCCAGCACATGCTAGTTAGGTGCTTAACACATACAGCCTGTGTACAAAGGAATCACTGGTCGCAAAAAAAATAAATAATGAGAAGAATCAGTTAATTTTAGGGACTATAAATTCTACCAGCTTCTGTGAAATGTGCAGACCACAAGTACTTCACAGCTAACTGAGCTATGCTGGAAGATCACTTACCATACAAAACCATGACTCTGAGTATAAACCATTTACTATTTGTGGTTAAAAACCCCATATGTATTACTCCTCAGCTACCCTGACTTTGATTTCCTGCCAGAGCTATTCAGGTAATCCAATAAAGACCAAAGCTTCTGGACTCAAGTTCTTCAAGGCTGATCCATCTCTCAGATAGCTACAGCACAGTAAACACACAAGGTTTGGTATCATTAATGTATGGGAGGTACAAGATGCAGGGAAACAGCCAATTCCAGCCAGTGGGTTCTGAATTCAAAGCGACTTAAGTTTTCGAATTCAAAAGAACAGAGCTTCTGTTTGTTTTTAAATTCTTGGAAAGAATGCAATGCCTTTTTCTTAGCCCTGCAGACAGCCACATTAAACTCTGGGTGTGACCTCAGGTAAACAGAAGACAGCGCAGGCTGAGATCAGGTCATGTTTCAGCCCACAGGAGATTCCAAGTCCAGAATGAAGACACTAGAATTTCCCCCCCACCATCCAAAAGTAATATTTTATTTCGTGGAACAGACCCATCCAACATCACTACAACACCACCTGCAGGAAGCAAAAAGCAGAAAACCCACGGTAAGCTGACGCCCAAGAGCAGCCTTTGCAAGACTTAAGACTGAAGGAAGTTGTGACCCTTTGAAGGCTGCTAGCACCATGCTTCTAGGCGAGTTTGTTCGCATTCATGCACCACAGCAGAGGGCATCAAGACACCCGATTCAGAGAGCACCCTTCCCAGCATGGCACAAGGCAGGCAGACAAACAGCACGATGCAGCAAGAATGCAGACCAAGCAGCAACATGACGGAAAGGAATCCAATGCAAGGCTGACAAAAGTCCCAACAAGAACAGCAGAAAAGGAGGAACAGCAGCTTTATGGACGTGTACTTCTGGGAACACATAGTAAAATACAGGTCACTGACTGCATGAGTCAAAAACCACGGGCCCTCTTTTCCAACTGGGACCAACCCCTTCCAGTTACTGTGTGGCTGTAGTTCCCTTGAAGGAGCACACTGTCCTTCATACCAGATGAGTACGTCGAGCCTGAGAGCAATAATTACACCCTATATTCAACCAAGCTAAAAACTACAAGTCCTAATGCAGACCACCTCCTCTTTCTGCAGGCACATGGCTTCATCACGGACTACTTGCAAAGGAGGAAACACTGGCTATCTGGGAGGATATCGGCAGCTACAGCCCGTTAGGAATTCAGACAGCGAAATGGTACTGGGAAAGCCCTGCTCACAGAGCCATGGGACACGGATGGGATGATTTGGACACACATAGAACAAACAAAACAGTAAAAAGTTTTGAAAGAGAATGAAATAGATCTTAAGTGTTTATGTCAGGACTGCAGGGAAGTTTTTTTTTTTTAAAGCTTGCTCCTTTCTCCTTTTATCCTTGCATTTAAAGTCAGAAGCTGCACGCAGGCAATGAAGTAATTCTTCAGGACAGACCACCATTACCAGCTAGGATCTTTCAACAAATTAAAAATCCTACTGAGGAACTTAAAGCATGTGGCAGATAGGTATCGGTGGTTTCAGGCACATGCTGTTATGACCAGTCAAGACACACAGAACAGCAGCAGGCCTCAAGGGAAGTCAAAAGGTTGATTTAAGGCAACCAGTTCCAACTGAAAGGCTGCTAGATTGGTTCTCGTTACTTCTGGAAAAGGGCTTCTTGCGCTGGGAGAGCTTCTATTCTGCATCTGAAGTGCAAGGTTCTACATTCGAGCAGCACCCGGTACTAAGCATTCAAGCTGTTCTCAAGTGTGGACGCTAGAATTGAAGCTGCTGCGAGTTAACCTTGGTGAGGCATGGGCACCTATAACCCTCACAATGTCCACCAGAAGAAACGCCTTTCCAAGGTTGATACTGCTCCTTGAGTCTGCACCAGAGCAAAACTGATTTTAATTTTAACCCTTGGCAGGAGGGAATGGGGTGGGAGGTGCAGAGGGAAGGAATGTGAAAAAATAAAAGGCACTGGCCTGGGATAAACAGTGCAGGGATGGAGGGAGTGGTTGGGAGCGGAGAAGGGGTTGAGCAAGAAGGACCTTTTTTCCAGTACCTGTTCCATTTGCGGGCGCTGTTACCAGTATGTCCGTGCACTGTCCGAGGGCTTAAGCTGCCAGCTCATATGGCTGCTACTGTCCATGGCAGCCAAATACAACTGTGATGACGCAAGAAAGAGAGAGAAAAAGAGAGTGCAGCCTCAACGTGCATGAAAAACACAGTGCAAGCAAGTGAAACGCCGTGGTGTGTGTCAGCAACAAGGTGGGGTCTACAACCCTAAGGGAATAGCCCTGTGGCAAGAAGGAGAAAACAGAAGGAATGAGAGAAGGGAAAAAACAAACAAACAAAAAGCCAGGAAAAGTAACGGACAAACAATGCAGCAGGATCATCACATCTCAGTTTTCACCATTTGTTCACGGAAAGCTAAATGGAATATATCAGCTCTGTCTACCCACTGGACATAACCTGGTTGGACGTTAATCCCCACCTCCTCCCTTCCAAAGAGGAGGCAGGGACATGTGCATTGGTATTCCCTTTTCATCTCTCTCCTCCCACAGATGATTTGCTATGAGAAGTTGCAAGTTCTTCTGCCTCGGTACAGTCTCAGCCACCTGCTATAGAGAGCCGCGAATACAAAAAAAAAAAATCACAGAAAAGCCCCCTTCCCTGCTGCCTGCCAATGCGAGTAGACGGTATTTTTCTTCTTTCCACTGCCTGTCTACTATCAGCCTGATCCTCCAGAACACACATTTGTCTTATAGCCTGTTCCTTGCCTCGTCTAGGGAGAAGGTCCCCATATCTATGTGAGCAACAACGCACTCTCCTCATCCTCCAACTCCTGCGCTTCCCTATAGCCCACATGGCTGTCTGCCAAATCAAAAAAAAATCTCATCTTTATCTACTGTCAAAAACCAGCCTAAGGCACAAGGACTCAGATCCCCCCTGAGGGTATTAACACAAACAGCTACTGAAGAACCAGAAAACTTCTTTCCAGCCCCTGTGGAAAGGAGTGTGCTTTGTCTGGAGCAGAACAACTGTAGGGGAAGGGGAAGCAGGACCTTGGTCTACACGCACTGAAGGAACATGTGCCTTGGCAGTACCAGAGGGACAGTACCCTTCGGTCAATGGGAAACACCAGCAGTGAAGTATTTGCCACACTGTACTGGTGTGCAATACGGCAGCTCTTCTCCTGAAGACCATCTCCTTGCCGAGAGCAGGGAACACCACCAGAGCTTGCGATCAGAGTACCACCAGGGAAAACTCTTTGTGAAGGTTCAAAGAGTACAAGTACTCTGGCCAAGTACAGAGACAAGGACCAACTCTCCACTTTCTCTACAGCAAGATGAACTGGTTATTCTTTTGAAGTGAAAATACGAATGTGATGTCCCCTTTTCCACCACAATTGCTATTCCTTCATGCTCCAAGCTACTCTTCCTCCCCTTCCCATAAATTTGAACCATGCACCACAGAGTGTATTTTCCTTACCTATACCTAAAGACTGGCTGATTATTAAGCATGCTACTAGTCATCCTCTGTATTCACACCACCAAGTTAGTGAGCACTGTGATGGCATGTTCTCCAAGTTCTGGCGTAAGTAAGGCTTATAGGATCCAGTGAAGGAGGGCAAGATTCATCTAGTTCTTACACATACTTGAAAGCAAGCCCGTGTTTTATCCAGCACACAGAAATGGACATCAGGCCACTCCAAATACCAAAACCTTCCATGAAAGGTTTTTGTTTTTTTTTTCCTCCATAGGAAATTAAATACAAAAAATAGATTCTAAAGAAAGTAAAACAGTTGTGAAAGAAAGATTTTAAAAAAAAAGTCAACAAAAAATAATACAGGTTTCATCCTACCATCCTTTTAGGGCAGATTAAGGAGAGAGGTTCAGCAATAACTCTGAATTTACTGTTTTAACAGGTTTCGTTTTAAACTTGAGGAACCAATGCCACAGATAGCAAATACACTGCATGCAAGCGAACCATCCTGCTGAAGTCACCCACCAAGATACTCATGCACTTCAGTGGTGGCAGGACTGGACCCATAGGATTAACAGTGTTAACAGGCTGAGTTTTATTCTTTTTACATGCAGTGTCCAAAGTAGCACAGCGGGATTTTATTCCCCATGGCAGGTGAGACATGGCTTGTCTATTCCAATTGCTGCCATTTATGGGCCAGATCCTGTGTTTGGCTGCACAATCAGCTCCCTTGAGAGTATACAGGAGTGGTAAACGTGTATTCCCCAAAGTTGCTGGAGCAGAAAGGAGCAGTAAAGAGAGACTTACTGAGGGAGGTGGGGACTCCCGGCCAATGAGCGGGGTATTCTCGCAACGGGGGTTCTGGAAATTTGCATTCTGGCTCCTAGGAAAGGAAGACACACATGGTAACAGGGGGTAGATGTCACACTTCTCTGGGGAAGGTCTCTGATGGTGACATGGCACAGAGTATATGCACCCCCAGAACTACCGTATCAGGTCAGTCTCCCTCAAAGCTTTTCTTACAGGCCAGGTGGATCCCCCTTTTTCAGACAAGGGCACAAACCTAGCATTATTTTCCTCAGATTAAGCGCTATCTTTGCACTCTTACTCAGAAGGACCCACACTGAATCATGCCAAGTGATTTAAAAATAGGCCCGTGTGAAAATCTGTCTCCCTGCAGTGTTAGAACTGCCAAGCTGCAGAAACGGAGATAAAATGAGGACAAAGTTTAACAGGAAGAACAAAATGATGTGCCAGCCCCAAAAAGATGGGCCCTGAAGGTAGTCCAAGGGTGATCAGGGTTAGGAACTTCTGGAGAAAGCTCTAAAGATCCCACCTGGACTAGGTAGCTCCAGACCGCAACAGATGTCAGAGCTGACTGCAAATATCGTGAAAGGAGCGTGCAGGTTTTGTCTTGGCTCTCAGTCATCTTAAAAAAATCTTCTGGCAAAACTGCTCTGTCTAAAGAATTGAGTCTTCTGAGGATCAGAATCATTGTGTAATAAGGAGCCCGGACAATACTTTCCTACTTCTTTTCTCTAGACAGATTTCCAAATCCTGCAGAACAAAGCTGTTCACATGTCGCAGTGTGCTGCCCAATACAATTGTCTACTGCAGCACATTTAAGCTATTCTATTCTCCCAGTAGATGCCAATCATAAAACATGCCTTTTGACATTCTGGACAAAATGCTTTATCACGTCTACCATTTGGTCAGAAGTGTCAGCCTCACAGCCCTTAGCAATAGCAGAAATCAGAGTGAAGCAACCTGGACAAGTCGCAATACAGCCTTCTTGTCGGGATACTCACATGTACTCTGTGACGGGAGCATTGCTGACTGTGTGTGCTGCTGCTGGAATGCTGGTCTCACTGCCATAACTACTCCCACAGCTATAGAGGCTGGGCATGTGCACTCTGTAAAGATTATCGTGTGTCTGTCTACTCCCTTGAGCAGCTGATTCTTCTTCCCCATCATCATCTGAGCTTCTGCAAGAAGGAGAAAAAGTTCCTCCTAGAACCCTACAATCACCCCTCGTGTGGGGTTTGCAGGAAACCATGGTAATCCTAGGAACCTCCCAACCATCTTCCACACCTCCACATTTATACCCATTTGGGATGCCTCAGGGTGGCAGTGTCAAACACAGCCTACACCGGAGTGACTCAGACCTCCCACAGACACCATCTGGACTTTCACACTGTGTGATCCCCTACCGTCTCCCCACCGTCTTCTCCCAGGGCTTGGCAGACAGCACAGTCCTGCAACTGCCCAGTCGTACAACCGAAGGATGGACACACATCCCGAAATACACAGCACTTTAAAATAAAAAAAAGTAAGAGAGAGGCAGGGGGGATGTAGTGCCATGTACCCCACAGAAAGCATCCTTCAAAACTGCGGTCTCTGTCTTCCCATTTCTTGTAGCCGTGTCCAAAGAACTTCTAAGGATAATTCTCTGTAGACTTCTCTGAACTGCCATTCTGTTTACAAATGGTCTGCTTCAGCTTCTAACAAAATCTCAGAAGTCTTTACAGAGACTAAGTTGCAACATTTGTGTCTGGAGGCTCTCTCAGCTCATTAATGCCAGGATTTTAAATCCATTTTGATGCAGAGCAGAGCCAGTTTGCCGGCTGCTTCCTTCCCCCTTCCCATAGTATTCTCTTGTCCCTCGTATGTAATATACACTGCTATTTTAGATCCCTAATTATGGAATGAAGCACAAAGATTTGAAATCTATTTTAGTGACACTTGACAAAGCTAGTAAAACCATCTACACGAAGCACTCTGATGCCGAGGGGAGACAGCAGGGACATCACTAAAACATCCCAAACGTCACCTGCAGTTTCTGTACCACAAGGTGGCACTGAAGATTTATTCAGGGAATTGCAGCCTGCAGAGTCCTTTACAGGCAATGAAGTATGACATCCTCCACCTCCCAGAGGGAGGCAGAGGAAGAAATGGTGCTCCAGGCAATGCAAGAGGGCATCCTTCAGTTCACAGCAGCAGCCTGAGCCTGCTGGGCTTAGCAGGGCACCACAAGAGATACCCCTGGGTAAACCCTTCTCCTTCCACCGGGTAGACTACGTTCTCTTCTTGACAGCGCCTGCGCAGCTGCGTGTGGAAGAGGTAAGGAAACCAGCCATTTTCTTCAGTGCTATTCTGACGCATTTCCCAAGGTTTTCTCTGTGGGCACGGCAGGCCTGGCAGGCTCTGGTTTCCTGCTATTGTTCAGGACGTTCCATTTTACTTTGAACCTTGAGCCCGGGCTCAGACCACAAAAGTCATGTCTGAGGACCACGGAAGAGAATTTGCTGCACACTCTACTGCTCTTCTGCAAGAACAGAAGACTCAAAGCTATTTTAATAGTCACATGTGGTGCAGCAGCCAGTCAGGGAAGCGAAGGTTTGCTCAAGACTTACTGATCCGCCTGGTTATCGTCATTAATGCTAGTTCCAAACAATTCTGCTGTTAGATGATTGCCACCAATTTGCAGTTCTCTCATCTGCCCATGCTATTGCCAACAAGACAGTTCCTGGTTTCTATTGGCAGTGTAAGTCAGTCACCCCAGTGTGAGCAAAGCCAAAAAGGCAAGTGTGAACTGCTTCTCATTCCAATTCTCTTCCCCATACTAGAACAAACGTCTCAAAGCAATGCAAGAGAATAGGTATTTTACAGAGATGGCACATAGTTCAAGCATTACTTCTCTCCACAGCTATAATCATTCATCTCTGACTTGACTCATAGTCAGTCATACAGTGTACTGAATACTCTGCATATGGTATTCCACTGCAATAAGGTTCAGATGTAAATATCAACCACAGCCAGAGCAAAAGCCAGCAGTTCTGGGTTGTTGGTTTTTTTTTTCCCGTTGGACCTGTGCTTATAAAGCCTCATCCCTCACACTCCTGGGATCATATGGGAAAGAGCTCCATATGCTCATGGGCACAAATCCAATAGCCAGCCTTCATAAGGAAAGAGCTCTACAACGCTACAGGATCTAAACCCTCTCTATACCTCTTCTGCTGCCAAGTGTGTGGGACGCTGCACACAATGGAACTGAACATGAGGGCTGTGACAAAGGAGAAGAGAACCAAGTAGATGAGGCCTTCCACTCCATCATAGCAAAAGCCCGTCAAAGCCTGGACGTAATCCTGGAGAGAGAAATGAACAGTTTTCTGATCACGAGAGAGTTAACATTGAGCTCTAATTCAAAAGCCCTTCCCCTGGACTATATTCTCTGAAACAATTTAAGAGATCATAGTCCCTTTTTCCAGAGCATTTTTCTCTTTTAATTTCTGGGACCTCAAGTGTTTTTCATAACTGCTCTAACCCTTATTTCCCCTCACAAAGCCCAGCTCAGATTTAGACATGGAAATATTTTCAACCTCACATAATAAGACTCCAAGAGAGAAGGAAAAAAAAAAAGCCAAGGCAAGCTTATCCACTCAATTTAAGATACCAAGTTTTTCATTAAGCGTGTCAGCTCCTCACTATGTCCCACTGCCCAAAACACAAGCAGGGACTATGTGTTTCTCTGTCTTCAGAGACACAGCTAGGGCAACAGTTAAGCCAGGCTATACTGCAGCTATAAGGCATTCCACTCCACAAGCTATGTGCTATAGAAAAAACCCTCATTGCTCCCGAAACCTTAGGGCTGAAGCTTGTAGATGTATAAAGGCACGTTATGTATGTTGATCTTTAAACAGAAGGCTAACTTGATCCAAATTCCCATTCTCCTGTCTGCTGGAGTCAATCAGTAAAAGCTGTTGTGAACTGGTTTGGCACACCAAATATTTGATACTCCAAAATTTCAGTACTCTACAGGCTCTACATCCCTTTGTTCTTTCTTAGCTCAAGCCCAGTTTCTGAGTACTCACCAAATGCAGACTCCGACAGTCTACTAAAGCTGTCAGTTGCTGCAAGTTGATCTCTGTTGAATTTAAAACCTCCTGAATCCGGGTAAGGTAGTCCTGTAATCAACAAGCTAGTGATTACGGCAAGGAAATGGCTTAGCAGGAGCTGATCTTCGGCTTTGTTCAAAGGGAAGGGAAGTTGGAAAGCACAAAGAGAGCAAACTTGAGGAGAGTTACCTTGGAGGTGGGGTGCTCTCTGCTTGCTGACCTCATGAGTTCCATGACATCATCTTGCATTTCCACCAGAGCCTTGTGACTTCCAGACAGCTTCTGCTCAACACAAAACATGCAATGTTTCAGCAATTCAGGCCACATGAACCAACGGAACTTCTGGGAAAAGACTTAAATCCTACTTCCCAAATATTAAAGCATCATCTGTATGAATGGTACAAGTTAAGGATGTCTCAACTGACATGGGTGCAGCTGCGATAAGGTTAAGTTTGACTTTTACCAACCTGGAAGAACTACAGACAGAAAGAAGAGGAAAAGAGAAGAACCAAAAGAAAAAAAAAACAAAACCACATGCACACACAAAAACATCTACACAGCTGGGGCCGGCTCCAGGATAGAGGAGAAGGAGAGAAAGACACAACTTTCACTCAGGTTCTCACCACAGAGCACAGCTGGATTTTTCTATTAATTAGATGGCTGAGAAAGATTTAATGTTAAGACCAGAAGTTGTTTGTATTAGGGTGCAGCCTTCACATCTCATTAAAGCATCCCTGGGAATTTTACATGCAATAGCATGTCAGAGTACACTGAGCAACCAGAAATGCAACAGATGGCAACGGTGCATCATACCACAGTTTGAAGTGTTCTTACCCCACCCTTTAAAACAGAGGAAGACAAGACTTAAAAAATCCTAAATATAAACGGTGAAGCAGCTGGTGTCTGCCAAATGGTGGGTGGTGTGGGTTCATTCTGGCCTCTGATACATACGACAAAGTTTGGGATGGGCCCAGGTGCTGTTCCTCAGCCCCCACACAAAAGAATAATGACTCACATTTATACTTCAGGATACAAACCCCTCAACATCCAAGGGATTTAAGAGGCATATGTGAGAATCACTCCCTCACCCACAGAAGTGGCTGCATTTTGGGAGTGGAGTGTTGCCACTGTTCAACCCAAGAGAACCTGCAAGAAAGGATTCAAAGCAGGAAGTATGCAGTTCCCCACTCTGGCACTAATTATGGGTGGTCTGTCTCTGCGTTGCTACTCTTCTAAGAGCACCATGTAAACAGAGGTGCCATGAACAAAGCCAAGGTCCTCACCACATCACATGGGCCCTTCTAAGAGGGCATCCTGGACCTGAAGCTATGCAGGCAGCGATGAAGTCGGAAAAAACGGCTCACTAAATCACAGTGCCACCTCTTGCACAGCTGGAAAGGAGCTACCTAAGATTTACCAATGGGTGGAATGCTCCCTAAAGCTAACACCTTGCAACCTGCTGCATGCTGGCATCAAAAGCCTTTCGCCAATACCCTGCAGGACGCTGAGAAGGGCTGAAGAGCGCTATGATGCGACACTCACCTGCTGGAAAGGGTTGGGGTATCCAGCACTGCAGGTAATGTAATAGCGGAGAGTATCTACAAAGGCAAAAGAAAAGAGAGTCACGCTAGATACGTTGTTCCAGCTTTGCAGTATTTTATGACTGTCACACGGGAGGTGTTAAGTTCTGAAAGCAATATGCAAAATGAAAATGCAATATAAATAAAAATCACTTCACCCTCTCCATGTAGGATTACCAGTGCGTGGATGGGACTAGAGAAAGGGATGTAAGCTGCCTTTGCGGAGAGAAGAAAGTCTTGGTTTCTTTTTTTTTTTCCCCTGAACAGCAAAAGGCAATGGGGCTGCCCCACTCACATAGTTAGATGAAACATCCAAAGAGTCTTATTCAGAAGTCAACGCTATCCACAGTATAAATGTAAGACAGGACCTCAGTAAATCCAACTGCACGCTTCATTTCTGCAAATTCTAAGTGTCAGAATACCATTCTATGGTCACTGAGAGCAACCACAGACTGCTGGGTTAGGTCACAAAGAGACAACTCAACTTTCAGCCAATTCAGTCCACCAGCTAGGTTACTACACAGCCACAAAATACTAGCACAGGAGAGGTAGTAGTGGTGATATTAGTACAGGCTGCTGACAAAAATACCTGTGGAAGCATGCTGCTGGGCCAAAGGAGGTGCCTACACACATTCCTGTGCTACTACACAATGCTCAATATACCACTTACTAACTGTACAAGTTCAAGCATTTAAAAGAAAAAAGGGCAAAAAAAAAGACATCTCCACAACTGGGGATTCTTCCATCATGTTGAAGGAGAGACTGGTTTTAGACACTGTCCTGTAGAAGAAGATACGAAAGTCCTCCTAATTCAAGAAAATCAGAACTTTCAGTAATGGTAAAAATGGTAAAAAAATGGTATCGCTTTGAAGGAAGGAAATGGATGGAAGACAAGAAGTTCTTGTCTCTCTGACATGTATGAACAAGTAAATAGTCTATTTTACGATAGATCTCACTTGCACACAATTAGATTTTAATTAGAAGGCTTTAATTAGACTTCAACTAAAAAGAGTGCACATCATTTGTTTTGCATCCTTCTTTTGACTTAGGCAAAAAAAGGTATTTTCGATATTGTGTCAATACTGCAGATTTGATCAGGAAAGGAAGCTCTTGCTACGTATTAGGATAACAACAATATTTTATCTGTTTAAGTGACCACAGATCATTTGCTGGTAACATCCCCAAAGTTAGTCTTAATACTGAGTAGCTCTGCAGTACAGTGAAGACACACTCGTAAGCTTCCAGATCAGATCGTTAGAGTGCTCTGCTAGCACCATCACTTATTTCCACTGGGCTTGAAGATGCAGATTTATTTCTCCTCACTCAAATGTGTATGAAACCAGTCTGGTGCCTTCATGAGCCCTCCGTAACACTACAACTGCCAGCAGGCACAAGTTACAAATACCAGGCTTTCCCCTGCTATTCTCAATAATGCTATCGAGGGAGGGAGTTCTGAAAGACTTCATCATCCAAATACTTTTAGATTATTTCTCAAACATTTACAATTCCTCTTCAGATGAACGAGAGAGTGTCAGCTGAGCAAAAGCAAGGGTGACATTTGCTTGGTAAAGATGACAAAGCCCCCAAACACACACACACTCTGCATTTCCCCCCCGACCAACATAATTTTCCCCATTCTTTTTAATCTTCCATCTGTGACTTTCAGTAATTCATATTCCAGGCTGCAAAGGTATTCTAATCAGTCACAACTCAGAAATCAGTAAAAGGCACAACCACGAGTGAGCGGAGCTGTAAGGGAAGCAGACCTGAATGTATCCCGGCTCTGCTGCGCTTCCCATAAATATTGAATGCACCTTTCGGCAAGCCAACACACTGGAGACCAAGTGGTACAACACAGACTGTCAGCTCCTGCACACTGGCAATGCAACCTGACAGCTGTTATTTATAATTCATTAGCCTACTTTGGGGCAGCTTCTGCCAGCTGCTCCATCTCCCCCCCCCCAACTCTTGCTCTGGGATGACTTACACCTCCCCATCCCAGCCTCTAAACAGCAATTAGCAAAATCTGGGTAGATAGGAGGGCAGCAAGAATTGCTCTCCGTGCCTCAGTTTGGGCAGACCACACAGACAAACGACTGTCCACAACTACCGAGCCAAGGAAAGGACTGCTCCTCCTCCCAGGCTCATAAATCACACTCAATAGCTATGGAAAAATGGGTTAAAACGCACCTGCGCTGAGAGAACAGCACAGCAACAGCAATCCACAGCTTCGGATTGCTGGATTGACCTGAAGGAGCTGTGATCTTGTCACCTATTTAGTGGTTTGTTGGTTTAAAATAAAAGTTTCTCTTAGTCTCCCTTAGTGCTGCCAAGTTTGCATCGCCTTTGTAGGTACATTAAGTGGCGTGACATACTGCTAACACGGAGCTCCAGAAACATTTCTTCAGGGCCTTCTGGATCATCCCTGCTGGGCAGATTACAGATGAGAGTTCCTGATATCATCATAGTTTGCAGTTTGTAAGCCCAGGATAAAGATTGCTGGTTACAAGTGAAGTGAAATGCAGTACAGTGAAATAAGTGCTTCCCTCGCTTCACCCTGGAAGGCAGGATCAACAAGGCTTTGCCGTGGCAGCGCTGGCTTTGCGGCTGACGAGTGTGACACTGTACATAAAACGTGCTTTCCAAAACGGCAACGCCAGCAGGAGCAGCTTTCCCCTGCACTGAACCCAGTGTGCTAATAGCTGCGGTGCTTTAGAACTAAAGCAGCCTTAAAGTGATCCTGTGCTGCAAAGCCTGGAAATTAAAAGGACCCCTGCCTCCATACTACCATGATGGGAGAGAGCAAAGAGCAGGAAGCACCTTCACCTGTTTTAAATCTGGCGCAGGCTATCCTGTACAACACCAAATCTCCCATTTCTGTCCAGAGAACAGCTATGCTAACCCATCATGTGCGCTCTGCTAACAGCTCCAGGCAGTTTCTTTCTATAATTGTCTTGTCAATGCATTTTCCTCTCATGGAAAATTCCTGGAGGTTGGATGTGATTTTCGAAGCCAGCCTTTAGGCAATTTAGTTCATAGAAGGGTGAGGCAGGGTCACACTGCAGCTGCCTCTGCCTGCTGTCGCTAGCAGCAATCCCCCTGACCCACGCTCTTGGTGCGCAGGCAGTGTGGGAGCAGAAGGAAAGGAAGGGAACTTCCCCAAATGCTTTATTTTTTGCAAAGTCTGTTTTTCCTAGAAAGGAAAGTAGAACTGCTTACTAAAGACAGCTTCAGCTGCTAGAACTACTTATTGCTTCTGCAACCATGGAGACTTACTGTTCAACTTCAAAGCCCAGCCGAAATGCAAAAATGGCATTATGCGCCCGCCAAAAGGCAGTGAGAAGGTCTGTAGGGTAATGAGCAATCAGAAAAAAAGACCCTAGTTAAAAAAAAAATCCCCACACTTAGAACTGCTTTTCCCAGCCCTTCATCTCTGCTTGAGCATTCTAAGCAGCTTGCATTTTACATATACACCCAGATGAGACTGTCTCTGCGGGTTCAATCAGCAGAGAAAGTGGAAGTATATCACCTGTGACGTCAAAGGAAGACGACTCTTTTGGCCAGATTTTCTTGCCCAGGTAACATGTTCTTCACCAGGAGTTCTGTTTCCCTAAGGCAACAGTCTGACAGCAAAGGGAGGTATCTGCATAATGTTTACAGTTCTGTCATATATGCTGCTCTTGTACTTGTGAAATCAGTCACCACAAGCCTTCCGCAAAGAGCTCACAGCCTTCCCACAAGCCCTCCACTCAAAGCTTTCTTCTAATCAGGAGTCCAACAAAACCAGGCAGCTTCTCAACGCCGACATCAACTCAGCAGGATTCCTGAGCGCACTTCTTTGGGCAAACTCTTTTCTACAGCGCCCGCTGGGCTCAACTGGTAACTGTGCAACCACCACAAGCCCCATGTGAGGCTTTGTCCTGACCTTGCTTCTAGAGAGGAAAGGGAGGTGGGGGTGGTGTCAGTCCTCCATTTCGTTCAGCTCTGGGCTTCTCAGAGGAGAGGGGATCAGCGAGAGGCTGATTAGGAGGCTGCACGTGACACGAACACTTGCTGCTCACACCTCAGCAGCGCAGTCTCAGCACCCAGCCTGACCGACGTGGCTGGGCTGGAGGTAAAGGCTCCGTTACCATCCCCTGAGGTCTGCAGTTCCTTCAGATGAAGGAAGTATCTCTTCACCACACAGATTTCCAGTAAGAGAATCCGGAGAAAGCTCTTCCTGTTGTTTAGACAGATTGTGCCTTTTTATTTAAAATTTTATGCAGTAAGTCATCTGATAATAACATAATATCAATGAAAAAAAAAGAATGATACTAGAAGATGGCCTCCTGCTTTGAAAATAAACATCTTGGCTGCACCAAGTCTTTTTATGAGCAGCAGGAGCTGATTATACAGCCACTGTTCAACTCCATTGGCTTTATCTCAATTAATGAATACTGGGCGAGTTAGGCACATATGTCAGCCTCTTCTGCAAAATGATTTAAGTCTCTCCTTCTCCAGGAAACCTGCATTAAGGTTTTGTCCCCCATTCCCCCTCCTTTTTTTAATGCAGTGCATTTTATCTACAAAATGAGGACATCTCTCCAGCTAAAAACATGACAACAATAATAATGCACTTAATCAGATTATTCTCAGCTCCATTAATTCTATTTAGATTTCCAAACAGCAATTAATACACAAGCAGGAGTATTAACATACTAGTTGCCCAGTATCCACCACAGCTATTTTTCTATGAAAAACTCCTGTAACCACCATCAACAAAAAAGGATTGCAAATATACAAGCCTAGATGGCTAGTCTGAATGCCAGAGCATAGGGCTGGGAATATTACAACATATTATATTTTAAAAAACAACTAAAAGTAGCGATTAAAGGGAAAGACTGACCCAGCACTACAAAGATTCTTAAGATTACTTGTTGGTTATTCTTATATTCTTAATAATAGATGGCAGCACCTAGCCTAATATGCCATACACCAGCACTAGCCAAAAGCTGACACCAACAGAAGACTGAGAACACAAGCATCCTCTCAGCCCAAGTTCAGCTTAAGTCATTCCAAGGTAAAGGTGATTCCTACATATATGCTAACTCCCAATGGATTGTTCTTCTGTGGACTGGCCGAGCCCACCCACCCACTCACACCCTTAGTCATCTCTTTCCTGAAGGGCAGAAATGCATGGTCAGGCAGGCTGTGGTGAAGCTAGCTGGAGCCACCTGAACAGCATCTACACTGCTGTTAATGTCAGAGAGCATCACCCGCAGGGCAGAGGCAGCAGACCAGAGTGTGGAGATTCCCGGGAGCCTTCAAACAGGGCAGCTTCCTCCCAGAGGACAGCATTGATGCTGGCTCCCAGCTGCCTGCCCCGGCTCCTTGAGCTCACCGCTCTCATTGTGTACATGGCTCAACAGATCACAAAGCAGCCGCTACAATTTACAGTCAAGCGTATTGAGGGATACCAACACTTATTGCAGACTTTTAAAGATGTTTCTAAGGAGACGATACTGTGATTAAAGTGACACTGAGCAGTGCCATGCTGCAGTCCTCATGTTGTGATGTCCCTTTCTGCTCAGGTACCCAGGATGCTCCCAACATCAGGGACCAAGAGCTATTTCCGTAGCTTCCTGATCATGAACTACAACACAGCAGTGAAAAACCATGTGGGAAGGCAGAACATTCAGCCGTCTCCCAACCAGCTGCCTAGCACCATGGCAGGCTCAGAAGTTAGACTGATTTCCTTCTGAAAAAAGGAAGAGGCGCTCACAAACACTCAACGGCTGCCTAACAGCAGGGAGCTGACACACCAGCAACCCACAGAAGGGGCCACCCTTCCAACTCAAGCCTGTGACAACACCTGCTCTTCCTCCTCTTCAGTGTTTCGCTTAGACCCATTCACTGTTATTTATGGAGCCTTAACAACTGTTATAGCTGGCGGCACTGCCAGAACAGAGCCTGATTTCACCCGGGGGAGATGACTGTCCCTGCCAGGGGAAACAGGAGGAAGGACAGGAATGTCAGTCCTGCACTCACCGTTAGCCTCTAAATGAATGATACTGATTAACAAAAAACTACAGGAGCCAAGCAGACAGGGAGAACTGAAACGGAGAGGCAGCATGAAGGGGCATTTCTTCAGTTTCACAGAGTCAATCTAATCAAACGTGCTCCAGAGCTGATTTGGGTTACCAAATTATTACAGCACACAGCTGGCATTATCATCAGGTATTTCCCCTTGGCCTCACTGACCTGTTTGCCTCCTTGAAAAACTAGGAGGCTAGCTTGGTACCTGAAGCCACATCTTTATCACCTTCACAGCCAAGAGAGGATTTTCATCTTGTGTGGTGTTAAACATTCATCCTCTTCCCTTACCGCACTTCTTTGTTACAAAAAGAGCTCCCTGGCTCTATCCTCTCCTTCCCAGAAAATCAATAAGGCATTCCAAAAATAAGCTGTAGGGCGGTTGTATCAACTGTACATAATCTTTTATACTATGTTCTGCCTCCAGACATAAGCATTGCTTATTGCTTCCAACCCCAGCATCCTCAGCCATAGCTACATACCTAATTTCCTTATCAGTTGCACAGTAAGAGGCAGCATTTGGCTACGCACACGGCCATACACTAGAACTTCTGTACACAAGGCAAAGATTCTTCGATTCCACTAAATAAGAACCAGGAAAACCAGAAGTGGCTCCTTTTGCAAACCAGTGTCACTGCTTATTTGCATTTTATCATACACAGAACTATATGGGGGAGGAACTATCAGGGGGAGAGAAGACAGGAGAAAAGAAAAGTTAACTTTGTTATCTAGGCAGCAAACTCAGTCCTGAAAAATACTTCTCTTTTTAGCACTTATGCGCTGGCAGGCGCCCAAACACTTTTTTGTTATACCACAGTTCTGAAAACCACTGAGGTCCAAATCGGAGCCATCCCTTGGCTAGATGAGGAGCCACAAACCCAAAATCCATCAGTGCTTCAGCTGGCTGCCACTGAAGTGGGGAAAGGGAAATTCATACTTCTCTGTGGCTGTTCCCTTTCATTTATGCTTTAAATTAGCTTTAAAGAGACTCCTATTTAAAACCACCATTAAGAGAAAAAAATTATATTTCTTGATAAGATATAAAAATAAATATTCTAAATCCAGTAATACAGACCCAAGAGCAAGTTTCCAAAATGACAACTCAAACTGCACACTGCTATTGCCACAGTTCTGTCACTTAGAGAGGAGAACAAGGTTCCAGAGTAGTATATTAAAAGCAAATAAAAATAATTCATGAACTTCTGTTCCATCCTAACAGTTATTCCCACCTAAGGGCCAAGACAGAAGAAAGATTCCGAGGGCTCTGACAAAGAAAAGCATACCCATGCACTTCTGACAAGCGTATAAATGCTTCTTTGGGAAGAACATTGGTTTTTCAGAGCTCCACATGCATCTGCTTTTCCGACTGTATGCAAGCTCCTCAGGTCCAAACAACACCTTAACTTCTCAGGCACTGCCACGCTCCTGTGTGACAGCTGGAGCCGCAGTACCCGTGCCAAAGCCAGTCCCGGCACTTACCAGCGCTAAGCACTGCCTTCTCTTCAACCACTTTGGAGACATAAGCATCAGGGTTAATACAGAAGTCACTGGAGCCCTAGATAGATGCAAGACAAAAGGGAAAAGGAATATCAAAGAACACTAGTATCACAGAGCAGTTGAGCCAGGTTAACATCAGGGAACCCTCTACTACTGGGGTGTTTCAGATGCTGAAGTCTCTCATCGTCATCCCCACTAGCACTGCTTTACACGACCCCCGCAGCGCTGGAGTGGCCCACCACGCTACAGAGGAAGGAGGAGCTCTGTGCTTTTCATAGATGCACATTGCTAGGACAGCTACTTAGAACAAGATGCCCTACAAAACAGGCACAGCGTAACATTCATCTCCTGTCGGATAAACCTGCAGGAAAGGGTGAACGGGACTTGGATCGGAGCCACTTACCACAGCGACAGCCAACTCCAGACCCAGGGATCCCCAGCTGACAATCAGGGCAAACACCCCAAGCAAGCACACCCTGTGGGAGACAGACAGATGGCAGATGTAGGAGCTCCGATTTCAAGCAGATCCTTTCACAAGATGTATTCTTTGGAGTCCAAAGCAATCGCCAAACCCAAGAAGTTATCAACCATGCTATCTTCAGATAAACCATTCACTTTTACATGTCACGGACAGCAGCAACCAGACAAATTTATGTCCAGTTGTTGGTTACCACATTACCTGGCCCTGGGGCTGCAGGGGAAGGAAGAAGAGGCTGGAAGCAAAAATCTTACCCTGCTTCTAGCAGGGAAGCCAAAGACACAGGAGTAACTGTAGGAAAGGCAGATCGGCAGATGGATGACTACAATCCCATCGCCTCCACTACCCCCGTGCTGAGCTTTACTTTCTAAGTCCAAAGATATTCGCAGGAAAATAGCTCATATTAAAAAAACCCACAAAACATACTGACACAAAACTGGTCAAATCCACCGTGTTTCTAGAATAAATGAGTTTAAGCGTAAGCAGTGCATGGCTACAGACAGCGGGAGGGAAGGCTCAGCCTGTGTTGGGACACCTGACTTTGGCTCCAGGCTGCACGTGTCCAAACAGCACCTAAGCATCCCATGTAGCCCCAGAAGAGAGAGAGTCACCTGCAGGCAAACAGCTCAGAGCAACAGTTTAGATGCCCACCACAGCCACGTGACGGCATCTCCGCACAGATTTAAAAGTTATGTTCTGACAGATGGACCTCATTACCAACAGAAATAGTGGGAAGTGCCTGCTATTAAGGCAGACACAAGGCAGAGGGATGACAGTGCAGTGGTCTCAGTGACATTCCGCTACCACACGCTGATGGAAAAGGCTTTTGCACTTCCCTAACCAGAACATTAGCTCTTCACCTTTGCTGTCAGTAGGAGTACTAGAGATACTCAGGCAAAAGTGCTCCTCAGCTCCCTCAGGTATGAGGACGTAGACTAATAAGCAGTTTCGTTTTATGTATCCCTGTCTCCAAAGCAAAGGGACACTGGCTTGCTCTCTCTAAGGGATGCTTTTTCCTTCAGGTTTTGAAACACAAGAAAACAACCCAAAAACCTGTTCAAAACCAAGATGCTCTTTATTCAAACCCAGCGCAAGCATCTGTGAGGAAGGGCCGTATCTCTTTTGCTTCATTTGTCTCACTGAAGACTAGAGCTTTAAAAAAATAAATATATGGGCCTACATGAAAGAAAAAAAAAAAAAAAAGGATTTATCCCTCAGTTTGCAAACTTATTTTAATTCTGAGTAATCCCTATTCTGTGAACGGATCTGTGTGTCATCTTGCAAAAGTAATGGAGCTTCACCAGACTGACCTCCGTGCACCACTCTGCAATAAGACGGCTAGAGACTTTATTATGTTTTTTCCAAATGGATGCAAAAATTCTCCGCCATGGATCAGCAAGGTTCTGTGGTTTTGTGACATAAGGACAACACGACTTGGTGCCTCCAGCTGAGCATGGTAATCAATAAGACACATTTATTGTTTTACTTGAAATGAAAATGACTAGGTCAGTAACTGATTGGTTGGCTAAAAGATCCAAAACTGGCATTTCACCATCTTCCTTGGCTGTGACACACTTGCTTCTTTATGCCATGTGCTCCCTTTGGGGAATGCCTTAATATGAACTTCTGGCTAACAGAGAATGAGATTCTAATTTAAACCCTGGGTTTACCATCTGTGCATACACTTGGACTTTCGTCTGTATAACCTGCCAGGTATGAAGTCATCTGGCAACTAATAAATCTAAATATGCATTCCAATTATTAACGGCATCACCATGTACCAGGATAAACTCTTGGCCATGTCAGTTGTCGAACTGTTACTGTGTTTATGATATTTGCATCTTTGCCAAATATGCCAAGCTAAACCAAGCTACAAGATAGGGAAAGGAATTTTTTTTTCCCCTTGTAATGGGGCTTGTGCATGGCAGCATTTGCAGGGCTTTTCAGAAATAGACATGCATTAATATTGCAGTACCATGGCAACAAGACTCCTCCTCATAATTGTATAAACCATTGCTTGTTGTCAGCTTGACATTTCTTCAGGTGTGACAGCCAAAGGTAAACAAGAGCAGATCGTGACACAAAAGGCATGCTACCAGGGCGTGCAGACACATGCAATGCTTATCATCCATTAACATACGTGCCTTCACAACTGTAGAGAATTAAAAGGAGATTATTTTTTAAAGCCTGTAAATTTAAGGGAGGATGTTCATAGTACTGTCTCCCAGCAAAGAGAGGCTACCAATGCAACCAGAGAAAGGCAGACTGCTCAGATGAGTTCCTTGTCTTTGATGCAAAACCAATGGGCACCAGTACCATTGCATTTTAGAGCTCAAGAACGTTCCTGCAAACCCCTCTCATATAGCCCTAATCCCACCCACAGAGTTACACTCTACAAAGTCTCTCTACATTGAGAGGTAGATTTAAAGCTGTTCAGTATCAGTCCTTGAAATCAACGGACAAAAATCTAGATGTTTAAACTAGCAGGCGCTTGCATTCAGCAGACCTTCCTCTATGCACTGCGTCTGGGTCTGGACTTACCCCATAAGAATGGCCCTGGAGTTTCTAATGAGCCCAAAGAGCACCAGCAAACATATCAGGACGTGGAACAGCAGCAGGCCCAGGTATCCCAGCCACCTGCAGCAAAAAAAAAAAACCCCACAACACATGGTCTGCAAAGGAAAATGGTGTATAAAATGCACAGACCAAGAAGGTAGCGTGACTACCGGGAAAAACACCGCCCTTTTCTTCAGGTAAAAGGCACCACTACTGATTAGTCTCCAGAGAGCTCCGGATATTTTCCGCATCTGGAATTGAGGCAGGTAAAAGCATTTACACAACATGCCCAGGGTACACTGTTGTCGAGAACACAACTGGACACCAGCAGGTGAAGAACAGGCATTGCAGCTTCTTGAACCGTAGACATTTGTTAGAAAATGCTTCAGTTATTCCACATGTGTGGATAGAAGTTTTCTTTTGTGGAATACATTGGATGCAATCTTTTACTGAAGAAATTTAATAAGAAGGAATGCAAGGGTATGGTGTTAACATATGGAACTAGTTCAGTTTTCCACTCGATTTGGTTAATGCGTCATACAACTACAATGCAGTTACTAGGACACAGGCGTAACTATCTCTGTGGCTGGTTTTTTCCCCAGTGTTAGAACACAAGCTACAGATTTTGTACATTAAGAGTAAATTTCCCTTCAGCTGGTAATAAACTCAGTTAAGAAAAATGTTGTCGTCATGCCTTTTGATTCAAACTGGATGCAGTTTGCTGTAAGAAACAAGTCAGCTGGGTGGGCCAAGAGCACCTGCAGCAATATAGAGAGCCTTTGGCTCCGCCACCCAGAACACGCACATCATTGTTGCAAAACAGACACTAAAACCACTACGCTACAGCATGCTACGCACCTGTACCAGTCATAGAGGTCGATCTCAATTGCCAGCTCCTCCAGAGACAGCTCTTCATTCTTCCAGAAGGGGATCTCAGTTGTTTGCCTGACCAGATCATCCAAGAGACCTTGCAGTTTCTGGATAACATGCAGGTAGTCTGTCTGCTTTGTGAACATCTCCTCCAGGATGAGCAAGTTCGGTTCCACTGTTTGGTTCAGGGCCACGGCGGTATCTAGTACCTATAGTATGGGAAAGAAAAAGAAAAGGAAAAAAAAAAAATAATTGAAGGGCAGGAAGTCAAGGAAGTAAAAGAGGATTCATCCTTACTAGGATGTTACAGACAGCTTCCAGATTACCCGTCCTCTGTCTTAAGAGGCTCAGACTGCCAGCCCTTCAAAAGCAACTTATAAGCATCTACATAAAGTAGATCATTTGCAAGTAGTCCAGTGATGGCAACTCAGGTGAGCCTTTAACACATGTACACATTTTGCAGCCATCAGGGTTGCTGAACGATATCATGAAATTAGAGCCAAGACAGCAACAACTGATTGTACTAAAATGATAGATTTTACTAAGAGACTTGTCTGCTTTGGCCTGCCTCCTCTTCTGGGTGTGGAAGAGTGCTGATCAGATGCTGTTTTTAGACCTAGCAAAGAGAAGACTTCATTTAACAAGCTGTGTTTGCTTTGATATTTTTAGAAGAGCTGAAGAAAGCCCGCTCCATTAATGGAAATTTTAGCACATCTCTAAGCCCAGAGACTAACAAAAAAGAAGAAGAGACACAACAGGCACAGCCAGATTCAAGAGAAGAGGTGCTGAGCAAGTCTGCTCATCCCCACACTCCCCGTTTGCTTGCGTGTCTCCTCTGGCACTTACCCGGTCCTGGACACCCGCCACAGTGCGGTTCGCATGGCGTAGCGAGTACGTCAGCCGGTGAATGCCATCGCTGGTCTCTCCATTCCCATAGAAGCCAACAGCAATTCCAGCACTGCAGAGAAAGCAAGCAAGAAAGGGTAGAGTTAAAGCTGAAAGGCAAGCTGTCTAACGCACCGCTTAGTGCTAACAGCACCCTCCGAGGTCACATCAGCACTTTCTGCAGAAAGGGGAGAGCTGTGTGCCTCCACAAAGGTAGCCAGGGTAGTCATGATCCTCAGCAACCACTAAAAAAATTCCCCTGTAAACATTCACCTATGTTTTCCACACAGCCACCAGTTCTCCATATAGCATCCATACAACGAACAGCGGAACGCCATCCCTTCTCAGTATGTTTCAATTATGGTACAACAACAAGAGTTCAGACCAAGCCACGGGCAACCAGAAATCCAGCCAGTCAACCAGCTCTCCAGTGGCTCCTGCAAGAGCTACCATTGCTGTGTGAGGAGACACATGCCTTCTCTGGCCACGAAATACAGACTATTTTGTTACATTTTTTAAAAGAAGGACACAAAGAGCTTGCATTAACTACTTCCCCATGGTGGTGGTTCCTCTAGACATCCATGCCCTAAATCATCTATCTATAAATCATCTGTCTTGATTTATCTTACCATTAGAAGCATTTGTGTCACACTGATTTAGAGGACTGGGAAGGAAGGCTTAATAACTTACTGGGACAAAAGGCTTATTTATTTTTAAAGCAAGTGAATTTCAAGCTTGCAGATACAATTCAACTCCAGCTGCTTTGCAAATTACTACCTATCAGCTGATTTGCCATAACTGTCCACGCATCAGTCTGCCCCTATTATGAAGTACACCCTATTAGCTTAAGCCTCACTTAAAGGAGGAAGATCCTGTAAATGAATTGCAACCAGGAGATTATCTCTTGCAAGTCAGCAATACCTCTTCTACTGAGACATCGCTGCAGGAACTCACAGTTTGTCTTCCCAAGCCCATTTTTCCTAATAACAGAGGAGGAAAGAACTTGTGAAGGGGTCACACAACTAAACACAGGGCATTACAGGCATAAACATTACCAAGATACAAATTTCCTATTGTCGTGTCATATTTAGCTTCAGAGCACCCAGGATCTTTTCTGTGAAGGTTCTCAAGGCACCAAGGCTTTGTTTTTGGTAGCAGAAAGGAAGGTGGCAGTGGTGGTTTTGGTGTAAACCTAAAGTTGTTCTGATGAAACATTTAGTTTCTCCACAACAACTTTGTGCTTGGGTTATAGCACTGCCCTCACAGAGCTGGTTTGAAGGAGGAATAGAAGAGGAAGGGAACAAGCCAAACAACAGCTTTCAGAACAAGTAAGCACAGCGCCTTTGTTTAACAGCAAGGGTCACTAAAGGACGTTGGGCATTCGCCACCACCATCAGCACTCGGCTCGGAAATGAAGCCAAGCAGGGAGGCCAGAGTGGGCTTTGTCGAGATAAGAGACCCTTGCACAGATTTGCTCTGGCCCATACACCAATCCGCAGTCCAAACGACTGCTACTGCTCTTGCTCTTCTCCTGCGAGAGGACAACATCCATCCCTCCTTTCCTGGGCTCAGCCACTTCAGAGAAAATGAGCAGAACAGTAGAATTCACCGGGTTGCATTTCTATTTTCTCCTCATATGTACAAGAAACGGAAGAAGCAAAGACCATGCACTGGAAGCAGATCCACGATGAAAACCTGTGTCAGCCTCACGCTTTTTCCAACAATTAATGTCCATAAATTATAGAGAGCTTGGCCCATAAAAGCCTCAGCTGAAGAGTCTTCCAGGGACAGCAGGCAGCCTACATCATATAGAGAAAGAGAGGCAGCAGGTATGTAACTCTCAATATCTAGTGTTAATACGAGAAATCAGCCTCTTTCTTCATGAACACCCCTCAAACTTTTTCCTAATGTAAACGATGCCAATAGTGAAAGATAGAAAAGTCCCCTGCATTCTTCCCTAGTTGCAGCTATCATCAGAGCTTGGTAACGCATGCCTAGGATGTACAGGGGTGGAGGGGATAAAAAAGACACACATACCCCTCCTCTTGAACTAGAGAGATTACAAATGCAGAGCTATGGCCAGGATAAGGCAAGTCCGCATCCCATCACAGCAATTTCAAAACTCTGGCTTCAATTTCCCCATGTCTTATCAGAGCAAACAAGTTCAGACAGACCCTTTCACTCTCCCGAGCAGCAGAAAACTTTAAAGTTGGTTCTACTACAGAGACCAAGTAAATTCCAGAACATTCTTGACATTGAATATGCAGATCTGACCCCATTAATTGGCGAGAGAGTTTTATTCAGCCTGTTACAGCTACTAGAAGCCTATTCTTTCAGCAAAGGGTTGGTAAGTGCCCAAAACCTGCTGCTTGGCTGTCAGTATTCCCAGCACAGGAGCACTGTTTCGGTGGAAGAGACTCAGAAACAGCACTCTGAAGTAGCAGCAGTCATCTTGTCCTTAAAGATGCAGCACAGCTAGACATATTAGCCAGTTTATTCCAAGGTACCATTTATGAAGTGCTAGCAGCTACTGGCAAGTGACTTGAAAGTCCTTACCCTATGGAAGGCAGAGCCACCCCAGCAGCCACCTTCAGAGGCTTCTTATCCAGCCCTGCATGAGCCACAGGTCCAGCTGCCCTTAACCCTCAAGGCACAGTCACTACTCCTGAAAGAAAACACTTGAGCAACAGGAATTGGGATAAAAGCCATTGAATTCAAGTAACAAATTCCTCTAGACATGCATATCGCACATTGACTGGAAACTACACATAAAGCATTAATTATTCTATTACTACCCAGCAAAAGCCAGCTCTGCATTCACACCTTGTGCTAGCAAGGGCCTTTTAACACAGCCATTCCTTCTCCTAGGAGCAAGCTGTACGGTTTTGTGGCAGCCACCCTTTCTAACAAGCTAGAGAGGGAAGGAAGCCGTCCCCGAAGCCCAGAAGTCCAGGCAGCGGGGGAACTGCCGGTGGGGGAAGAGAAGAGAAGAGAATAGAACCACTGCTGTTTAGTTTTCTGTTTGCATTTGGCTTCATCTAAATCCAACAGTTGTTTCAAATCCCTGCCTACACACACTGATATAAGTTGCTATTGTTTAAAGCAGATTTAAGGATTTGCGTTAGTTTTTAACTACTTTTTATTTGATTAAAGAAAAACAGAGGGGCTCCTTCTATTTAGGCGCATTCTTTTAAAGTAAAAACAGATCAACTCATCTTAACCCAACAGCTTTAAGTCCTGGAGGTCAGGAGAAATCACATGCTGCTTGCACAAACCCCGGGAGGCTCTGTAGCCTAAGATACAGCAGATCCGTCTCCCAGTACAAGATGACAAAAACATCACCCAATGGGGAAGCCTGCATTTCTGTCACGCAGCGAGGATATAAGAACAGCATTCCTGAATGACACAGCTTTTTTTCCACCCTAGCACCCTCTGGAAGGTACTCCAACGCATTTTCAACGCTTCTATAGGAAAGTCATCTCCACTTCTGCTATTCTGGCTTCTGTCACGCTCCCCTCTCCAGTGCACACACACACCCTCCCCCCCCGAATTCACACTGCCCCATCCTCAGTTCTTCCGCCCAAACCTACTTGTGTCAAACCTACTTGTGTCAGTCTCGTGTTGCTTCCGCTACCCCCACCTCTTCCCTGCCTTCCTTCTCACTTGTATTATTGAATAAGTATCTTAAAAAAAAATATAAATCCATCTTCCAAGCTCTTACAGGCCATTTAAAAAGTTGCTCCTGCTGTTTGATATTGCATTTAAAAAAGCTACTTGGCTACTCAGTCATTTTGGTAAGTTTCAGCAAACCCACTTATGCTAAGTCAAGAAAACACTGCCCACCTGAAATTAACACTATCATCCCCAGTGCACACCCACAGAAACACACTAGAGAGAAACCGTACACTACGCCATCTCTTCAAAGAATTCTATGACATGAGACAGAAGAGCAGGATGCCATGATTCTACATATTCCTACAGATACAACAGTATGACTTAAAGTACTGCAGGTTGTGTACATATACTTCAGTATCGCTTTTCAGCAACTCAAGAAATTCAAGGCTGGAGCACAGCTTTCCTCTTGTTTGTATGCAAGAGCCATGTGGGCTTAGGACATCCCTTGATAAAGAACCAGAAGAGAATAATCCAGTGTACTTCCAAATTAGCTGGCAACGTGACCCACAAAAAAACCATTTTCTGGATTATGCAAAGTATACATGAACAGTAGAACGTTAATCTGATACAGTGAGCATATATACATGCTCATTCTGGTGAGGAGATCCTCCCGTTGTAATACCCACACACACACAGTGAAAACCCCTCTGGGCACCCAGTCACCAGTCTGAAAAGATGAACACTAGCCATTCACATCACATCCTTAGAAATGAATAACCTAACTACACCAAGTCAGCTTTAATTACAGGAACTTCATAAGGAGAGCCCTTTTTAGACTTCGTGTTCTCAGGAGGAATGTTAATTGGTCTGTCTAATTACCACCTTGCACTTCCACACTAGGGGAAAGCGTTATTACTGGCACTTGAGAAAACAAGTTTTCACCATCTCTTTGTACCCGTTTATTTCAGGTACCTTCTCCATGAAGCTTCCTACCCACCCTTGGAGCCGAGCTCCCTTCTGGAAGAGTTAGGGTCACCTAACCGGTGGATGAGGTGATTTATAGGACAACTCCCCACATGCAGAAACTGACCAAAATTGGACTAGAAATGAGCTAAGCATTCCAGGAATAATTTGGGCAAATCATTCCTGCATCTTTGGGGCAAGAGCAACTGTGAAGACTGTTTGGAGAGACATCTTGTTGGAGAGGTCCTGTTAACCAGTTACCCCTTCCTGCTGGCTCAGCATCCTCCCTTTTGCTCAGCAGGAAATATCGAGCCATGAGGAAACAGTGATCCGCAGTACTCAGCAGGTTTCACAGTGCAAACAGTCCGCTGGGGTTAAGTACTATCTAGGCAACTATCTACTAGGCATGGGTGGACTTAACCAGAGTTAACTAGTTCTCAGCTAGGAAGACAAGAGTCTATTTTATGGTTCTCAGACTAGACCAGCTGCTGTTTGGAACCTCTCGCTGCTTCACCATCCAAGCTACTTCTCTCCCCTTGCACGTGGTGGTGCAAACTCCCTCCCGGCTCAGCCTACCGTCAGGCAGACATTCGGAATAGCCCTGCTCCCTCGCACTCTGAAACACAACAGCATCTGCCAGTCTGGCACTTCCCTTACGTGTAACGCACAGCTAGGATAGCATATATCCAGCAGACTAATCTTTAACTACTGGTGTCTAACTGGGACTTCCTGCAAGCAGAGATCAGACTCCTTGCGTGTCAGAAGCCGTATCTGCATTCCCAGCCAGACGCTGAGCCCGGAGCGCCAAGAGGCGTCCGTTCAAGCGCACCGTCACATCCAGCTGCTCTAAGAGGGGCAGGAAACCGGCCTCGGCTCTGCAGGAGAGCAGCAGCGCTTGGGCAGCGCCTCCATTCACCACCGATGGCCCCAACCTGCTGCCCGTCAAGCGCGCCAACTGCAGACTGCAAATTTAAAGCGTAATTAAAAAGGTCAAGACAAACAGTCATCCAATACCACTGTAGATTCAGGCAGAATCTTAGTTTTAAGGATACTCCTGCATTTATTACTTGCTAAAACCAATGGTGCAGTAGGGGTGAAAACCAATAGTTCACACTTTGAGGAAGCTTAAGTAGTTTTCCAGCTTGCAGGCTTGAGTGGGAGTTGAATCAAGTTTACCAGAATTTATACGCTGACCTTCCAACTTTAAGCTGTCTCACGCGCGCGCTGGGAGATGTGCAGAATACCTCCTTTCTCACCCTTTCTGCAATGAAAACCAAACACAACTACCACACTTTACAGCAGCTGCCTTGGACACATACGCTGCGCAGCAATAGCTAACAAGAGCCTGTAGCAGCAGCAGCACAACTATAAATAGCATCAGCTAGAGCTTCTGTAAGAAAGGGTTAGGACCACAGCACTTTCAGCAGATCGGAACGGATGCAGCTGAAGCGCTTGAGATCACTACGAAGAAAGGTGTCTGAGGCTGAGATTTCTTCTTTGCAAGTTGTTTTCTAGTCCGCTTTTCTATTCCAGGCACCTATCTGCAGTCAGGAAAGCACGGATGAGCTCCCAGGGAAGATGGCAGTATTTGCTAGTGTGCTGGCTCTCCTCCTCCACACTGAGCCCCTGCCTCTCCAGGCAAATCCATCCCCAGCTGCCAAACTTACAGCATAATGTCTGCTCTGCAGTGTTTGTTCCAGCACTTCAGGGGTTTTCTGTTCTCTTAAGTAGGTGCCTCAAAAGAACAAACACACCAATGCGTTAGCAGCGCAGTCCAGCCCTTCAACAGCTAGGCCTGGCCTTCAAGGAACACATTCGCCTCTAAAAAGATCTCACGTACCATAATGCTTGGAATTGCTAAGAAACACAGTGCTCAATCTCAGGGCACACATCCATAGAGCTCAGAGTTTTCATTCTGCCCAAGTCAAAACAAACTAAACCTAAGGTTCCTTCCATAGAACATGGAAGTGAACATGTCACTGTTTTCAGATGCCCCATCCTTAACTTTCTAGGAAATGGAATCCTCATCTGTGTTGACTGAAAAAAAACCAACAAACCTTAAGCCAAACCCCAAAACAAAAACACACCACAAAAACAACCAAACCAAAGCCCCAGAAAACAAACAAAACATAAGTTCTCTCTGATTAACTACTGCCTGTGTTCTCTAATAATTACTTAATTTTTCTTGTTTTTCAGAAACCCTCTTCTTTTCACCTCACCGCCAAAAGCTTTCTATTGCTCAGTCATTACATGAAACATTGCTGACACTAGCAGCACTACTGCAACCCCTGGAGATGGCACTTGGGTACAGATAATGACATGCAGCAGTGACCGACACAGGCTGCAAAATCTGAACATCCACCCCCGTCAAACACCAATACTTCCAAAGCCAAAAGAATAATCTGTGCTTCTTTCTTCCTAATCTACTCTCCTACGTGGCCAATTCTTTTTGGGCACCAGATTCTAAGAAATCTCCATCCAGACCTAATAAACATTTCAACCGTGTCCATCCTATTTAAGTGATAAGCTTCCCAGGACACAGTGTCCTTGATTTACCACTTGCAAAGCATCAAGAGCAGCACATTAGCTATTCCTTTCCACTTTGCTCAAACCATTAGGCAGTTGAACAAGTGGTAGAAAGGAAGAAAATACATTACAGATATTTAAAACATACATATACCAAGCGGAAAGAGAGATTACTGCCACCATTGACGAACTACAGACGCAGCATACCGAGTGTGGAAACGCACACACGGGCCACCACCCCGCGCGACAGGGAAGATCCCTTCCAGGCATCGGCCGTACCTGCACACCAGAGTTGCGATGATGACACACCATGCCGTACAGCAGCAGTCAGCGTTCAGATGTTCTTCACTCTTCCGGTGGCGGCAACACAGCCAAAACGAGTAGAACAGGAGGAAGAGCAGGTCCAGAGCCAGGCAGGAAAGAGCGATGCCACCCAACAGCAACAGGGCCTGCGGGAAACAGAGACAGACGTCACGTCTGACCACGGCGCCGCCGGAGCAGGGGATGTGCATCAGGGCCCGGGCGCTCGAGGGCTCTGCAATACGACAGCGCTGAAGGCATGCCATGAAAACAAGTTGGTTTGTGGCTTTTGTATACTTTTGAAACATAAAAAGGAGATTTTTAGCCCCACTTTCTCCCCTCTCTGCATCCCACTTGACGAAACCATGTTCTGTACCGAAGCAGTAAACAGCTGAGCCATTTTGTCTGTCCCAGTCTGCAAACAGCCTCGGTGAATCAGGGAGGGTTTCCTCTTCACTCCTGAACAGAGGTCAGCAGATTTAAAGAAAAAAAAATAAAAATAAGAAAGATGGTTCAGCCAGCTGCCTCTATCTGTACAGTTGTTTAATCTTCATGAATAAATATGCAGGCTTATTCATTAGAAATCCAAGTGCATGAGTGGGTTTGAAAGGGGGTGGAATTTAATATATACGCGTGAGATTGATTATTTTTTTTTTAAATAATGAATCCCCGTGCAATGCTTCTGTTCAAGGTAGACCTAGAATAAATGCTAAATCCCTCCATATACCATCCACATATATAGGTACAACAAACAGGGATGCTACAGACGCGCTGGCTTGAAGCCATCACAAGCTGAACTACTGTTATACCTATTTCTAGTCAGATGTTTCTGGGAGGAAAGGGAAGCAATAAGTGTTTAAATCTTTTCCAATTTCTTTTTATTCATAAAATCCTGAAAAAAAAAAAAAGCAAACCAATTTAGTAAAGTATTGAAAAAAAAAAATCTAAAATCTATTCTAACACCAAATCCAGCCACACTTTCCCATATGAATGAATCAAGTAAAAGGATGTTATTTCACCCCTAAGGGGGTTTTCTTTGATAAACCCTTGGTAGTGGTGACAAATGCCAACTTATTAGAGATTACTTAAATATCTGGGAAGGGCCTAAGTCACCTACTGCTGCCCCAATATCAGGAAGGCAAACATAGATCTTTATCAGCAAACCTAAAACAAAGGTTTGGGTTTTTTAAGTCAGTATCTCTTTTCCTCCTCATGCAAAAAGTCCTTAAGGAACATTTATACGCATCCAACCAACCAAAACAATAACTTCCTCCCAGTCAAAGAAATAAAACAAAGAATGCCACAACTGAAGTAAGATTCTCAACAAAACTGGTGACTGTTTCTAACAGGGTTTGGTAGCAACCGGCTCTTCATAGGCTTCTTCGCCTTCTATCCCCCCGACTCTGCTCCGCAGGCGCTCCCTGATCAGTTATCATCCTGGCCAACTCCAGGAGCCACACAACGTACTTCCCAGCCATGCAAACGCCGGCAAGGACAGACTGCAGGGCCCGTCAGCCGTAGGTAACGGGATTCACGCTGGTCAAACCAAACTGCTGCACCGCAGGCGCTCCATGCGGCCACGCGCCCCTTGTTTCCCCAGCCTTCAAAACCCACCCGATGCCCGCCAAGCGCCTGGGATGGGGGCAGCTTCCAGGTGCTGCTGTCCCAAACTAAACAGCAGGGACCTGGTCCCCATGTAGAAAGTGAACTTTGGGATCTTTAAGACAGAAGAGCCAAGCTGGAAGGGAAAAAGCCTCGTCTCCCTTTCCCATGATTACACCAGATGGTGTGCGCGCCGTTTGCGTTCCCGAGCAGAAAGGGGCCTGCGAGAGGGAAGCTGCGCTCGGAGCCCCACGTTCTCCCACTTCTGAAGGTCTGCCATGTACAAGCACTCAATACTAATTTAACTAACACATTTGGCATACCAAAGCTCCTCGGGGATAGTCTTTATTTTTTAAACACGTCAGGCTGCTGTAATGCAAAGCTTTCCTGCACCGCTCGCCTGCACTTCTTTCTTCACACCCTCAACCTTCCCGCACATGCTAAAAGGCATTACCACTGGAAAGATGAACCCAGCCGAAAACATCCTCCCAACAAATCTTTATCAGCAAAAAAATTCACATTGCAGCTCCAGATGCAGGGGAACAGCCCCCATTAAAAGGGAAAAAAAAGGAAATACTGAAAAGAGAAAAAAAAATAAATTAAAAGACTGCCATGCAGCAAGCAACCTGAAGTTCTTGACACTTAATATATGCTTTTATTTATGCATCTGGCCGAAAGGACTTGGCTGGCCACTACATCACGATCTGTGTTTCATTTTCCAGAGAATATTTGTTTTCCATTAATGGATATGTGCCATGACAACAAGTGAAATCATCCAGCAGAGCAGTTATTAATCTTTCTGACTGATGAGTCAGTTTAGGACCCAGAGACTGGCTGGCAGTGAAAGCCTGGTCGCAACCAAAGATATGCCTGTGCCTGCTTGTCAGGATTAAATGACAGTATTTCAAAAAAAGGGGGGTTGATGCTGGATAAACCCTCAGACACTCTATCCTGCAACAGTAAATCTGGGACTCTGTTATCCAAGGCCACATTATCGCAAGTAAATGTAAAATTATGCATTGGGCCTTTTGCCACAAAAGAGCATCAATTCGTCTTCAAACATTTGCTGAGCTATCAGAACCCTTATAGCAAATGATGCATGAACTGCCCTTACAGGAAAATGGAGACAACTTGGAGGAGCAACATTTTACCACTGTGCTGACACTAATGGCAGAAGTGGAGACAGAGCAGTCCCCGAAAATGAGCGTAAATCCAAGCGGTATCAGCCAGCCTGGCAGGAGACGAAGCTACAGTGTTAGGAAGCACTTTCAAAACAAAAGTTAATAGCAGTACACAGGAAAGTAACCACAAGCAGCATTGCTAGTTTGGAAAGGCCCCATGAAACCTGAAAACAGTCTTGTGCAGGCACGGTGCTCGACAGCCTGCTGCACTGCTAACAGCCTCTCTCAACTCCAGCGTAGCTGCCAGGATCCACAGTACTTACTCTCTCCATGGGAGTAAGCAGCCAAAAAAGGGGCAGAAAATATCTAGGTTCCCCAGGCACGGAGAGGGGCACCATCACAGGAGGAAACACAGGGAATGGCAAAAACATCTCCTGCAAAAACAGCCAAAGCCGGTTAGCTCTTCCACGGGGTGTAAGGGTACCCACAGGGACTGAGACTACACCTAAGGATGTATACGTAGATCAGCCTTCAGTCAGCACAATCTTTGGTGCCTGAGACCACACCTTATATTACCGTGGATCGATTCAACCAATATACGCGTCTACTGGATGAAAAATTTCTGGACAAGGCAGCTGGTTTCAGCCCTCAGAGCGCAAGTTCCAAACAGCGATCCACAGCATTCATTACCTGAACATATCTCTGATCACTCTGGTCCTGGAAGGCTAATTTTAGCCGCTGAAACCGCCCTTAAAGGGAACGTATGCTCCATCCCATCCTACACACACGAAGACACAAAAAGAAGCGATAGATAACACAAGGAAAGTATAGACGAGATACATTTGAGTATATTTCCTTAGAATGGAAAGCCTAAATAAAGCCACAAAGCATTGTAATGCAGGAGGTAAAAGCTGAATTCTGTTCACCAAAGTGTCAAGGTTTAGCACTGCCTTAAGTGCTGGTTGTCTGTCACTCTGTGACCGGACAGAGGAGCGTTGGCTCAGGGACAGGCACCTCCTTGCACCACCACCTCCCCTCTGCCACGAGGGTTACTTGGCACAAGAAGTCCTGGCAGCAGAACAGGTTTAGAAAGTTAATTCTGAATACGCATGGGAAAATAATCCATGTGTTTATTAGTACAAGTTTTACCAAACTCAACCTATCCAACTTCCAGCGGCCACATTCTTTACACATTAACTGTACTAACAGCAGCATGACGTAGTGAGCAGCTCCTCACATGCAATAGGCGATAGCCATTTCTGGATAGCACTACTATTTTACTATGAGTTAGAAAGCCCGCTAAAATGTTATTAAAAAAACTTGAAATTAAAGTTGAAACCTTCAGGTGGTTTCTGAAAAGCCTGCTTTTTAACTCCCATCAATAATTTTTAAAAGTATTTAATCTTAAAAATTCGCAATTTCACCCCACAGAACAAAAAAAAAGCTACAGCTTTTGAGCATCTCAACAACACAGCTGTCTTAATCATTGCCAGATTGAGAACTGTTTATAGTTTTACCTTTAAGTTAGCTTTCTGCCAAAAGAAAGCTTTCCACTGAATCTGCAACTAATGCTCCTCCTGGATTTCCATGCAGCAAATTGAAATTGTGATAATAAAACAGAGAGAAGAGGTTAAAGGAGTGTGGGAAGAGAAAAACGTTCACCCAGAAGAACAAATGAAGCAAACTGGGCTGCTGCCAAAGGAGCACTCATCTCTATTTATTCCATGAAGGACGGAAGTCTTCTTAGCAAGAAAAGAAACTGCTGTGGGATAGTGTCATGCCTACACTACTTCCTACACCGGGGTTTTTTTTGCAGACTTCAGGACATCTCTAAGAAGCTTACGTACTCACAGTAAGTAACTACGTCCTACCAAACCCGTTCCTTTTGCAATGCTAGCAACACGAGGAACACACTCTGACCTCCTCATCGACTTGTTCCGAACACGCTGTGTTTTCAGAGACTCAATTTTCATTTCTGAAAAATGCTGTATGTGGTGTTTGTTGAGATACTTGAGTGTCTCAGGATGTCGTTCATCCCACAGCCTGTACAGAAGGATGCAGGCTTTGGGAGGGAATGCAGCCAACCACGTACTGGCAAATGTAACCGTGGGGGGAGGATGTGGAAACCACTGCTGATCTCAGCACTAAACCATCCCTATCTCCTCTGCCCGGGGGACAGGCCTTCCCAGGCCAAGTACTGTACTCAACACAGCAGAGGAGCAAGGCCGGGCAGGAAACGTGTGGAAGAGGCTTTTCCCACGGTACTGAGATGTATTCTCCTTCGCGAGGGATCCCTCGCAGCAGCATGGAAGAGCACCATGGCAACAGAGGACAGATTCCACTGTCTCATCTCCTTATTCAGATATCTCCAGGAGAAAGCATGCTGTAAGGGAATGCAGTATATTTTTTTACTTATATTTTTAGGGCAAGCCCACACTGGCACAAGCAATATAGGCCAACACTTTGCCTTTAGCTTTTTTTTCTTTTTGCCATTGGCTTGCCTTTCTGGAAAAGAGAAGATGCCAAGGATTTTGTCATGACTTTTTTTTTTTTGATCACCTTAAGACAATACAGGAGACACATTAGAATAAAACAGATCTACAGTTGAAACATCTCCTAGCATGACTACATAGCTCCAATGTATTTAACCAAGCCGGTTAAACAAACAGGCTTCTGCACAGATGCTATCTACACAGGCAAGGGCATTCCACAGTTAATTGGTATTAGAGATGTGAACTAAAGCCACTTTAATTACAAATGAGTATTCACACAGGGTTTTAGTGTAGTTTAACTAGAATGGCCTTAATTCAGTGTAGTTTAATTCACTTTAGTGCATTTAAAGTGGTTTAACTAATCTGCTTTGAATTTATTCCTTCAGTTAATTCAGATTAATTTCTCAAGTGCCCTTGCGCAGGCAAGGGCTGAGAACAAGGCTAGGTTGATTAAAGATTCATCATAATTTCCTCCATACTAACATTCTGACCCCTTACTTAATAATTAAAGGCTGTCAACGCTGCTTTTATATTTGGTCCAATTTACAGAAACCACCAGTGCCGAGGCCGAAAAGACACAACCTTGCTGCTACTTGGTTTATTGCAGTAACTGACAAGCAACACACTCATTGCCAGAGTTTTGCGAGCTGTGGTTAAACAATATATAGCACGGGTACATCGGTACACCTCAGCTTCCGCAGGTTACACGAGGGCAGGTGCTAGAATTCATCAGAGCACCTCATATCACAAACCAGAGCTGGAAAGCATGGAGTAGAAAGGATTTGCTTAACAATTCGGTTGGATTATTTTTTTTTCTTTCTGCCCATGAATGCAGATCTAAGCTGTGCTAATCAGCAGTGAACACTGGATTCCTACTGGGTTGAAGTCAAATAACAATCCATTTATTCCCTTAGCTGTTACCAACTCAGCAATCTCCATCTTACACAGCAAGGAAACGTTCCCAGATGTAAGGGGGTCCTCTAAATTGGACGTTCTTATCCCTAGTCTCTCCATAATGCTGGCTGAAAGCCTCTATGCACTACAGCGATGAAAAGAATGAGACACTCTCACCAAATTCAGTTTCCACTGACAGGTCCCCACAGACTAAATCTTTATTAAATGAGGCTTAGCTCAGAACTGGCAGCTTGTCAAATGAGCATTCTCGCTGAAAAGGCGGATTTCCTTTCGGGGGATTCTGCAAATTCCCCTGCAGGGCTCTAAAAAACACACCACGGATGCATCAGTGTTCATGCAGGTCTTTGCCCCAAATCCCAGAGCAGCAGAATGTGTAAGGAATCCCCTTGGGAACAGGTCTCTGGCTTTAGAAGTTTACTCCTTACTGGTATTTCCAGTTGGACAAAGTTAAAACCATTAGTTAACTTCGTTAAAATGCAAGAATAAGGTAAATATTTGAAATATTGAGGCGAATGGCACTGAAAGGCTAGCTGGAAGAATGCAGTGGGTGTCCTGCGCCTCTCGTGTCCACACGCAGCTCACCCATGGCAGATGTGCCCAATTTCACCAGACATTCCTTTCCCACAACAGATTAGCTCACACATTCCCGGCTGACAGCAGCTCCTCTACTCAAGGTCTTTTAGAAGCAGCTTTATTTCCTCGGTTAGAAAGCTGTATCATCCATTAAAGTCTTAAAACACAATCTCCTCACACAAGGTAGTTTTCCAGCAAACTGGATAATGGAAAGAAACCCCGTGCTATAAAGGAAGTATGAATTCAGTGCTCCTCGCACTCAGGGATAACGCACTGCCTGCGTTACCTGGCTGAAGCCCAAGCGCTGTATAAGTTCCCATGCCAAGACAATTCCCCATCCCCAGCGCTGCAGCGGGAGCTCAGCTACGCTCCCGCTGGCCTGGAACTCCCCGAAGGCCAGACATGGCACTGCCAAGCTGCCTGTTGCACGCAGGCAGGGACCAGGGTACACTTCCACAGCCCAGCACGTGAGCTAGGCAGCACTGGTGTATTGGGGGTGGGGGGGGAAAGGCAAAAAAAGCAGGAAATACTTAGGCCTGAAGCCCAGTGACTTAATCCAATTTCCATCCTTTTTCCCTTCCCCCTCCTACAATGTGGGCTCTTGGAAACAATGCACTTCATTTAGAGGGGGAAAAAAAAAAGTCTCCTATGTGCCTATCCTTACACACTATCAAGCAAAGCACTGGGACACTGCGTTTTAAAAATCTGTGCTGGCCACGCATGCTCTGGAGCAGATGCAAACCTCGCAGATTTTCGTTCAAGACTCCAGCTGTAAGGAGCCTGTGCTCTCCTGCAGGCTGCCAGCTCTCTTTAGCTGTTGCTGTTTCTTATTAGATATGGTTTGAAGCCCAAGTATTTGTACTGCTCCTGTGAATTTCAAGAGTTCCCCACAAAGATAGGATCTTTCAGGAGAAATGATTACATGCATCATCTACAAGTCTCCTGTTCCTCTGTAGGACCTAAACCCTGTCGTTCCTGGACTGGACAGGGTAAGGACATGACACCACTTAAGATTAAATGCCGTATTTAAGCTCACAGCAGCCTTCTTGATTTTCTTCATCATCTCCTCTCAAACCAGACAACCAAATGGGAAGAGATCAGCCACTATAGGACTGATAGTGGCTGATAGAGGACACTGAGGTCAACCCTCAGGTGTGATGTCCACAGCCGGGAGGTCACTGCAGACACCATGCAGTACCACCGTAGCAGGCAGCTGCGAGTCTGCTTTGAGAGAGGCTTTCACACACCATTTCTATTTCAAAGAGGATAAATAAGGCATTAGGGAGAGACGGAAAGGAGAGCGGAAAAAAGCAGCGCCACTCATAAGTGGAACAGAAAACAAACTTGTCCCATTTGTGGAAACTTTCCCCAAAGGAACATCAACCCATCAACATGGTTAGCCCATCCCGTCATCAGGGATGACAGTGTTTCCATAAGCATGACCACCGTAGATAATGCGGTTCTGCTCACTTTTGCCATCGTTTTGAACTCGCTGGAAGTCTTCAGTGATTCAATATCACATCACGTGCGTTAGTTAAGAAGTTTTGCCAGGCAAAGAAGATTTGTTCGAGTTTCTTAGCAGCGTGTGCGTTCAGTTGCACAGGACGCAAGCGCAGGCATCCAGCACAAGCATTCTTCCTCTCACTATGCTTTTCTGGCATCTTCTCTGCAGAGCTCGTGACTTGCAGACTTATCAAAGCAGCTGAGAGGAAAACGGTTTGAGTATGGCCACTTCTCATCTACCCCAAGTGATAAAAAACCCACAGTTTCCAAATTTGTCTCCAAAGTTTCCACATGAAAGAAGTTCATTTTATGAGAAGATATTTTTAACCACTACACGTGGACTGAAGTGATTCTGGAAAGCCAGGGCAGGCTGCCTTTCACAGGTTTCTGCTACGGGACCGTGCAGAGTGTCTCATTCCCTTCGCAACAGCGCTGCAACCTTCCACCACCAAGTAATTTTGGTGGGACTGTAATCGGGATTTGGCAAGGCTCCCTGACTGGACCCAAACAGGTAGGGAAGCTCATTCACTTCAGGGAGAAACACAACAACAGGGCTAACAGAAGCAGAAACTTTACCTTGGTTCCCAAGCACTGTGTAAATAATGTAGTCCAATACCTACCCACACCTATCAAGCTCATTTTTAAGGAGACTATTCAGGGTAGAGCAATGATTTATGGCAAGACCCATCACTGATCTGCAAAGAACATCAAGTACCTCTTTTAATTTTTTTTTTGTAAATCAGCTACACCTGGAAAGAAGGAATTAGTACTCCTTACAATCAGAAGGATCATGAAACTATCTTGACTGTACCACAGGAACACAGAAAATAGAAAGAAACCCAAGAGCGATGAAAAAAATTAAGGCAAACGTAGAAAATGTGATGACTGCTTGGCCAATGGGGTTGTGTCCTTGAATCACCTGCCGAACAGTGTCATGCCCAGAAAATTCTCAATGGCAGCATCTCTGCAGGCAGCATTTTAATCCCATGTATGTCTTAGGGGGTTTTGCACCATGCATCTACTGCTGCACACTAGTAACTCGAGCACAACATTTGCTGCATTGAACCACAGAAGTGATGCAGAATAATTTGCAAGAGTCCAAACTGAAATGGAAACTCCAACATCAAATTGTTACTAATGTTAGATTTGAAAGGTGCCTGTTCACATTCATTAAACTTGTTTTATATCATCAGCACCACAAAGAGGTAATTTTCTAAGCAGCAACTTTAGGAAAATGTTCAAACAACAGTAAGAAGCTCTAGCACACACTTTGGCATTTGGAGGCACCCAAGTTTAAAAAAAATCATTAGGAAGAAGAAAGAGACTTTCTAGCCAAGATAACAAATCCACTGCAAACAGCTTCATAAACTATTTTTATTAGCACTGAACGGACAGGAAGGCAAGTTGCTATAACTGGGCTCCTACATCTATATGTCAGTGACTGGAATGGGCCAGATCATTAAGTGTCTAGCATGGAGATCCATGTCCAGATTGTGCTCAGTTTGCTACCTGAAGCAGGTCTTCAGAACAGAACGGGAGACATTTGGAACAATCAAAAATTTAAAAAAAATGGGGCACTGCATTTCCGTTGATATTTGCCTTGTTCAGCTTTACTGCCATTTGACTACACAACTAAAGCAGGTGAAATGGCTGTTTACACAGCAAAAACTTAGTGTAGTTTATAACACACATTAAGCCTACCACAGGCTGAGAAAAATAGCATTTTTTGATTACATTAGCAAGTTACACTGGTCTAGCTGCCCCAATGCCTGACCTCTGGGAGGGGATAAAGAGAAAATCAAAGGCAAACTGCCCTACATCTTTAAAAAGTCACAGCCTTTGTGCTACAGCTAGCAGTCCATATGACATCTTCCTTAAAATAATCTCTATTTGAAGTCAGCTTTCATACAATATGTCAGTCATATGGAGAGGCCGTGAAGAACTGGAAAGGGGCAATATTCCATAGGGATATCTTCTGTAAGTTGGGGAAGGAGGAACACAGACCTCTGACCCATCTATTGACTGTGGACCTGATGTGACCTCCTTGCACAAACAATGCAAACACGCCTTTTAACTGCCAGAGACAAACAAGTGCCACGCTTCTCACCATAAATTCACTCCAAACTTCCTCTTTGAAGACTACCAGTCAGGGTTAAAAAAAGAGAGGACAGGAAAAAAAGGGGAGGAAGTATCTTCCTTCAGCTTAAAGCTCTTTTCCCTCCCCCAAAAGAGGCTCATTCATGTGCAGGAAACATTTCCATATCGAGTATTCCTTGCTTTTATTTTGGGGTTTTTTGAGGGTTTTTTTTCCTGTCCTTTTCTTTCTTTAAAGAAGGAAAAAAAAAACCCTCAAAAAAACCCCTCAGGGACAAAGGCAACCAATAATCACTATTGAGAACCTTCAAACCCAAGGAAAAAAAAAAAAAGACCCCAAACCAAAAAACCCAATAGAGAGGCAAAGAGAGGAAGCAGATCAAAAAACTCTCCAAGCTGGCCAAGACCCACCACAGTCACAGCTGGCGCCTGTGTTTCTGCACCACTGACAAGACTGGGAGCATCATTAACCACTTCTCCGCTCAGCGCTGCCGCCTGCGCGAGGGAAGCTACGGCGCTAAGAAAGGCCTCACGCAGGCGCCTCGCCAAACGCTGAGAAGGGATTAGGGCCTCCGGCAGCTATAATGAAGGGAAATACAATTTGAATAGAGACTCTTTCTTTACAGCTTTCCCCATTAAGGAGCGCAGAGCTGCAGATGGCCCTCTCAGCAACCAGGGTAAAGTCAGATGCTGCCCCCTCAAGAGCAGCGTTCTGGCAAGCGGTCACAGCTTACCCCTCCTCTTCGGCTGCCCAGGCGTCGTGCTGATAAAAAAAAAAGAGGGGAGCACATGCTTTTTAAATTCACCTCAATGCCATTCACGAGAACAGGACAGCAGGTAACAGCAGATGTGCACATAGATGAAAAATCCCGGCGGTTACAAGTCCAATGTGGCGCCACAGCGTGTATTTCCAGAGGGCATCCTGCTTTGGGGCTTCAGGTCCGAGCAGCTCTTCTCACAGCTCCTGTTTCCCCAGGGGGTCGCTGGAAGAGGGGAAACCGTCTCCTTTCAACTAAGCAGAGCTGCTCAACCCTCTTAGGGCTTGTCTGCCTGCAAAGCTGAAAGTGGTCATGGACCACTTTGCCTAAAAAAATTTAGCACACTGGATTTTTATCAGCTATTTAGGGACAAATACACCTCACTTTTAGCTTCCTTTACCACGAAGTTTTGGGAATATGCAGGACGTGGGACTATTTTGCTGTAGTAGCAGTTACATAGTTTAAAAGAAGCAGGTGTTTGCCCCACTGTGTCCGAACAGGATTTTTCATTAGCTGCTCTGCTTTCCCACGACAGGCACCTTATTTCCACTAGAAATCAATGCACTTTATAGGTCAACTAATACACACACAGTCCTCTTTCAGAGATCCTTCTATCCCGCTCACGAGATGAGTGCTGGTAGGATTCCTCAAGCTCCTGCACAGGTATTCATTCATTCATCAATTCTTCTGAACTGCATCTTGAGATTGATTTTTTCAGGAAAGTTTCCAGAGCTCTCCTAGAGGTTCTGCCTACACTGATGTAATGGCTATATTTAAAGAAGGAATCCCACTAAAGTGGTTTATAACGTGCTCTGGCAGGACAGTGTAGACAGAGCTAAATCCTCTTAAGCTACTTAAGTTGCTTTCCCCCTCTAAAGTCATCCGTCAAATGCTGGCCCTACACACAGCAGCCAACTATCAGACTAGCTTATCAGGAGTCATGCTTAAAACACCAAACAAAACAAAAAATTTAAGTCATCACACACATGAGGAAGAGAAACTGGGGCAGTGTGCTGCTCCAGTAACCTCCTGGGATCCCAGAGGGTGGAGAAGGCTTGTAATTAGCTTTTCATTACAGTTAGATTGTAACCCACTTGCACACCACTAGACTTTATTAAAGATAAAGTAAAAACAACTGTTTCTTTATATGTTAGTCTTGACTATTTTGAAAGGACTATATGGAGAATATGTGAATATAAGCCATAATTTTTAAATAGAGATCGCAGTAATGGGGGGGTGAGCAACCGAGAAAACAAAGTACTGTTCAGCCTTAACTCAGCACCCCATGGGGGAGGGGGAAAGCAGCATTTATAGTCATCTGGTCTCCTTTCCCAGCAACTTGAAAATAGGCTTCACAGAGTCCTGAAAGATTAATTCCTATAAGTGTTAGATGTCCACATTTAAAGCTCCGTTTTATAGCATTCACTCCACTAAGTCAACACGCTACTGCTAGATTTCAGAGACAAACCTCAATTTCATAGATCCCATAAAAATAGAAAACAATAGGCTGGAAGAGACCTCTGGAGGTCACTGTAGTGCAACCAGCTGCTAAAAGTAGGGCTTATTTAATAGATGGGTTGCTCAAAGCCTTGCCTAGGCAAGTTTCAAGTGTCTATAAGGCTCAAGTTTCGCGAGCTTCCCTCAGCTCCTGCTACGGCACTACAAAGAAAAACGCTTATAAGTGATTGCACCCAAGTGCCATTTCCCACTGCAACTTGAGGTTCTTGACGCTTGTCCTTTGCTGGGCACCTCTGAAAAGAGCCTGGTGCCATCTTCTCCAAGTCCCTCCTTCAGGTATGTGAAGGCTGCTCACAGATCTGTCCTTTCTCTCACCACCCTCTCTCCAGGCTGAAGGATCTCAAGCCTCCCAGCCTCTCTTCACAGGCCAGGCTCTCAGCAGCCTTCCCCTAGGCATGCTCCAGTTTGTCAACATCTCTCCTGCACTGGGGGCCCCAAATCATTATGCAGTTACACAGCATTTACGCTGGCGCACATAACTGGAGGAGAGCCCATGCACGCAAAATGGCTGATGACCTCATTTTAGGGCTATTTTCAGCTTGCTTAGAGGGCCAGGCAAAGCAGAAGCCTTCAGAGCTCAGGTTTGCCTCCAGCTACATGACCTACCCTACCTGATGCGGTCACGAAGCACCAAAAAGGTGACAGATCTGCCCCCGCGCTGAACGGCACGGATGGTCGCTCTGTGGGCGTGAGAAATGCAGCAAGTAGCATTTGAGCGAGAGACTCAACAGCATGGATGTTATTCCTCAAAACAACAAAATGAGACAGCTGAGGGGGGAGGAAAGGAGAGGTAGGGAAGGGGAAAAAAAGCAGCAATAGAGAAGTTACACGCTTCAGACTGAAAACAAGGCACCTCGGGAGTTATTCGGAGCCCAAGTGCACGGATGCTCGTGCATCCCATTGGCTGCTGCCTTCCAGAGCTGCACAGCAACGAGCCCGGGAGGTGGGAGGCTGCCAGCACGCATGAGAGCTTCCCTGCTCAACCCCTCCTCCGCATCCCCACAGCCCAGCCCGACAAGTACCGACACCGCTCCAGCTCTCCAGCTAATCGCAATATTGATCGCTCTTCCCCCACCAGAGTTCAATCAGGGAGAAGCAGCCAAAGCAGGCAGAACCTCGGTTAAACAAATGACAGGGTCGATGCAGAGCAGCCACACCAAGTTATTTCAACAAAAGCAAGGCAGGGCAATCCCATGTTCTACCTTGGTCCACAGCTCAGCTTTCCCTTGGCAAGCCAGAAGGCAGCACTGCAGAAACAAGGATGGGGTGGAGGGGATGGGGTACGATGTGCAGTTGTGCTCGTGTCTGACACAGGTCAGAGAAGTGCTGACACCCAGAAAGTATTAATAGTCCTCAAAAGCAGCACTGCACAGCATCAGTGCTGCTTTTGTAGATGTTTCACTCCATTAATTTAAGAAAGCAAAGGAGAAAACTCGCAAGAGAAAGCTACCCAGCCTCAGCTTCCCTACAAAAAGGGCTTCAGTTCCAGAATCCCTGACCACACCAACATTTACCAAAGATTAGAGCTTCTGGCAGAAGGACAAGCAGGAGAGTGTACAGAAACTGGCATAGTGTCAGTGATCCAGCTGTTGGGCTTCCCACCACCACAGCCACAAAACAGATCACAAAGCACGCTATGGCAGTGGAGAAGGAAAACTACTTCTAGCGTGAGCACAACAGCTCACAGCCGGAGAGCTTGTTACAGGTTTTTTTTCGTCTAGCACAACCACCTAAACCAAAACAACATCATATGTGAGCAAAAATTAATCTCTAAGACACACACACAAAAAGTTGCACTTGGACAAAGAACTCAAATGTAATGGTTTGCAGACTCTCACATTAGCAAGGTCTAGAGTTCTTTCTGCCCAGACCCAAAATTGATATCTCCCAGAAGTACATGAAGTCAAGAGAGGACACTCTGAACTCCTCTGCCCCACTTCCCGGTAAGCACAGCAGAAGCTCATCGTTTGAGCAGTTGTTATGATCAGCTGTGTCTTTGCAGACGGCGCCTGGTCGCACAGTGCTGACTCTCAGCTTGGAAAAGCAGAACTGAAAGGAGGAACAAGGCTGAAAACTGAACAGCAAAACAGCCCAGCTTGTACCATTTTGCAAAGAAAGCTAATCAATGATCTCTGTTGTTACGTACCCAAGTTGGCCACTGAAAACAAAACCAAACACCATGGCCAGGTCTTAGGGCAGTGACCATAAAAGAGTGTGCCAAGTTAATGCTGCCTGCTACTGACGCACATACAAGATTTCAGGTAAGCCACAAGCATTCAGCAAGGGAAGATGGCAGGATTTTGGGGCAAGGAGAAGGTATTTTAGAACATATGCGCATACAGCTCCAATGGCCCAGCTGCTACAAACCTCAGGAGCCCATCACATGTAACACTCCGCTTCACCTCTTCACTGGCACAGAAAAGCATGTTAGAGGGTGGAAAAGCACTAGCATCTCTCCCTTTTGCCATCACACAACTTTAATTACAGCAGTTGTTAATGCATCCTGTAACAGCTACCTGCTTACCACTATTTATAAACCAAAAGTCAAACCACTGCAGAAAAAAAACCTGTGGTTTATGTCACTGCCTCCCTAAACTGCCTGTCCCTCAGCCGATCAAACTGCACGGAGGCCAATGAGAAGCACCAGCACCAAGTCAAATAGATACGCTTGGCTCCTGACGACCAGTGTCTGCACTGAAATGGGAGGCCCTGAAGCAATCGGTGCTGCCAGCTCTGTTGGGGATAGAGCAAAGAGTAGATTTAATATCTTAAAGACAATACCCACAGATTCCCTGCATGCACACATGTGCATGCCCATTTCTGCCACGGTCATCTCAAACACAGAAAAGTCTCCAAGAAATACAGCAACTTCTCCACACAATTTTTGTCCGAGAAGTTGTCGAGTCTGCCAGCATACCCAGTACAAAAAAAACATTTTTAAAGTTTTTAGGGACTATGAGTACAAATTCATTTGAAAGCGTGTCACATCTTTTGTTAGTTCCCTTGAGTTAAGTACAGCAAAACTGGTTGTGGAGACATTTGACAAGCAGACAGCTAAAGATTAGACTTCTTCATTATTTGGCAGTAGCCAAAAAGGTTCGTAATCATTATATGGGCATAGTTCTCAATCTTATAAATTACTGTTATTTCTGCATCAACTTGCTTTTACTTCAACAACAAAAAAAGTAAAATCATAGTTTTAACAAGTGAGATCTCCCCAGTATTGACAAAGTACTACTTTCCCCATTAACAGCTGCTGCTATAGATGGACATGTCAGCAACAGGTTCCCCCCCTTCCTCTTCTCCTGCATTGCTGCTGAACACTTAGCAACAGAAGAAAACCAAGAACACCAACACGAACAGGTTGTGTTCAATGACAATTCAGGCTGGCTCTCACTGGGCTCAAGCAATCCACTCAACATGCCACTGGTGCAGCCTCCGAGCTGCAGACGATGCCACACTTTTACTAAAACAGAGCCAGCAAAAGGAGAAAGGACTAGGCAGCGTAGCTGCTTCTAAAACTTATTTACCCCATCTGTGGGGGGAAGATACCAAGGTTTTCCTCCATTTTTCTCTCATCTTACAAAAAGGCTATCCCTACGTCCTCAAACAACAGCCTGACTTTGATACCCACGACACAAATATTACGACGTGTTGTCCAAGTAAGCTACCCAGAGGTCATCATCTCTCCAGTCTGACCCGCTAGAGCAACAAAGCGCAGCGGACACAGCTCCACCCTAGCGAGCAAGGCTGGTTTTGCTGCCATGCTTGAGGATCAAAGCTTTTCCCTAAAAAAAAACTGTGATCCCAGGGTCTAACAACACTTTGGTAACAGCTAAGATGGGAAGAAAACCCTCTACTTTCAGGATACTTAAGACTCAAGCAAACCCCAAGTTCAGGGTAACAAGCACCATGCAAGCTACGTGTTAAACTAGTATCATTGATGACACAGCAGCAAGAACGCCCTATTAAAACCTGTAACTAAATCAAGGAATTATAATACCAGTAACAGAACTTAAAAGCACTACCCTCCAGGATACTAGAGAATTTCCCCTCAGACTACTCACCTCATCAACAGTCATGTTGCTTTTCATAATCTTGTCCACGAATTCAATCCAGCTCCAGATAAAATCTAATCAAGCTGGAAAAGTTGAATTGCAAGGGCTGTCTTCTTTTAAAAGTCCTTTAACAGGAGGTCAGCTCAAAATAAGCCTCTGATGTCCCAGGACTCGAGCAGTCTTATTTCATATAGTTCACTGATGTAGGCACCAAAGACCATCTTAGCTCTCCAAACTCTTTTTAATACTCACTGTAGTGGAGTATTTGATCTCTAGACAAGCTAGGTTTAGTCCTCTGTTCTTTTCGCTCATATCCTTAGCAATTTCTCCAGGCACAAAAATGGCTCTTCTAGGTATAGGAAATACCTACTATTCACAGGACTCCATTACTACATTCTTTAACTTCAGTTTGCCCCTCTGGAAAACATGACCATCCCTGAAAACTACCGCCAGTCTGAAGATAGCAACCATCCTAAAACAAATACAAAAGCACCCACGGATTGCCAGGGCAGAGCATTTACACTTAGGAAGACCTCACCATTCACATTTAAGACATGGTGGTCACTTCAGTCCGTCCTTCAGAGATACCCTTTTTCCTTTCTTCTCCTCCCCTCATTCAAAAGTTGTCAAAAGACAAACTTTAAGCCATAGCCAAGATCTAGATTCTTTAGTTACTCCCTAGCAAACAGGCATTAGGAAAAATTTACTCCCACAACCATTAAGAGAAGCCCTTTATATTTATGCACTTCCAACTAAAACATTCAAGAGCATCAACATACCCTAAAATCTTTAAAATAACGCAACTCTCTTGAATATTGACCTGTATGCTGATATTGTAAGAAAAAAAACCCCAACTATTTAAGAGGTTCTCATTTCTAAAGTTACTTTAAAATTTCATCCATAGAGCCCAGGAATAACAGCATACCATTTCAATACCATACATGACACCAATGTGACACTGCAAACCAACGTGACTGGGGTTAAAGCATGCCCAGCCACATCCCGTGCATGGCTATCATCTGCCGTTCTCCTGTTCACCAAGCATGCAGAAATCTTTATTCAGACTAGTAGTTCTGATGCAGATTCAAGGCAACTCTCTCTATAAAAGTGCTGTTAGAGGGGGAAAAAAAAAGTTTTACAGCCATATTAGTCACAAATTTTACTACGACTAGAGTCTTACAAGAAGAATACCACTTTTCCCCAGCATCATACTTCCATAGATAACAATATGGCAAATGCTCCCACTAGCCAAATTCCTAACACTTCAAAAGTAATTATTTCTAAGCTACTCAACAGATAAACAGAACTAACAAGTTTCCAGCCAGCAAGCCACTCCCCATCTTCCTCCTGTTCAGAGTGTGTAGCTCAGGTCATTTCCGATTTCAGTTCCAGCAGGAAGAGGTATTTCAACCAGAGCACAGAAATAAGATGCCCAGAAGCCCAGACTCACTGGCTCTGCACTCCATTCAAAAAGCACTTGGAAAAAAGGCTACTGATTAAAGGAAGGGTGCTGTTATCTCCAACACACCAAGCGTCTAAAAGGATGTTCCCTCCCAGACACTTCAATGTACGAAGTTCAGTTCCCTTCCTTTTTTTTTTTTTGTTAAATAAAGTCCTCATAAAACAAAAGAAACTGTTTGTTTGACTGTTTATCCAGCCAGCTTCAAAATTAAAATATTCCTATGCTGTCTCCACTCCAGGTTGGTCCCTGGTGAGTATCACCAATGTTTTACGTATCAGTATTTCTTTCTAGAAACTAAGCTCTAGGGAGAATGAAGAAGTGAAGAAGCTCAAGCATATTTATCAGACTTGGCACTTCCTATCAGTATGCAGCACTAGAAGACAATTTCCCTGATAAATGGACGGGCCTGAACTAGTCACACAGCCCTGTATCTTGCTTTCAACCTCATTACTCTTTTAAAGAGGTACAACTCTGCAAAGGCCTTCCAAATGCAGACAGATGTGCCACACAGGAACTCACGGGGAAGGTGGGGACTGTAGCTGCATTACCCACACACAGCTGAACGCCAGGGGTCTAGTGAAGACAGTCGGTTGCGTTACTGCTTGTCCCGCTGTAAAGTGGCATTACACCACCATTCGATACAACACGGCTGTGCGCGACCTCACAGGTCACGTCCAAAGACTTAGTGCACTTTGGTGAGCAGGAGATGCACGCACACACCACCCAACGAGAGCATCAAATCGCTCATCATTTACTGCCGTAGTAGTGAAAAATTGATCAACTGCTCATGTGGCAACAAGAGCTGCTCAAGACTGTTAAGGTGATGGAGTGTGGCCTTCAGGGCAGAGAGAAACAAGGAGAGAAGCAGCTCTGAAAAGGATGGGTTGATGCTCACGCACTTTAACAGGAATATTCCCTGACCAGCTACAATTCTGCAGGTCACAGAGTAACCAGAAATGAAACGCTATTACAAACTCCTTTCACTGGTGGTACAGTGGTTTCACTACCAGCTTTCACCATTGTTTCCAACTCCAAACCAGAAAGAAGCCATCAAGGGCAGGAAATAGTTAATCCATACACTAAACCCAGAAGTGCATTTTTTCCAAGATGGTTTGAAAAAAGCTATGGTTTAGAAAAACCTGTGGGGTCGCATGAAGACAGAAGTCAGCCAGGAACCTTTTAATTGCTTCCTGAATTCTACTTATTGATTCAACACCCCAAAATATTCCAAAAGGGAGATTCAAGACAAAGCCTTTTGCATCCCACACTTTCCCAACCCAACTCTCTTACCACTGAAGCCCTGGTACTTTGCTCCTGCCCCGGGTTTATGCCAGACGAGGGTTACATCTATCACTTTGATAAGAAGAAACCGCGTTTTATGCCTGGATCAGGTGCTCAATCTGCTTCACTGGGCAGCTGTTCAAATACCCTGGCCACTAGTTAGCCCGACCACTTCTTTTCACACCAGGGCTAGTTACACTATAACGTGAAGCAGAAATAGCTCCGCACTGGTTTTGAAACCTGTTCTCAGCCAGGGCAGCTCCCTGATCTAATCACTGCGCAGCTCCAGGGCGCAAAGTGTTCCAGCCACCTTCCCTGGACCGTGACCCCAGGAGCCACAAACTTCCACTCCAGACAGGTGTAATTAAAGGCTCTGAAGCTATAAACTTTATCAGGGATGGGAAAGTCACATCATAGGACTCCCTATGCAGGCCCTCAGGTCTCAGTCCTATTTACACAAAGGCACAATGTTGAAACCACAGTTTTGCACCATTTCCCCCACTGAGGTCTTGCCTGAAGAGGCCTAGCACAGACAAACATCCACTGTCCACAGCCCAAATCTAATTTTAAATCACGCTCAGTATGTTACAATACAGTACTATCAATTTTTTTGCCTCTTGTACAGAAATATTGCCCGACAAGGAATATGCATAGGTGCCAGCAGCAGTTTCAACAGCACTCACACGGCTCAGCACTGCAGCAGTGATAATGCAGTGCCATTCCACACAAGTTCAGCAAAAAAGGGGGAGGTTTAGGTTGGATATTAGGAAAAACTTCTCTACTGAAAGGGTTATCAAGCGTTGGAACAGGCTGCCCAGGGAGGTGGTGGAATTGCTGTCCCTGGAGGTATTTAAAAGACGGATAGACATGGTGCTGAGGGACATGGGTTAGGGGGGGGTTTTGGCATAGGTTTATGGTTGGACTCGATGATCTTGAAGGTCTCTTCCAACCCAAGTGATTCTATGATTCTAAAGCCTTTGATGACATTAAAAAAAAATAAAAATCCACCTTTGCAAGGCTGCAGCTCAGTGCCAAGCTTTGTGCAAAAGACTTCTACAGAGAAGAAAAAGCTCGTAAGGAGACTTGGAGCACATAGCTACAGATAACGCCAGGCAGAGCTAGTTTGAACCTTGCTCCCACGAACCGCGCCTCCCTGGACACACAGCTTAGCACTGCAGCTCGCACACTCCTGCGCAGCATTCGCCACAACCTTCTTGGGAGAGGTCTACTAATTTCTGTTCACTTATGGCTTTACTTATAACTACACCAACAAAACTGTGTACGTCCTACCTTCGACTTCTGGGTGGTTTAGGAACTGCCAGCAAGAGCACGCTCCAGCCTTGCTGTTTTTAGCGCAGCCGCCTTCCAGTGCATTCCAGGCGAGCACGCAGGTACACGACGTAGACATCCAGTTCAGCCACAGCAGGTTACCTGTGCTCAGTGCATTATCGCTTTCTCCTGCGCGTTACGCAAGCGCTATTTCCGCTGTGCCTTTCAGAAATCAGTCACGGCCTGCCTAGCAGAAGCAATTCGTGGATGTTAAAAAAAAAAGATCTGCCACTCTGTATGTAGAGAAACAGGCTCATTCTTCAAACATTCAGATCGCAAGTATAAACCATGCAGCAGAGTCTGGATTGCATATAACTATATTTCTGGGTTTTCAGTTGTCTTGGTTTGAGGTAAAACTGTCACGGAGTTCAGTCTGGGACTTTCCCCAGCGCCTGCTGGTGACGTGATCATCATCCTGGGAGCTCCGTACTGGTTTCGTATATATTTCATTATTTCCTTTTTATTATTTTATTATTATTTCATTAAAGTAGTTTAGTTCCTACTCCTTGTAAGTCTCTCTCTCCCCTTCTCCTTGGGGAGAGAGGAGGGGGAGAGCATCTGTCATTCACCTCAGCGGCCAGTCCAGCCCAAATCATCACGTCAATGTACAAACGGGCAAACCTAAAGTCAGTTTGTTTGCGTGGGCTTCTATAACATAAAGGTGGCTTTTTTGTTGTTTTTAAAACAACTTCAAAACTTCTGTCCAACTTCAAGGAAAGTGACAATAGTGAGCTTTCTCTCAGACCTTTTGAGCATACCTAAGCACCTGCACATTGAAAAAAAAATTAAGAAAACCCCAAAAAAACCCACGCACACAGGACTCGAACGCCCTGTTTTTCTGGGTTATTAGAAAGAATAGTCTTTCCAAAGACAGCACAAGGGAGGAAACATTTTGTAATGCTTCATGGCTTCCAGAACAAAGAGTGACCTCTTCCAGCACTGACCCCAGCCTGCGTGCTACAGGCTTGGACACCAAAGCCTTCTGCAGCGTACAGACGCAAAAGAGGAAGTGGCGACACTTCAGACAGCCAAAGCTTTCCTGTTAAGCCTGAGCATGAAAAGTGTGCAAGACAGCAGAATTGTAAGTCACTCTGTCATAATTTTAGCAGGAAACACTCTACTCTTATCGGCATGGCTTCAAGCCACCCCTGTTATGCTAATCCAGTAACTTGCAAACACTGAAGCACCCTTGATAAAGAGGGTCATTGTGAAAAAATAAGTCCTTCAACAGTTGTTTTCGTAGAAGCTACGTCTGGGGAAGAACTACTCCAGAACACCCACCTCTCGGTAGAGCACTACTTGGATCAGTTTTAGAGGCAGAAATGCAAACACCATACGCTCTGCTGCAGCTTCAGCTGCTTCAAACCCCGTAGATCCATGACCTGTCAATATGTGCCACCTCTGCGCTGAGCTGTGTGGGTGGCACTTGGACACAGCCACCAAGCATGCTTCATTACTTGGGATTGCTGCTCCAAAGCTGGGCCTGGAGTACCCATGTCAGCACGAGATAACAGCAAACAGCTCCTCTATTGACATTGTCACACCTGATAACCACAGACGGGAGAGCCATCATCCTGACATGCCTTCATCTGGCAGCGCTCTTCTTCTACGACCATTCAGTCCATGATTTACATACTGCTACTGAGGCAGAGGTGCACTAAATGCCAACTTTTGTCTAGGAAAAAAGTGATCCCCACAAGCTAAAAGCTAAATTTGTGCCTTTTATAAAGGCACTGATTGCAAATTGGTTCCCAACTTACCCTTTGCAGTCTTTCACCTTGTATCTCACTGGGAAATTTAAGACATTTTGGACATTTGCTGTTGATATAGAGACTTTCCCCATTTCTCCACCCACCAAAAAGGCTCTTCATCTCACCACTGCAGTTCTGCATTTTGAAAGCATCACATCCTCCCACCAACAGTCTTGCTAGTCAGCAGCCCTGTGCCTTTGACCTTGAAAACTTTATACACACCAAAGCCTTCCTTCGGACAGTGGAAGCAACACTGCTCACTGAGGAGACAGAGTTATAAAGAAGTAGAAGTAAGTACATTTTCTTTCACATCCTAAATTGGCTAATAGTTCCCCCCTCATAGTATAATCCTGAGCTATGCTTCCCACGGACCCCTTTTTCTTTTGTCTCTAGCTAGGTACACCACAATTACCGTATATTTCCATGTCTTCTCAATGCTACCTCCAGATGAATAGTGCTTGAGATGACCCCTTTCTATCCATGAAGCACACTACAGCTGAAGAGCTTAACAGGTCAAGTCCAAGGTGTCACACAGCTACCCAATACACTTCCAGAGAAAGGCTTCTTCACTCAAAGCAGCTGCTGCGAACACCCCCCACCATGGTACCTGCCTCTGGCACACAAGTAAGATGAGCCACCAGAGCAGGACTCAATGAGCAGTCACACCAGCACCACCTGAAGGACCAGGCTGCAGTGCTCCCTGCTCAGCAGGTCCTCACATGGCCGCACAAGGGACTTCAACTTCTAACCACAAACCAGGCTGTCTTCCTCCAACAGCTTCCCAACTACTGACTGGCAAAAGAGTAGCAGATTTTGGATTACAGTGTCCTTCAGAAAGAAGAAACAGGAGCACGGACTCTTCACCCTGCTGCTTCATTTTTAACCTCACATCTGGAGATAGAAACATAGCCCCCTGACACTCAAACTGAAAATATGAGGAAGAATCCAGCAAGAGAAGAAGAAATCCAACAGACAGCAGCCAGCTGCCTTGTGTGCTGACTATTAAGCACTTGTGCGCTGCAGCACTTTGAAGCAACATGGAATCACGATACATTCCTGGCCTGAAAACTCCTGGAAAGGCCTATTTAATCTAGCCTCCCATACAATATCCAGGCCACAGCCATTTGACAGCAGAGTGGTGGCCAATTCCTGCTTGTGGTTCCTCTGACCTTTGGCTTGGCAAGCCATCCAACACACACCTTGTGGTGCTTCGTAATGACTTTAGTATGTCGTTTGCAACATCACCAAGTTTGGCCACTGACACTAAACAAAAACACCCACAACACCAAAATAACAACAATAAAAAAATATTTACCAGTCCTCCGGGGAGTTCCTACAGACACTTTTAAAAAAATAAATTAAAAATTGGGCTATTTAAAAACAGCTGCTAGGGCTGCCACCAGATCAGCATCTTGAAGTTAGACGTTCCCCAATGCTGAATGCAGAAATACATGAACTTACCTCATCTGGCTGTTGTGGTTCCTGAAACACATTTTCATCAGATCTATACCAGGAACTGGAGCTTAGTTACTTATTATTTGCCAACCATCTCCTGCTTTGTTTATTTTTAATTCAGTGTCTTTCAGTTCACTGCTGTGGCTCACTCGGTTCACTAGATGGACTTTCAGCCAGTTATCTTGACTGGTGAATCACATTCCTTAGCTTTATAATAGTCTCCAGGGTTAATACCTACATTTATCTTCATAGTTAACTTCACATTTGAAAATATCTCTTCTGAAGCACCAAGTAACATGTTAGCTGTGCACATCAGCAATCTGCCTATTTGGAACACCCTCGTAAGGTGGGATTCACCAATTTGTAAGCAGAAATCCCCCAGGCTGTTCATGAACTCTCCTATAAATGACACCACAGAAGGGAGCCAGGTGGATCTTTTTGCATTTGAGTAGTTCTGTATGTATTTTTAAGCCAGGTTACACCAGGCATTCAACTTGCACTTGAAGTCTCAAACTTAAGATCCACCCTTCTCTATACACAACTCTTCTTTCTACTCTTTGTAGACAGGTATTTTAAGCCACATTTGTGAACTTACTTTCAGAGAGTATCCTAATCAGGAACAAAGAGAAGCAAAAAGTCCAGTATAGGACTCACAGTATCTCTTGCTGAAGCTTATTCTCTCATGAGGCGAGGCTGGCAGACCTCACCAAGTACAGGACCAGCAGTTTAAATCCATCCATTGCAGATTCTCTGAAGCTAGAAAGGAGAGAGCCACGTCCTCCTTCACTCTGTCACCTCTTTCGTACCACCAGTAGTGATCACAATTCCCTTGCTATACACACAGCTCAGCTCACTAAAGACACCACCAGCAAGAGAAGCAGTTTGGACAGCAATACAGAGTTAGATCCGCTCTGACAAACCGCATTAGAGAGGAACATTATCTGACTCGCAACCTATACAGAAAACTGGATCTTTGACAAGAGACTTTTCACAGCACTTACAGGCTGGCAGCAGTTGCCCAGAATTCTTCACCCTTTTAGCAGGTGTTAAAGCTTCTGGGAAAGAGCCAAGCAATACTTTTGACTCACTGGAGCAATCAAACTATTCCTTAGATCGCCCAAACACTGCAAAAAGTGAGAGCAATTCACTAGAAAGAAGTTTTGAGCAGCCCCAAGATAAGATACCCTGAAGCCACAAAACAAATATCTGCAATAACTCTCGTGTCTTCATGTTGCTTTTTATTGAATGAAAGCAAGTGGTGCATAAACTGCAGAACATAGTAGAGCAGGGCATCTGTTCAAAGACTCTTCTAAAGCATTCAGTAACTGTTCTCACTTAACTCTACGCAGCACAAAACCCACCACGATACCTCTGGCAGTAACTGTGTGCAAGTAAAGTAGCTTTCTTTCCTTTACGGGTCTGCAGAAGAATGTCACAAGACACTATTAGTCTTCACTGCAGAAGAAGCTAAAGCGAAAAGCCTTTGATTTTGCTGGTTCTTCCCATCATAGACATGGGAAGCCAGCTCAAGTTTTTAGTAAAAAGAGAACGAAAGCTTGAGTGTGTATTGAGAAATCGTTTTAATTTAACTCTACGTAGACAGTACTAGTGAAGAAAAAAATGCAGTATTCTGTAGCAGACAGACCTTACCCTCTCCAGTATGGAGGGTAAGAGTGTTCTTGATAGGGGAGTGAAAAGAAGGAAGGTGAGAAGCGAGATGGCTAGAATATGTCTCTGGTGCCTTCAGGGTTTTAACCACATTAGCTGAGACAAGGCATCCTGCTGCACTTGCGCCTTGAGATCAGTTACAGGCTCTCTGTAGGATTTACCTAACACCACAGATTCACCTCTTAGGGCCTTGTTGCATTAGTTTAGGGACACACATCACGCTACGCACATGCCTGTGTGACCTTCCTCTTCCCCCGTTCTCCTGGTGACAGAGCCCCTGGGTGCCAGCACAGCACACTAAGCAGGATGCTGCTCTCTGCACATATGACACTGAATTTACCCTTCTTCACTCCATGTTAATGAGGGTATTTACATGAGGGCATACTTCCTTCCTAAATTCTTTGTGCCCTCCATCCTTACTAGGCACCATAATCCTGTTTACGACAGCTGGTTGCTATGGAAGTGATTATATCATCACTACCTTATACCTTCAGGTGGAAAACCTGTAAGCGAAGGAACAAGAGCGGGTTTTTGCATACATTTAAAGACGTGATAGTGCAAGCCCCATGTAATGACGAGGAGCTTAAACAGTATATTCCAGAGGCAGAATCTGACCATGAGGAATAGGACGGCATCACGTTTTCACTTGTTTTTTTCCTAGAAATCAGATGTTTCATTTTCCTGTCACTGGCTCACACTATTTAATTTTAAACAGTGCCCTACAGCTGAACAGTACAATCCCAGTCACTCTCCCAGGACCCTGAGAATTTTTCTGCACTCAAAACACTACCTCCTTAGTCCAAAGATCAGGGTGAAAGAAGTGACAAGGTCATATAACCAAGCTCCACAACTCTAACCGCCCTTTTGTTGATTACTGTCTTTTATAGAGCCAGGATTCAGAGAGCAGAAGCAAGAGAGACAGACCATCTCAGATCTGACACGCTCGGTGAGACGCATGACTAACCCAGCTTGAGCTAGCAGAGCAGGACAGCCTACGTGCCTGGAATGCATAACCCCACTTGGAAGCCTATTTACCAGGGGCACAGGGACAGGGGGCCATCTGGGTACTGCCTGGAAGTTAAATACAGGACAGCCAAGAGCACAGCGTAAATGCCCCAAAGACCCCGGTCCTTGCAAGCAGCTGGGAATTAAACCGGACACTTTCCTACCTGCTGAGACCCCACTAAGCAGCACTGGAGGATCTTTAGGTCTTTAAAGCCAGGATTGTACAGGGAGCCAGCCCCCCGAGTCCAGCATCGACATTCACATGCAGCAGCGAGCACCATTCCCCTAACTGATGGTATATATGTATGTACACACGCCTCTGAATGCCTGCCAGCCTATCTAGCCCAGCTTCAGCCATCAGGACACTGATCTAGACCAGGTGATGCAGAAATACTGCAGCAGAACCCAAAGAGCCATTGCACAACCCAAACCACAGCTGCACCAAGAACAAGATTCTTATCCCAGTATAGTTAAGTGTTTTGACTACAAGACGACTATATGGCTCACAGTCAACATCAAGCTTTACGTCATGTAGTACTTCCTTACTGCAGCATTAGAACAATGCTGTGGTTCCGCCTCACACGTGTCCTGTTCTAACAGAAAAAGTATTTCTGAGAATAAAGCTGAGGACTACATTGTAGTTCCCAGCAGCTCTCAGCCCTTTTTCACAGTTAGCCTGTGTTCCCAGCACATGGGAGAGACCCTGCACTGACCAAGGTCTGAGTGCAGCCACACAGAAGATACTCAGGATCTCTGTTTTCCCAGAAGTGACCAGTGACTTGTTGGAAGGAAACAGCATGTCAAAGGCTAGTTGAGTACCCACCCAAGGACAGAGGTCTTGGAGGACTAGTTTTAGTATCAAAGAAGTGGTGGTATATGTGTTTGCAAGTAAGACGTAAAGAACTACATTGCTGGTGGATGCCATCGGAAGGCACAGGTGTCAGGAAGAAAGAGCCATTCACAATATCAGACATCAAGCAGCAAATTTCCCTTTGGAAGGGGAAAAAAAAAAAACCAGACATACCTGGTTTGAACCTGAACCTCAATGAGTGTTCAAGGCTTATCCTTGGAACTGGTTCTTTCTCAGGAACCTTGTATTTCATCTATTGCATCAAGTCACAAAGATCATTCTCACTGAAGTAAAGCAAGCCTAATAATTAAGTTAGTGTGAAATTCCTGCCCATCAGTTATACCTGCAGAACTACATTTCACCTGTTGGATAGGCCACTGCGGTGGTCCAAGAGGCACATCTCCTCCCAGGCCAAAGTGTACCTGACATCAGCAGAAGACAGTTCAGATCTACCCACCAAACAAACCTGAATCTGCAGTCCTCTTCAGTGCTGGGAGTACATCAAGAGGTGGGTCAATCACAGAGAGAAGACGCAATATCTAGCAAATAGCTATTAAATGTATTTAGGAGCAGTAAGACGACAAGCAGCAGTCTCAAAACAACATTTTATTGAGAACAAAATTAACAGCAATGAACTTTTAAAAGCTGCAACAGAATCCACAGAAACACCAAGAAGGTTGAAGGGGCATGGGAGCAAGACACACATGTGACCCAGCAAGCAGCTGCCTCAGTAAGAATTTCAGACTTAAGATAGGACTACACAGACAAGAAGAATTAACATGCCAAATGGGGATTAGGGTAACAAGATCCCCATACCTCCTCATCGTCTTCCGCTGGGAGAGGCGGCAAGTTCCCAGCTTGTCCCTTCCTCCTTCTCCCATAACCTCCACATCGCCCAAGGCGAAAGCTAAGCTGCACTAATAAAAACGGCAGAGCTAGCATAAACTGTCCAACCTTGTTATTTACACCTCAGCACAACGCTCCCAGCATCTACTATCACTCACACGGCTTCTCCGAGAGCCGCCTGCTAATGCGCAGGCATTGGAAGCACGTCCCAGACTACCACTTGTCCACACAGAGAATTTTGTCAACAGCTCTGGACATATTTTATATTCATCGCCTTTAGTTTACCCTTTAATATTAAAGCATTTTAAATGCTTTTGAAGAGCTTGTGTTTGAAGAGATTTGAACTTGCTGCAGGTCAAGCTGAAGAAGCTTGAAAACCAAACCCTGTAGTGATCAAGAGGTTCACTGTTAGAGCACTCAACCTGCCTCAGAACATGGTCTCTGAGACTAGCCACGAACTTTCTCAGGATCTTTACCTGGTTGTACTTACGAGAATGAAAGGCTATTTTAACCTTGTGAATTTGTTGCTCCCGCTAATTTGTCTGCTCAGATTGATTCAACATCTGTTGTCTAAGCTATGTGCATATATCCAAAATTCTTATACAAGGAACGGCCAGTGATCCAGCGTGTTGGACTTCAGAGACCAGGGATGAAATCCTGTCCTACCCAAGCTCTGTGCACTGCTCAAGTCTCATAGGCTGACAGTAACTCAGACTGCATGCGGAAAGTACGAGAAGGACAAACAGAAGACATCATTCACATTCTGAAATACTAAAAGGCACACAGGAAGCATTGTACAGTGCTTTTAAAATAGCACTCTCATCCAAAGTAAAGACTTCTGTTTAGCTACAGAAGTGTCAAGCAAATCATTCCATCCTCACTGGATGTGCTATCTGTGCTTTCCACTAAATCCAGACAGAAAAAGACCCAAAACACAGCTGATCCATTTTTTCCTGCCACCTACTACAACTGAAACGGTCTCCCTCTTAAGGGAGCATGAACATTAATACTTGCCACTGACTAGAAGTGACTAGCCTCTAATCTAAACTTGTGCAATAGCTTCCATTTACTGAAGTCCAAGGCGTTCAGTCTAACCTTACTCAAGTTCAAATCCTAAGAAAAAAAAAAGGCAAGCCTATCTCCTTAATGGTATCAGGCTCAGCCCAGTAACAGCCAGCTATCCCCATCCCTAGCCTTTTCCTAGGTCTGTGCCTCTCGGTATTGCTTGCGCTTGACCGCTTGTCAGTCCAAAACTAAATGGAGATCGTGTTTTCAGAGTCTACCATTGCATTCACAGTGATCGTAACTACAAGTAGAGTTGCAACAGGGTAGAAATAACAAGTCCTTCCCTGAAGTCCTTTCAGCCTTCCCTCTACTTCTCCTTCTGAAAATCAAAAAAGCACAAGTATTTCAAAGATACCAGAAGTAGCATAAACTTCTCTCACAAGACCCTAGTCATTTTTTGTTAGGGCTCACCCACACAAATTAGTTCTGAAAATTACCTTCCTTCATATTTCAGAAACAAGAAGAGATTGGTTTTGTTCCACAAAATAATGGAAGTTTACTATTGATTTTTTTTTCCCCACACCCAGAGGACCCAAAAAAAGTACCTGGTACTTTTGTTGTACAACACTTGGCCATTCCCTAACTTCCAAACAGCAAAACGGGCACTGTTTGCAAAGCCTGCAAGTGCTCCTGTTACACTCTTATTCCAAAAGTAAAATTCCCTCAGCTGCTAAAGTCTTACGAAAACGTGTTTGCATTAACTTTCATTAGATCCTCCTTCCTCTTTCTCTCCTTGAAAGTTACATTATTACACCTCCAAAGAGGGGGGGGGGGGTAGTATAAGCAGGACAACTCCACCCTTTCCCCTCAGTTCAACACCAAGAGGCAAGATTCAGCCAGAGGTCAGCTGAGAGTGTGTAGAGACTACTTCATTTCTATGCCCTTCCACTTTCCTCACCAAAACCCAAGCCAAGTAAGAGCTCATAACATCTGCATTTACCAGAAGTCTGCAATTTCTGCAACTGATGCTGCACAGTTTATTACAGCCGCAAGCATTCCTGGGCTCTGATAATTATAAGCCCATGGCTGGGTGTCTAATTAGAGGTGGAATGAATTAATGAGTTTTACCAAAGGCTTTTGAGTCACCATTATAATTCTCACCCTTAATCGGCAGCAGGACACTCAAAGGACAGCGCGAGCAAGATGAAGAGCATAGAGGGGGGATAAACCACCCCCAGTGGATGCTTCCCCCCATCACGCTCCTCTCCAACACGTCACTGTCGCTCAGACCCCGACAGCCAGATCAATCCCAGCAGGAAAATGCCTGGGCCTTTTGGACAGCTGAATACCAAAACGCTTCCTGAAGCGGTCACAAAGCACACACCAGCCTTTGAACGCCGAGGAGCGGGGAGATGCCGGGGTGAGAGGCTCTGCAGCGCGCCGACTCCACCGCGCTCATTCAGCCCCAGCCCCCACCCAGCGCCGACAATTACAGTTCAGTCTCAGGCTCCCAAGGAGGCAGAAATTGAAAACACGTTTTCATTGAAGCACAGCGTGAATTTCACGAATTCCATTACTCTCGACTTTCTCAGCATTTCCTGGAGCGAATACTGTACGACAAGGGAGAAAGGGGACGGGGCAGCAATCGTCTGCCACCCCTCTGCCCGAGAAGAGGCTACAGAGGCACCGAGAGTGAGGAAACAAGGACTATTCCTAAGCCGAAACAAGTTAAGTATATGCTAAACTTAAGTTTAGGGAGGAAGGAAAGTAACAAACTGCCAGAGGCCTTGGAACAGGAACATCATCCGTTACAAGGAGCACTTACACAGCAAGGCTACAGGCGCAGCCCAGATGCAAGGCATTACAGTGTCAGCAATGCACCAGAAAACCTCTTTGGCGGACTGAAAAAAACCCAAACCCTAGCTACGACAGCAAGTATCAAAATTATCAGTTTATCAGCTACAGGAACTTGAGCACACTGTTAATTAAACTGCAAGAAAGCTTCCCCCAAGGAAACAGCATGCAGTACGGTGAGGTCATACCCTGCCCGCCACGTTATTCAGAAATCTACTATTCAACATTAAAGCAATTATAATCAGTGAAAACAGGTAGCACCAAGCAATGGGTCATTTTTTTTTTTTTTTTCCACATGTACAGTTGTAACCCAATCAACTGTGGGATTATTCAGGCTTGCTAATTAGCACCCTATGGATAGCTTTGATACCAATACTCTTAACGGTTCCCTCACTGACATCCTTCCCCCCCAGCTCAGGCCTTATCTTAAGGAGCATGACATCATCTACTGCACCGAGTCCTCCTTGTAACAGACACTATTATGCAACTGAAGTGCCTCCATTTGGATTTTGGTGTTATTTTGACTTTCAGCATTGAATAGAAGGCTTGTTTAAATTCTCTGCATGAACAGCAGCATTTTACAGACTGAAAAGAGTGTCCGTGCACAGGCACCAACACTGGCATAACAACGCGTCTGAATGTGTTACACATTTGTGAAACATCCATTCCCCACATTCCCGTTTCCCCTGGCCCAGGAATAAGTCCGGCATTGTTAGGACCGATTAGCAATATCTTTCATCCCTAATTTCATACGACAAAAAACTTTCATGCATATGCACGTGTGGCATTCTGAGACTTATCGACCAGAAAGAAGCATTTAGCGCTGACCGAGGCAATCACAATCTGAGGGTCCAGCTCCAGTTTAAGTGAGGGTGAAGGAAGCATCAGCTCTTTTCCCTGGCTGGTTTCAATGCTGCTCTTACTGTGGGCCAGAAAATGCTCATTTGTTAAAATAACTTAAAAGAAGTCTGGCACACGTTCTATCTGCTGAAGCAAGAACCCTGATAACCATGTGAAAGCACACATTATTTTAAATGTTACCCTCATATCCAAGTGCTTAGAGAAGGGAGTCGGTACAAGTATCACGACTGAGTTACACCAACTGCCATCTCCACGTATTGCACGCTAACCTACATTTTTTTCTTTTTTTGCAAGAGAATGGCCTTGCAGCTTTAAGTACACAAATGAATACTTTGCAAGAACATGCACATTTGTGGCTTACCAAACCCTAAAGCTCACCATTCTAAGACCGGACTCAAAAACTACAAGCGGTTCATTACCCCAAAACCTGAAAAAATGTTTGAAATTAAAGCCTTTACATCATGAAAGTGCACTGTGTTTCGCTCTTTCCTAGTTCATCTAATATAAAAAAAATTAAAAAAAAGAATCAGCATTAGCATGGCACTGCCCCACAGTGACTATACACTGGAGACCTGCAGACCCTTTCACCATGCAACAAAAATTATTTCTGGTTTGGGGATAAACGTAACCAATTCTTAGTTCTTCACCGCTGTGATACAGCCAACAGTCTCAGCCACTCCTTGAAGTGGAGGAAAAGGGAGGATTTCTAACAGTTACAGCTTTTCTTTTTTTTTTTTTTAGACTGTCATCTGAATTCATCCCCAGGACTGAAAATCTTGCATGAACTCAAGCATCCTTGAGTTTAGGTCACCTGTCTTATTAATCATCATCATCAGCTAAAACAAAGAGCTGGTAGGATGACATACCCAGAAAGTACACACAGCCTTGCTGAGAGAAGAGCAGGGTTACTGGGTTTTGTTCTTACTACTATTATCATCGTTATTATTAGAGACAACTCCACAGCATATATCAATGTACCCGCAAGTAGTTTGAGTCTTATCTGTGTCTTAAAAGTGAGAATTAAAGTTCAGCACAGAAGGTAATCCTGATATATTCCAAAGTTACTAAAGTCTCATCTGAATCTTACAGCAAATAAATTCCCAGACATCACGTCCCTTCCCCCAGCTATGGGAATTACATTCAGTTGAAAAACAGCCAAGTTCTCCTACTCACTCACGGGGAATGGGAAATCTCAATGTAACTGGTGGAAAGTTTACTACCAAAAGATTAAGCAGAAACAAGAGGAGAACTGACAGTCACCAAGAGGTTAGTTGCAAAGGAGATGCTGACTCCCTCCCATCTCAAGTAAACTAAGTGAGCTTATTCAGTGCTTGCTTGCAACCACCCAAGGGTATTCACTTGACATCAAAGAACATAAAAGAATGACTTGAGGAGAGGTGTTAACCATCACTGCTTAGTCTTCACCATACTGATCCTTACAGGTACAGAACTGTCCCCAGAAGGAGTCACACAGAGCTGACTGGGCCGGCTCTGCCACCACAGCCTTACCACATCAACACAAACAGCACGAACCATCGATTCTGGGCTTCACCCTTTCTATCAGAAAGTGTGCTGGTGGGGGCAAGGGGTGGGGGAGAAGACATGTAAAATTAGCCTTGCCTGAGAAGAGAAAAGAAAAAAAAAAAAAGGAGAGAGAAATGTCACGGGATTGGAGGGTGCTTGTCCCTCCATCTGTTCTGAAGACATGCATGCCAAGAAACTTGATGCGACAAAGGCCCATAACTTTTGTCTATTTCATTCTCAATAGACAGATTTTTTTTTTTGTTTACAGGTTCAAAAATAAATCTAATCCCAAAATACAAGTAAGAGATCAAGAAGACTTGTGGCACGGCTCCTTAATCCACATTCAAAGCTTTGGGATTAAGTCAGAGGAAAGCACCTGATTTCCCACCCTTAATCTCCAGAGTCATGCCTAATGGGATATGTTCTTCTGGGTGAGAATTTCTCACTTTCCCTAATAATGAAAAATAAGGAGCACTAAAAATCCACATCAACATCTGCTTGAAGCACTGCTTGTTTTATTGGATCAACATTTAAACAAAGGCTTTTTGTTAACCTGAAGAGTGTGGATTTTCCTCTGCTCAAAAAGGCTTTAAGAATTAAGGGGAAGAAAAAAAAGAAAAGAGGCAGAGAGATGGGAAGACTGAACTGGTTTTGATTAGTTCTTTCTCTGGAACGCTAGTGATCAGGCTTTGCAGCCAGACACCAAGATAAGCTTCCCAAGTAGCTGTATCATTTTGGTTGCAAACTGAAGGTTAGAGACCCTCATCTGCATTTCCAATTCCTGGTTAGACTCCCTCTTTCCAAAGCAAGATGTAAGGGTTGTGAATGTCAGCTCCTCCAGACCGATAAACACTTGTGTGCATACGGGAAGTGCAATACGTAGGCAGTGCTCAGAGGAGGTGGATGAGTTATCCAAAATTTACTTTATAAGTACTTAAATCCAGACCAGGAGACATAAACTGTTACATTCAGTAGAAAAAAAAAAAAGGAGGATTTTCAAGGGGACAAATATTGTCTTGGTGCAGAAGCACCAAGCTGCCAGTGACCGGCCACCACCTGACCAGGCTAATGCTTTTAACTCTGGTTCTACTCTTCCAGCTAAGACCAGCACAATACCTTCAGAGTACCACGCGCTGCATAGAGGTCTCCTAAGACTGGGAAGCTCACCAGCTTCTTGCCTGGCAAAAGCATCTTCTTTGTGCAGGATTAATACTTTTAGGATTCTACCCAGATGAAGCAAGCATGGTTTACATCTTTGCACACTCACTTGCATCTCCTTCCCTCCTCCCCCCACAACACATCTCACATTTGTCCAAGTCACCTTTTACCCCTCTGCGCGTACTTTGGTCTGCTAAAACCATACATTCAGAACAGTTACTTTTTTTGACTAGAGTAAGGTAATCTACAGTCAGGGTTTCCAGAAACTGTCAGTTCTCAGGAGACCATCTGAAAACAGAGCAGCACAGCATGGGTCAGCAAAAAAGTAAGGCTGCAGACAGAAAGCTGGCAAAGGTTGACTTTTTTTTCCTGTCTGTATACCATATGCTGCTGCATGACTGGAATGTATGGTCAACAGAAACCACTGTAGGTCTACCTTTGGTAAAAATCAGCCATGGAAAGTTGTCTTGATTCTACATTTTTGGTTACTCATTACGCTGCAGTTCCCTAGTAAAGGCTCTTCCAGATTAAACACACAACAGAGGCGTCAGACTCCAGCACCAGTTTGCTGATAAGAGGTATTACTGCACGGTTACTCACGCAACCGAAACTGATGAGTAAAGGGAAGAGGGGATTTACCATCAGTTCTTAAAAACCTAAAAGCAACTTCAATTTAATTAGAAAACATTGGATTCTACTAACCGGGATCACCTAACCTTTCTGGAAATACGAGCATAGCTGATCAGGCCTTGGAAGCGGTCCATCTATTCTTGAAAGAAACCTTCAGTCTAAGCCCTTTAAGAAAGGCACATTACCCTCTGACTTTGAGCCAACTAGACAAGAACACGTCATACAGCTTGACTAATACACATGTTTCCAATTTACAGAAAGACTCTTGATTTCAGAATTGAAGTAAGACGCCAGTACAGTAGAGGAAGTTCTAAAACAATCTCTCTAATCCAAGTTTTTTGGCAGTTTAGGCTCCATCATGTTTCTCTAGCCAAGATATACTTCCAAAGACGACATTAGCTGTTATGTGTAAGGAAACAGCCTCACAGAGCCAGAAAGTACCTGACAGAATTAATTCCTTGCTGAACCTTCGCCTACAGGTTCAAACACACATGCCTTGGACTAGAGTCTGCAAGCCAAGAAATGGGAAGCGTTGTTGGGCTTACACAGCACCTTTCACTGCTGGATCCTTCCCCACAACACACATACTGTACCAGAAAAAGAACGTTACTGCACAAAAGCACTGATAGGTGTATGATAGGGAACTCCCGGGTGACAAGACTAAAGAGACCATCTCAAAACCAAGGACTAGAGCATACCCCTGTTTTTATCAATGCTTCCTTTAGCATGGTTCTGCATCTTAATTGGTGTGAATCAATCATCCAGTCTTCTTCCAAAGCACATACTGTTGCCATTGCACCTACTATCCATGCAGTTGCAGTTCTGACTCTCGCAGGAAAAGCACGAGACTGGTACAAGGGAAGAGTTTCAAAGATATTGGAGACTTGTGCTTTATTCTAGCCTGATTCACGCTTAATCCGTGCATTTACACATATTCAGGTCAACCTTGCCATTTTCCAACAATTAAGAAAAAGCATAAATTCAAGTCAAGCTGCTCTATAGCTTAGCTTTTACAGCCCCTTTTCTTCTCCACTGCTTACAGTACACTTCTCAGCACACAGGGGGATTTAAGAGCTACAATGAAGTGTTGTAGGCTCCTTTTCTCTCAGTACCAGAGACACCCTGTCTCAAGCAGATACCCCATTACCTGTTCTCGTGCTGTACTAAAAAGCTATTCAGCTTTTCTACTCCTTTCCAGCATGTAATCTCCACAATACCTCAAGGTCCTTAACCACCTCTATCCTGAGAAATAAAGCAAATTCAATTCAAAGTCAGTCACAAGTAGAAGTACTTACATTATTAAACAGACTAAATTAGTGACCGCAGCAGTCTCAGGACCATCTTAGTGGCCTGATGAACTGAACTGGAAAGTAAGCAGACAGTACTGATAAGATCATCATCATTTGTTCGGCAGCAAAAGGCATGGAGACCAGAACTGCCTTTAGCGTGATGCTGTCAGAAGGAACACGAGCTTTGCTCCATTTTTACATTCCCTTCACTCCGGAGTTTGTGACTCACTACACAATGAAAAGGCTTTGCAGAGCACTGCAGTATGACTCAGATGAGAATACAGCCAGAACAAAAGTGTTCATATCAAGATACCTTCAACCACAGTGATTCATGGGAGGATTAGGAAAAGAGCTGGCCCGATAAGATCCTCTGTAGGGATGACTCTACGGAGCAAGCCCTGCAAGTGGCACACGAAGGCAGCTCTGACAGGACTCACCAGCATGCCAAACCCCCTGGAGAAGGAGGATCACAACCCCAGCTCATTCTACATTGAGGCTCACCTCCATTCCCCTCAGCAAAAGGAACTAGTTGTACTGCTGTCCACAGCTTGTCACGATGGAAGCAAAGCATCTGAAGGACATATGTATACACATACATTTTTAAACAATCTAGTCCAGAGGGAAAGGATCTGTTCTGCTCCTCCACGCTCGCACACACTGTTCTAACCTAATGCAACAAGATACACTGCAGGAGAAGATAAGAAGTAATACCAAGAGGAAGAGTTTTAGAGATCGACTCAGGTGAAGAAGGTAGGCAGCCAAAACCTGCAGCTGCATTGATCTCAACCCTTGGCAGCAACATTGCCATAAGTATTTCTCATGCTCTCGGACAAAAGGAGGAAGCCCCTGTAGGTTGGTACACAATGGACACAGCCGCCTCGAGACAGGCCGGTGCACAGCGGGTGTCCCTGCAGCTCTGACGAAAGGGACTACAGGGGACAGAGCAGCAGAACTAGCCATTAGACCAAAGTCCTTCCAGATATTCTCCATCACCCAGGGTCCCAGAAGACACAACAAAGACCCAGACTTCAAAGCCCAGCAGTATGTGCTTATCTAGGAGCTACACGTGCTTCAGAGAGGTTTCAGGGGACAAGAGCATGTCTGCTGCTTCAGTGGAATAGCAGCTTGCGCATTACAGTAATCCTTGCTAGGTAGAGGTAGAAAGCCTCCTCTCCTGCCAGAGCACGTGGCACCGCAACAAGTGACATGACAACATTCAAATCCAAGCCACTGTATTCCACTTTTGGCTAAGAGGGATATCCAGTTGACGTACAAGTTCAAAGCCTATCATCAAAACATGAGTACAAAAAAAAAAAGGTAGGTCTTTACTAAGAGGTTACTAAAGAAAACAGTTTTATAAAGAAAGCAATGTTTTGCCTTGGTCACGCATTGGGAAATCTTTTCTAGAGAAGATGTGAGGAATCAGAAAGAATACATTGCTTCCTTCCTCATAACAAATGAGAAGGGACACTGAGCCCTGCTGGATGCCTATTTATGACAACAGCCTAGCTACCTGATGACTTGGAGTCATGGAAACTTAAAAGGCGCTTTCAGTTTGGTAAAGGTAATCCTTCCTTACTGCAGCTAGGGACACTCTGCCCTTTCCCATCCCCATAAACTCCCAGCTAACATCCCCCACTGACCTCTCTGCAGCCACTGGAGAACTCATATGCAGCGTGCAGTTTAACACTTTATACTTCAGAATCAGGGTATCAACCACTAATGGAATAGAAAACAAATACATACTTAATTTGTGCCAATGAGCCTGACAAAGAAATGAAAAATATGCAGAATTTAAATTAAGAAATGGCCCTTCTCATTTTTGGGACGTACACGATCTTGCCTGCTAAATGCAAAAGGTTCCTAAAGGAAAGGGGAGACTGTGCCAACACAGGCAAGAGCAAGAGATGCAAATTCATAATGAAGCTAATAGAAACAGCTAGAATTCAAACCAAAAGGCATTCAGAACAATTTAAAGCATGAGAGAGCATTTAGCATTACAGTTCCCACTCCCGGATTAACCCTCCCCGTTTCACTGCATTAGAATTAATCTACATGGCTACAAACTCCAGAGCCAACTTGCAGAGCCACAGCAGCTTCGTTACGTAAGGGGCAACACTGATAACACAGGCTGTGTTACCACAGCCCGTTCCTATCCCTCACCGACACCGAAACCAGCAACGCTGCTGCTGCTGCCCAAATCAGTCTCACGACAACAGGCGCTTCAGTAATCCAGACATTCGGGTTTGGATTTGATAAGATGTTTTCTCACGGGCTGATGTCAAGACTTAAAAGGCCATCTACTGCTGTGCAAGAAGTCCTTAATGTCATCAAGGGAGGGGAGGCAGCTACAGAGGAGAAGAGCAGCAGAAGGCTTTAAGTCGGAATACGATTACTGTAGAAAAATTGTCTGACAAGTGAACGCAACCCCAGGTTGCGGCGAGAAACGCTTTTAAGCAATTTAAGTGAAAAACGGCACATCTGCTATCTATTCAAAGGTCAACGAGTGCTTGTTTCACGATAACACGCTCCGGAGAACATCCTCCCGTGAACTCTCAACTTCTATCTCCAGCACCTCATATCCCTTGCTTTAAAGGCAGCTGCCCTCTGGGGTCACCAAATACAGTCACGCTGCCGCGCGGCCTTACATCTGTGTGTGGCCATCTTGAGCTCGGCTAAGCCGAGGCAACTAAAATTAACAAACTGAAGCCCCAAATGTGAACGTCGGGTCAAAGGGCTGTTTCGCTCGCTGGTTTAAATACAGTTCATTGTCTCGACCCATTGCTCCTTTAGCGCATCCCTCCCGCTTTGCTCCGGCTTCAGCCCGCAGAGCTGCTCAGCTGCTGGCAACACAGAGCCAAAATACGCCGCTTTCCAAAGTACATCCGATGCCTTTCACTTCCAGGATAAACGGGATAAACCCTTGAGAAGCCCCAGCCTTCCTGCCCCTGTGCGCGCCAGCGGGCTGCGTATATAGGACACGGCAAGTCCGCTCTGGAGAGAGAGGGGGGGAAAGGGAGAAAAAAAAAAGGCAAAATGGTGTTTTCAAAACCAGCGACCGGAGTCACTGCGGCTCCGCTTCCAAGATGACAGCGGGGAAACGGCGATGCCGGGCACAGGGATCCGGCCTCCACCATCCTTTTCTAATCACACGCCAGCGCCGGACGCGGGCCGAGCGGCAGCAAAGAAAAGAAAAAAATAAAATAAAAGGGGAAAGCGGCCACACGAGTGTCCTGCGGGCATCTTCCCCGTGCGCTCGACGCTTTAACGCCTTAAAGCGGCTTATTCGGGCGCCCGCGCTGGGCGGCGCGGGGGAACCGGGCGCCCACCCCGCCGGCCCCGCACCGCACCGCCGCCCCGGTGTCCCCCCCGGCCTCCTCGCGGACCCACCTGCTGGTACTCGGCGTCGTGCGGTCGGAAGTCGGCGGCGGTGAGCTCCCAGCGCAGGCTGAGGTGCGGCAGGCGGTGCAGCAGGCTCACCCACCAGGGCGGCGAGTAGCTGACGCCCGCCATGCCGCGCCGCTCCTCACCCCCTCGCCGCGCCTCACCGCGACCCGCCGGCCATGGGGCGCCGCCGAACCCCGCGCGGCCGCTGCCTCCTTCCCTTCCCGCCGATCACCCGCCCCCGGGATGGCGGCCCCGCATGGCCGGCACCCTCCCGCCTCCTCCCGCCGCGCCGATCGCTCCCTCTTTGTTCGCCGNCGGGAGGGTCGCCCGGCCCGGGGCGGCACCGCGCCGCGCCCGGTGGGCAACATGGCGGCCTGGCCTGCGGGCAGGGGGTGCGCGTCCCACGGCCCGCACCGCCGGCCGCCCCCTTCTCTCCTGCCGGCCCCGATTCCCTCCAAAGTAACCCCAAAACGCGCCCAGCTGCCCGGCGCTTCGCCTCCCGGGGTGCTGCCGAGGGCAGCGCGGTCCGCGGGGCACCGGCCACCCTGACGGAGGAGCGCGGCCTCTGCCACCGGCTGGTTCCCCCGGCACCGGCCCCCGGCTCGCTCCCCAGCCTGCCTCGGCTCCTCCAAATCCGGGGGGAAATGTCTGCCGGTACCGCGGTGTCTGCAGGTGCCAACAGGCCCCTGGCGTGATTCCCAAGCGTGCCCAGCCTTCACCCCGTCCCTGGAGACACGGAGCGCTCTGGTTTAGCTTCCACCGTTCTCCCTTGGCCTCCTCCGGACCCTGACCCAACGCCAATTACACCGCTTCGTTAACTTCGACGGGCTCAGAGGTGTCAGCTCATTTCGACGACCGGGTGAACCAGAATTAAACCCCTCGGCATTTAGGCAAAGGCAGCGTCTCCCCGCGTAGTGCCATGGAGCTGCCCGCAGAGCCGCTCCGGCACAGCGTCCCCCGGGATGATAGTCTGACCCGCTGGGAAAGGCCTCTCATTTCTTTCTAAACAAAACATAACCGAACTATTTTTAGTCTTAAAGGTGAAAAAATGCGAGCATACCCTCTTGGGAGGGGGGACGTCACACATGTCTCAGAAACCAGTGAGCACATAAACGCCCTGGATAACGTTAGGATAGTATAGCAAAATAGGAAAGATGGCACCAGTAAGCAACAGCAATCCCAAATTTATTCGCTTCATTACAAAGATTGTACCGTTCCTGTTACAACTGAAACGCACAAAAAAATATTTCCAGTTGTCTTTCAAAAGGAATAGATGGGGTAATTCCATTCTTGCTCTAACGATGTTGCGTGGTCCAGCATTAACGCGGCAGTTCCTAAACGTGGTCCTTCGCCCTCTCCACACCAAATTCTCCCCGTCCAGCTCCGCAGCAGCGCACCTCACCTCACCTCACCCGCTGCCCGTTTGAGGAGCTGAAAACAACGTGTTTGAAACATCACCCAACCCAACTCGGGGTCAGAAAGGGAAAAAAGGACCACCCAGCCCGCTAACAGGCTGCGAGCAAATGCCTCACAGGTCTTACAGGCTTGGGAAAACCTCATCTGATGAGCGCTGTTTAGAATTAGAAACCCTTATGGCCCATGAAAACTCAAAAAATATTGGAGTGAGTGCTGTGTATCCCGTTGGGAAAAAAAAGGGTAATGCCAACTGCTTTTTTCTCCTATATGGTGGCAGGTCAGTAGAAATTACAGACATCTCTTTTGCAAGTATGATTTTATTACTTTTCCCCAATGCGGCTAGGACTTCATGCTTTACGCTGTCCTCACTGACGCATTTTACAAATACGGAGGGCAAAGACGCTAAAATGGGCTATTTAACACGTTAGGACCAAAAAAACCATATTTTCTGCTGATGTTCTAAAATATAACATCAACTTTTAATAGCTTTTGACTAGGACAGGATTTTCGCGTGAGTATTATCAACACAGCTAAAAAGAAATCTTATCGTTCACAAATAGTGCTAAGACACGCGTCAGAGAGTTCACAGCCGCGCAGAATGTGCGTGAGTACAAGATATACAAGGGTACAAGATAGAAGACCTCAACTCTCTCCAGCCTTCGCCAAGAAAAGTTCTTATTTTTCTGCAGGAGGACAGCTGAACAACAGCCAATTTTGGTTTCTTCCTTTTTTTTTTTCTTTTTTTTCTTTTTTCTTCTCTTTTTCACTGTGCCGGCAAGGATGAGGAAGAAATTCTTTTAAAGCCCCATGATCTAACTTATGTGACCTCCGGTTTGAACAACCCAAAGACAAGGAGAGACCTCGCTGGGGGCAAGAGATCTCTCTGCGTAACCCACTTGTGCCACAGAGTTTATGCAATTCGGCACTAAAACACTCAAGGCTGGAATCTGTCCCACAGATGTTATTGCTGCCAGGGGCCTTTGGATAGACAGAAAAACCCCACCAGGCCGCGAGTCCAGGCACCTTTGTCAGCAAAATGATGGACACGGAACAGAAGCAGATGCAGCGAGCCCCCCGCGCTGAGATCTTGTTTGACAGCGTTGATGTAAATCAAACCGAACAGAACGTTTTGGAACAAATGACAGAAAAAGCTGGATGCCATTAAATGGGGGTGTAAGCTCCGGAGTATCGGCGCGGCAGTTCGAGGCGCCGTGCGGGGGACGGGGGGATAAGTGGGAAAGGGAGCAGGCTCAGCAGCGCTGGTGTGCATGCGTCTCTCCTGGCCATTTGCTGCCGAGACAACTGGATTAAATTATACTAGAATGAAGATTTGGGATTACAGAGAAACAGAGGCATCAACAGTTTTAATTTCCCTCCCTGTCCCCAATTATTTATGATGATACAGGAAAATATGAAGAGTAAAATGAATTCAGCAAACTGGGAATAGGAGACAAACCGCAGGACCTAGCACTAACCACGTTTTCCATGGCAGGGTGCTTCAGCTGGTTGTACCACGTCACGAAGCAGTGTTTGCATTTCTTGGATGCCTAGCATCTCTCCTTGGGTCCTATTCAGGTAATTCCTGATTACATGACAACGAGACAGTTATCAAGGCTCTCATGTCTAGATTAGAGCAGCCTTTTTCCCTCACCACACCAATAGGTACGCTGTTTTGCCAAAGCAAAATGAACAGACAAGCCACTGCTGTGGGATAAAAACTAACAGTAAATCAGCCTTGCATGGAAAGCAGTTCTGCAATCAACCAAAGCAAACTGCAAATGTCAGCTCGTTAGCTGGTAATCCTGCTGAAAAGTAACCCTGAGAGCTGTATTAGCGTTGGCTAACTTGCTTTGACAGTGGCTTTGCTGAAGAATCACTGGACAAAATAGGCAAATGAGAGATGTTCCAAATTAAAGACAATGGAGATAAAAAGACTCGTTTAAGCCTCCAAAATCAGGCAACCGGTGCTGTCCCCTGTCCCCTTGAGACCATCAGCCAGTCTCAGAAAGCGCTCCTAGAAATGTACCATTTTTCAGTCTTCACGAGCTTCTCTCTGACTCTAGCCATCCCTACTGCTGACGTGATACTTGCAACGAGAGCCCCTTGTAGAACAGTAATCCCATACCCTGGGCTCTTTTTATTCACTATGAGATGAAATAATTCAGCTTTTAATATATTGTGAAGCGAGGAGTCTTCCCCTGACTGTCAGACCTAATATGCGTTATGAAAGGTTGCAGCCAACAATACAGATTAAAAAGAAAAAAAAAGAAAAAAACCAAAAAAGGCAGGTTTGAACTCGAAGTGCCAGCAGATGGATGAGTTACCCTCTTGAGACCAGGGACTAAATTACAGGCACGCAGAGGGAGGTCAGCGAGACAAAGGTGTCTCAGCACTCAGCTGCCACCATTAGGCAACACCTCCGCCCCGCTCACCTCTGCCGCTCCATAAACTCTGCCGTTCCATCGAGCCGTGCCTCCTTCCCGCTGAGCTGGGCTGTGCCTCTGTTAAGATTACCCTTCCTCTCCTCCCAGGGCTTCCTCTGTATTTTTCTGCCGAAAGTCAAAGGAAATAACAAAGCCAGGGCTGCTCTCCAGCCTCCCCCAGATTTCGTTGCCCCCTCCACGACAGCGCACTCCCCAGCCTCCACCCTTCCCAGCAAAGCCACGTTGCCGGAGCTCTTCCCAGTTGATTTCTGCTCCCAGCTCGAAGGATTTCCCCTGAGTGGAGGCGGCTGCAGACAAGAACAAACCTTTGGGTCTTCATTGCTTTCCTCTCAAGTCCTCCTAGGGATTTTTGGGTTTAAAGAAAAAATAGACACGACCAGGGCCAGCATAAAAAGCTTTAAGCAAACTCAAAGAAATCAGATGAAAAGCTTAATTCTGTCATTTCCAGTCCTGAGGCAACAGTCGCTCTCTCTCTGTCATTCTACCAGTCTTTTCATACTTGGTAAGTTCCAGGGAAATGGGTGGAAGATGTGGAAATCCTATCGCAAAAGCACCTGCCCGCTCCTTTCCTTTCCCTAGAGAGCCACACATAGAACATTCTATTATTTAGTTAATTGCAAAGAAACAATTACAACGGAACTCGGCAAATTCCCTCTAATCACAGCGAGACCCATTGCAGTTCAGTAAGTTCAGCAAATTAGCAAATAAGTGAATACAAAAAGGAAAGAAAAACAGAGCTCAAATTGCACTTTGCTCATTTGTTTTGTCACTCACGGTTTCTGTTTAATTATTTAAGATATTTCTTTGTAACATTCTAGTGCATTTGTATAATAATGAAGGTTTACTAGCACAGAAATGCAATACATGACTATTAAATATCTGCCAAGAGGAGGAGGAAAACTGCCAGTTCTGTGTGTAAATTACAGAGACCCTCTTCAGGAAAAACTTCCAGGTTAGATAAATAGAAGGTTCTGCCACAATTTGTGTAAGATACAAATAAGAATTATTGCTAGATAATGTGCTAAGTGATGTTTGTGCAGAACGATGTACTACAGGCATTCACGGTCAATCCCCTGTTTATTAAAAGCTAGTTTAATTTTCCCTGCATATAACCTGAGGCCGTTTAAACATGGCCCCTTTTTTTTACAGCAGCACTGTAATCAAGTGGCAAATTTTACAGTATTTCAGCTCTAAATTCATATTTCAGGAAAGACTTCCAAGCTCTGTTACGTTGCTGAAGCGGAGCTGACGGGCTGAGGAGGGGCAGAGGAGCGAGACCCAGGTGTGACATTGTCTGACGGACAGCGAGGGGGGTAAGACAGCCCTTTGCAACAGGCGTGACGTCCCTCCTGCTCCTTCCCAGACCATTTTGAGCATCAAGATTTTATGACACATCTGTCCACGCTACCAAGAATAGAAGTCCTAAAGGAGCTTGTGCGGCACCCAGCGCAAAGCGCAAAGCGTCTCTGAGGCTGGCTAAAAACCTACAAATCATGGGGGCGCTGCTGCAGGCTGAGCAACGTCTTGAGAGGGGAAGTTTTGGCTCTGCACAGCTCTCACGAGGGGGAATAATGTGAAAGCTTTGCTGGAGACCAGAGACGCTGTATGAATACACACGCTCTCAGATCTGCAAAAGGCAAGCAGCACAGCCGGGCAGCGGAAGGGGCAAGAGGAGCAGGGTACAACTTAATCAGTAGAATACAACAGAGTGTAGCTAATAGGAACACAGCAACACTCGCTGTTCAAGGCTACTCCTTTGAGCACAGTGAGGACAGAATGAGTGCTAAAGGCCATGTATAAGCAAGATCCAACGTGTCTTACTTGCATCTGAAAATGGGGCAAATGTTCAGAAAGCGATGTCGGTGCTGTCGCTACCAGGCAAACCACCACATCAGGACACGTTCGATGGAAACGTCAGAGGAACTGATGCAGCACCAGACCACCAGCCCTGCCTGAAAATCCTCCCCGAATAACCTAGGGTCCAACACGGATATTTTGCTCTTTGCAGGTCTTAACGATGCCCACAGAATGAATGAAACTGGGGGGTTTCTGCCCTTAGAAGTTCACGTAGGGAAAGCAACGACTGAGCTGGCAAACCTGCCATAAACAGATGCTGCAAAGCTTGCAAGAGTCCAGGGCGCTCTGGCTTCAGATGAGGCCAAACTATAGTTTCATACAAGTGTGAACACGTAATTGCTTTCAAATGAATTCAAGACCAGCCTGCTCCAAGAAATCATATCAAAACTTTTCCGTTCACACCACGTGGCTTACCTCCAGCATTTAAGATTTAAAACTGAAATTTCTGCTAAGAAATCCAGAGCACGTGTCAGTGGAGCCAGGAGGAGACTTCTCTCCTAGATAAACCTTCTATTTATCTAACCTGGAAGTTTTTCCTGAAGAGGGTCTCTGTAATTTACACACAGAACTGGCAGTTTTCCTCCTCCTCTTGGCAGATATTTAATAGTCATGTATTGCATTTCTATGCTAGTAAACCTTCATTATTATACAAAATGCACTAGAAGAAGTGAGATTTAGATAATATATTCATCAAACACAGATTGTTTGTTTCAGTCTTTTATAGCTGTTTTAGTCCTACACCAAGGACTCTGCTTGATAGGAAGATGAGTAGAGGATTCCCGTGTCTTCCCAGCAGTTAGCAGGGCCTTCTGTCTTTATGAAACAGCATAAGGCTTGTGTCCCTGGGAGTCCCTGAAGGCTTTTTCAGTGGGCCTGGAAAGGAACGCTTATGTCCTAGTTCCTTCCGCCAGAGCTTCACAAACAGGAGCAATAACCGCGCTCAGGGGATACACTAGAAGCAAACTGGACAGTCTTCGGAACCCTGGGGACTCCTTTTCTCCCCGCAGCTGACAGCAGAGCGGTTTCACCCAGTCCTCTGCATGCCTACAGCACGACCAGACGCCAGCACAGGGACAGCCTCGGGAGTTCAGGCACCGCTTGGTCATTCTGCACCCCTCCTACAACAGGCTTCCGAGAAGTCTCTGTCAGCAACGTATTTAGGCACGAACAGTCACTGCAATGACTTCTTTTGAATCTTTATCTGACTTTCACTGGTCTGGTAACTGGTCAGCAACTGTTGCAACCAACAAGCAAACAGCACGACGACAGACGGAGAGGCGTAAGTGAAGCTTGCTGTGCTGTGCACAAAGCCAGCTATGTCTGAGGCAACGGCATGGCTTTTGGTTATAGAATTACTCGACAGGATTTCTTTTCTGAAGAAAACACCGGAAGCTGAGACTGAAAGCAAAAACCTCTCTCGATTCCACTAGGGTTTGGTCAAGAACACTGTTCACTCCTGACGGGACAATCCCAAAGGTGTACTAAAGCAGTGATTTCACACCCTACACGTTTAAGAGTTATCTTGTTAGTCCTGGCTCAGGAAAACAGAGGTAAAGGGTCAACCTAGGTGCAAAGCGGAAACAAGAGCAGCACGCAGCAGAGGTCAGGGGAGCAAGGCAAATACAGCAACTGCAGCAGAAATGCACGGACAATTAATCTGCAAACTTTATTTGAAAGTTCAACAATTAGGAGAAAATACATTGCAATTGTTTTAGCTTTTAAAAGACCCAAATATAAATTACATAAAAGACTTGCACAGTTCTAAATATTAAAAAGATCATAAAAACTAATTGCTTGCTCATATGCCACGATTAATCCTTTTCCATTTCAACTGTATTAAAAGTTGCCTGTGCAGGGATTATTTCTATAGCTATGCAGAAAACAACACAGTTTTCAGGTCTTGATCAGGTAAAGATTTACAGGCATAGGCACTTAGGGGTAAAAAGAGATGAAGAGGGAAAATATCCCATGAAAGTCAGATCTCTGTGTTCACACAAGATCTCCAACTCAACGCTAGTGTAAATTGCAAAAGGTCTTAAGTAGGCAACATTATCCCATATCAGTAGAATGGAAAGTGTGCTGTTAGATTACGTAGGTTACGGTGGAGTTTAATTTTAATTCAAGACCTTGACGCCCCCACAAGGTTACCAGTGCTTTCTACAGAAGACGTTTTTCAGAAACCGAGTATGTTAGCATTGGGCCTATCTTGACAGGTTTGAGCCACACCAATTTTTACTGTTCCCGGCTCTCAGTAGAGGAAACATACGTTTTATTCAAACATTTACTTTTTCTTCCTTCATTGTTCCACACCTCTTCCCAGAATTACAGGTGCTGGCATTCAGATGAATAACCACAGAATGAAACCTGGTGTCGATTACTACTCCTATCACCACATTCCATTACAGTATATAACAAAACAACATTAAAGGCTGCTAATACTGTGGAGGTTTCTCTTTCTACTGTACCACACCAAACTTTCGGTGTGCAGTGAGCATATAGTTATCTTCTAAGATACGAGTTTAAAGTCCGGCTCAAGTTAAGCATCAGATTTTTAATAGCTGTGAGATGGCAGACTCAGATTTAGGAAGCTCTAGACATATTTTCATTCATCCCAGAAAACGTTTACTCCTTTTCACCCTGATTTCTGTCTGTGCCTTTGGGTCATACCAAGATACGATCTCCCCTTTACCCCAGGGCTTGCCTACTGACAGCACTACCACTGGTCACGCGCCCAGGTAAAACACATGTCTTGCTGCTCTCCCTCTACTTCCTCATATTTCATATTGGTTATTACAGCACAGTAAAGTAAAAGAACGTCATCTTCATTATATTTGCTGTCTGAGTATTTCCCCACAGGGTAAGAGCTAGGCGGGTATTTTATATCAGGCTTGGTCCGGAACATGACATACTCTCCCCTTAATGTGTCGGAGTCCTCAGCTCTAGTTACTCCCTCCGGAGGTATCCCTGACAGAGCCACAGTTACACACCTGAAATATTATACGTAAACAACTTGGGATAGCTCTGCTTCTATTTAGCAAAATGACTCTTTTTTCATAACGCGACTTCCAGAAAAAGAGGGAAACGGGCATCAGCTGCTGCCATGAGGATTCTACCCCTTTTAGTCTTTTATTTTATATATTTTTTTATCCTTTCTGCAGATGACAGTCATGTGACCAAAGTACCAGCAGGAAAAATTTACCCAACGGGAGCATATATGACATTTTTCAGACTGCTTTGGGCATGGAGAGCTCCCAAAACTGCCTTTGGAAATAGCACAGGCAGCATTTCCACTGATGGGATTAAATGAAATCAGCTGCATTGTGCTGCAGCCATCCAGCTTCCTCTCTGGCTGCAAGTATTGGCATGAACTGTGATAAGCTTCAGATAGCATTTCATCAAAATCAAAGAACCGAGACAGCTCTGACTTATTAGTATTCTGTGAAACAGTGGCGACTGATTTTTCATTTAAAAAAGAAGAGGGAAAAGGTGATAAAAATCTTATATTTAAAAGTCTGCTTTCTGTTTACAGGAGTCTTTATTACTCCTTGATGACAAAGAAACCATTGGGGTCTCCACAAAAACTTCACTGTGTGTTTGTAAAATTAAATTCTCCTTCCAGTAAATATAATTTATCTAGTTCACCTTAAAAAAACCCCACACCACACATTGTAATGCCTATGAAGGATGTTGGCACAATAGTAGGAACTCTAAGGTCCTCCTTCCAGTCAAGAAGGGGGTATGGTCTGCATAAAAGATCCAGGAAGACCCCTCTGACCGTATTCTCCACAGCCCCTCATGTCTTTGGCCCTTCCATGGACAACAATATTCTCAAATAGTGTTATTTCTGGGCATAGTCTTAATTTCTATTAAAATCCTTACAATAGTCACATTCGTGACATTCCTTTGACTCAAACATGGTGGAAGCTTGAAGTGACCTTAGTCACGGGGTGGATTATGTCATATAATTGTTGGAGATGACTTGAAATTATTCATTTTTCCCTTCTGATCTCAACATTGTGACAGACTGGAACGCAGCCAAGAGCTTGTGGAGACACCAGAACTACCCTCTGCGATAACGTGGAGGCATCATGGTGGATACATCATGGGGGGGGAACGGTATGGAGATACTGTGGCCACGCTCTGTGAGACCATCATGACATCATATATTCAACAATCAATAAGCTCTGATCTGGGCTAAAGGTCTGAACGTTGAGTGAACTTTGCTCATTATACAGTCATTATAAGACTAAAACACACCTCCAGCTCGGATGGGTCACGCCTCCAAGGTGAGATCACCCCTCTGAGTTTGTGCACTGAATTTTGGCTATCCTATACCTTTAAACGCAAAGCAAGAGAATTTTGGACCAATCATAATAGAAGTGTGTATGACAATGGTCACGTCAAGTTCCACCTGTAAGTCAAAACGCTATAAACTAGTTTGGGAAGGGAGTGAATTTTGGGGAAGACTCCATCACGGGAAGATTCTCTGACCCTGAGACCAGCTGGCAAGCTGAGCCTCTCTTCTCCCCTGCTTTGGGACGCCTTTTGGGTAAGATTTGAACACTTGGTTACCCCGAGTGCATCCCCAGGACACTCATAAATCTCTATAGAGCTGCTTTTTAACCCACACGTGTATCTTAGTCATATTAATCTTTTGCACATACTTTGCAGACATTTCTATCACCAGTAATGTAAAAGAACTTGTGCATCTGTTGCGCTAATAAAGCGTGCTGTTCATTAATCTGGCCGTGAGAGTTCTTGAACGCGACCGCATATTTAAACGTGGCCGTGAGAGTTCAAAAGAGCACGACCAGACGAACTGTGCCCGTGTTAATAGTGCATCCATAATCGTGACAGTCCAATAAAGGCATCGGGCATGACCAGACTATTAACGCCACATTGGGCATCAATCAGAATCTCAGCCCAGCCACCCCCAGCCCCCCAGTACCTGAGGGTCAGCTGGAACGCAAGGGGGTTTATTTTCTGCCAAATTACTCTAACTCGGAACGCAACAGAAAATGGGCTGACCCTCAGATATTAGGGGAGCTGGAAAGCAAGGGGGTTTATTTTCTGCCAAATCAGTCGAACTCTTAACGCAACACCAACCTACCACTTCTGTTCCTAAAACAAACTGCATGGATTAGGTTTTGAATATTACGCTCATCCCAATCCGTATCCCTCAGAAGAGAGCTGGGAGGGTCCGTGCCTTCCAGCAGTCAGCCTCAAAGCTTTACCGGATGAAAGAAGACGGCTGTATATTGTGATCCCTCTCCCAGCCTCCGACTGGACTTGCAGCATATATATACACACATATATGTGTGTGTATATATAAAAATAACGGGTGCACAGGCAAAGTAGTACTGAGGAGAGAGATCAACAACAGCAAAGCAACATTAGACAAACCCCTCTGTTAGTGCTCACTGTATGAGCAAGCCAGTTAGGTGAAAGTTTCAGACAGTCAAGTGACATAAGCTAAAACAGGACATAAAGGAACACATCTGCTCTGTCAAATGTTTTCACATCCTAGAGATGACCCTGCATAATCCACTCATATTTGTGATACGTAAGCAGAAAAAGCAGTCACAAGGGCATCCTTCACAGAACACTCCTGCTATTACGTACCTTCTCTGACAAATACAAAAAAATTATTACGTGATCGGACATTGCAAATACAAAATGGTTCTATACATATCGTAGCAAGTGCACTCGGAAAAAGCAATAAATAAGAAAACCCTGCTGATACAGTAGGCTTAGAATAGCTCTATGACAAAGAAATGGCTTTCTAAAAGCCTTTTTAAGGTCTGCACAGACTGTAAATGTTCTGTATAAAAATAAACAAAAAATACTAAAATGTGACACAGTAAAATTTTTAAATAGAGAGGACCTGGTAACAAATACAATCTGTTCCCCTTCTCGTACGCAGGCTGGACCTGGTAACAAATACAAGCTGCTCCCCTTCATGTACACAGGCTGAAAATTGGAGCCATGCCATTAATCACTTTCCAATTAATCGAAGTATTTTAGTTGACCTGGAACAAAATTTTGACATGAAATAGCTTAAGGCTTTATTGCTTTCATTTACTTTTGGCAATTGAATTTATAATCCTTGTTGTGAGACAAAACATTAAAGTGTTTTGTTTTAGTTTTTAAATCCAAACTCTCTCTGCCTACCAGGAGGATACAGTCAACAGTCAGTGGCTTTTAGCCATAAAGTCTGCAGAGATGACATATCAAACAATTATTTATAGCTAAAATAATGACATTTGTCATTAAAAAAGGGCTGATATTGCCCCTTTTTTCATCTTTGATATGCTTTACCTTGGTAGATGTATTTTTTGTTTGTGAATCGAATAATTCACTATCACCAGAGCCTGTTACCAAAACTTAAAAGTGGGTGTAGTTTTTCTTCATCTGCAGGAAGGGAGAGACAATGACAATATCATCCGAATCGTCTGAGTGAACTTCATCCACAGACAGCGAGGGAGAAGGCTGCGATTGCTTCTCAGAGGACCTGGCTGAAATAATTACAACGGAAACAAAGTCATCAATAAACAACACTGACAAAAACAAGCCCTTGTGGGAAGTGTAATATTCTCTGAGCCATTAAGCTTCCAGAATTACCTGCAGTTATGAATAACTCTGATCTATCTTTTCCTGCATGTAACTATTCCCGTTCCTCTTTAATGAAAGAGCACACACGGCAAGCATTGACTTACTGACCATGCGTGATTTGTCTTATTGTCTTTAAACCTTTGCAGGTGGTTACACACCACAACGTAAAGCAATTCAATACTGAAGCCATTTCAGGTCAGAAAAATAAATATTTATTAGATGGCCAGAAAAGGAAAATTTGACCCAAGCAAGCTTAAGCTAAGCAGAAAGTTCATAATGAGAACTTCAGTCAGCTATATATTTGAGAATGGAAGCTCTCAGTGACTGTCTTTCATCCTTATCTCTGTAAAATACAAAAAATATTATTCACATGCTGTACTACCCTACTTAATGACAATAAAAATGGTGACCACACTATGGGGTTGTTTTGGTTTTTTTCTTTTCCTTTTGGTTCTTTGCTATTTTTCTGGGTGCATGGTTATCTCGTTAATTCCAACATCTGAAGAAATGTTCAGGGCATGATCAGATAGAACCTTAATGATTCCAGTAAATACTGGAAAATCAGAGGGATAAACCGGATACATACAAGACCCCTAACATTCGACGGGCAGAACCAGGAGCTTGTATCTCCTCTTCAAGGGATCTATGAACTAAATGATGACATCTATTAATACCTTCTAGCACAATATCCTCTCCTCAGCTATTAATACCTCCTAGCACAAACTCTCCCCTCAGCTCCACTTATTTTTCAGTTTAAAACATACATTCTCTGGAAACACTATCTCCCAGAGAAGAAAACAAATCAAGAAAACCTGTGGTAGAAAGAGGAAACAGACAAGCAAGAAGCCATATACTGAGATTTTGACACTGAAATGGAAGGGAAAAAACAGAGAGCACATAGGGAATATTACTTGGGGAGAACAACAGACATGCCATGGTTCTCAGTGAAGTAAGAGGTTCCTGACACAGAAAAAACCGACCCTCTGGTATGGAAGAGGAGGCATGCACAGCAACTGGAATGTGGAATAAAGAATGGGACCACAATCAGCCCAGAAATAGAAAGAGAGGGATAGACAGCCTGTGAATGGAAAGGAGGAATGCAGGGAGGCCATGACATTGACCTCAACCTACAGAAGGAAAGAAACATGACTTTCTAGTTCAGTGAAATTCTTCTCTGCATCAGTGAACAAATAATATAAGAGTCTTTCAGGAAGATTTATGAGCCAGCAGTACTGGTGATAAGGATGAGCAAAGAGAACTTCCAGAAGCAGGCATGAGAACTGGAAGATGCAATCCACCAATAAACAAATATTATACATGACATAGCTTAATATTGTCCCAATCACACTTGATTATATCCTGCTCTTGATGTCTGAGATTTTCTTGTCCTCTTCTTCAGGTTAATACACTTCAGAGTGACAACTTTATCTTTGTGCTTGTGAAGGGGTAAGCACTGATTAGACTTAAGGGTTGTATGTAAATTCATTATGATTTCAAAAAAGCCTCAAATCAAGTTAGCAGTTGTATCCAGAGTGGCTAGTGACATGCAGAGAGAAATGCTGCCCTTATTCAAGATTGCTGTGCATTTACAGAACATGTTCTTCCTGCCTGCCACTCCTCTGACAGAAAGAAACAAAAAGCTAAGTTTCACAGACTGAATTGTTATTATTATTTGTTCTATTTCATGGGAAGCAGCAGAAATGGCTTTACAAATCTCCAAATACTGTCCACATTCTGAAGACAAGCAAAGCAGTGCTGAATGCTACACAACTTTTTTTTTGGGGGGGAGGATGAGGGGTGGGGGGATGGTGGTGTAGCTAACCCGATACAAACAATGATTTAAAAGTCTGCAATGCTAGAACAGAATTATATAAATTTATTCCAGCAGATACCTAAGGTTCTTTAAAACACATTTTCATCTTTCCCATTCCTCTCAAAATAACGCCAAAAGGCTAGTGAAGTTAAATGACTTACTGCAATATATAGTTTCACTAAAAGTTTAAGCTCGTTGCATGATCTAGAGGTCACAAAATGCAAGTTTGGACTTGGGACAAATGAAGCAAGAGCTTGTTCAACAGCTGCATGGTTTAAAGCTAAAGGAATTTGATTGCTTTAAATCACTCAGCTGTTAAAACAAGCTCCTTGTCTTATGTATGTTTCAAGCTGCAGGATAACCAGTGAAATGCATTACATCAAAAACCAATTTTGCTAGTGGATTTTTACATCAGTCACGAGCTAGGAATGACAGATGTTGGACTTCTAGTTAACTTTAACCTGTTTAAGCTACATGAATTCAAATGACAAAAACCCGGCTATAACCAAACAGATTGCACCCTTCTTTGCATCTTAGAAGCACAAAGCATTTTTTGGTTGGGTGGTTTTGGTAGGGTTTTTTTATTTATTTTTTAAATGTAAGTGATTCTTTCTCTTTGGATAGAATTTCACAACTGATTTTCTCTGGGTTTAGACTGAACATAGAACTACTGCAGTAGGCATCCCAGGCAAAACAGGGTGCTGCAGCTTTTTTTCTGGATACTGTCACTAGACATAACTAAAATCACTCAGAGCTCTAACATCTTCAGAAGCAAGTATTGCCTACTCCTTCAATAAAGTGGAATATGCTCCTTAATATGGAATACAGTAAAGTTTCTTAAACACATTCTCCTTCACTGAAGGGTAACCTCTCTATTCACAACCCCTGCAAATCTGGCTTATTCCGCATTTCATATCTTAGAGTAACAGCCTCAGCTGCTTACAGCACGCTCTGTTTCCGAGCAAGCCTGCAGGGACTGTCAGTTTTTCACTGACAAAAAAACAAGTCAATGTTTCTCAGGTCACTCCCAAAGTTGCTCTTTTTTCTCCAACCGGTCCATAAAAGCCTAAAATATCCCACTCTGGATAGAACCAACCTCTTTCAATTTGTTTTTAACCCCTTTGAAGCTGCATGTCCAAGGCTGTCTTATCTGCATCACTATTTCCCTTTCCTACTCAGTACTTCGAAACTTCCTCTTAAAAGCCTCTTGGGTTTTAACTCCACCTTCTCACAAACAGCAATGAAGAATTCAAGAAGGAAAGCAAATGGCATAAGAGCCATAAAAGAGACAGACATTTCCCCAGTTTGTATTGTAGTAGTACTAGTTGGCAAGGTTATCCAGGACTTCATTTTTCCCCCTAACAGCAGCGACTGAAGTCTGCTGAAAAAATCGTGACTAAATACACGTGGCTGACTAGGATGGTTCTTTTAACCAGATGTCTGTCCCCTTCAGAAACTGAGTCAGGATGGTGAAAACGTTCTCAGCTTGTCTATGGCTTCAGGACCAAAATGTAGTGGAAAGTACCACACTACAGCTACAGGGCTGGGGGGATTGAAAAGGAAGTAGAGAGGCAATACAGGGGAACACCATGTTCCTTGAATAATTACCACTCGCACCAGAGAGAGACCTTCCAAACCACAGTTGTGACAAAAAGGCAAAGCACTGTGAGGAAGCTGGTAGTGATGCTGTCATAGCTTTTATTTTTCACGTAAGGGACTGCACTTGGCAGCGTAAGCAACACGTCGCCAAATTAAAAGACGACCCACACAGAGTACAAGTATGCATTTGCACACGTGTGTGCATGTGCAGATGTTCTCTATAAAACTGTGTGTGCACCCACTCAAAACACACATACTTTCCAACACAGAGGGAAATGAGATTACCGGGAACAGATGACGGGAAGATTGAAGGAGGTCTCTGGAGTGCTGCTGAGACCCGTTTCTTCTCTGTAGTGTAAACTGCAGAATCTGCTTTCTCACTTGGTGCACTGGACACAGAGGGCCTGCAAAAAGACACACTGCATAGCGTGAGGCACAGGACAGGAATTGCGGTCTGGCTGCAGCGGGTACGCTGAAAGTTCTCTCGTATCGCTAGTCTCCAAAGACAACAGCTTATCACCTGCAGAAGTGAACTCAGACACTGAAGTGAGGTGACAGCTATGCAATTCTCCTTGTAACCGTGGCAGCCAAAATTAAAAACTTATGGAGCAGTAAACCGTAAGAAAGAGAAAGGAAGTATTTTTCAAGACAGCCACCATAAACGCAAGCAGTTAGCAAATCACTGCGTCCTTCCTGAGCATAAGTCACGACTGTATGCAGGACGGTATTCTAGCTCTTCACTGTTCTTCCTCCACATAACCCTTAACTTCTACAAGTCAGCGCTTCAGATTCACTTACATTAAGCGAGTCTACTAGCAACCAGTATGACAGCAACTGTACCTTTTTAATTTTGGTTTGGTTTTTTTTAAACAGTAATTATTTTACTTTACTTTTCCTCATTGCTATGGAAGAGAACATGCAATAGGATATGGGAAGGATATGGGAAGGTTACTGCCGCAACAAGAAACCCTTTTATTTGCACACCCTTTGAATTTCCTCATGAGCAAGCTCTCTGTTATATTTGTTAGAACAATGGCCTTGATCTCCTTTGCTGCTAAGGAATCCACACTAAAATTTTATTTAAAAAAATGACGCCTCTTTAGTAATAGACACAATTTTACTACAGCATGTTGCAGAAGTCTCTGTCCCTCACTTACCTCTCCTCAAGCAGTACTGTATGTGCTAAGTGCGCCCTGAAAATGGACTGGATGAACGTCACAATCTCATCCGTCTCCTCGCAATCAGAAGACAGGCTCAAGGAGTTTGACATGGAAGACATGCAGCAGTTCTGCAAAGCAATCAGATTAAAGAAAACTGACCTTTTACAGATTGCACAGAAGCTTTCACGATCTTACTCTTGATTGTCAAATAGGCAGTAGAGCAAATATTCCCATCTTTTGATCTGCAGTCTTTAAGATTCTGTAAGACTAAATCACCAGGAAATGCAAATCTGACCATCATACAAGCTTTGAAGCATCTGTATTCAATTAATGAAAGAACAGACGCCAGCAAGGAAAGTTCATTTATTTTTCAAGACGGAAACCTTTCAAAGTTGAAGGAGGTAAGGCAACCTTCATGATGGATATATATTCTGTTTGTGTCAAGCAAAAGTATTCAGTCCTACTACATTGGGCCAGTTTACTGAAATAAAAGTGCATGTAAAGTGCAACCAGATGAACGACCTGAATGGAGAATTACAAATTAACTTTAGCCTGCTAAAAGTCCAAAAGATGTTAATGTAAGTTGGCAAATAATTTACAGAAACTAGATGTTTAATTGGTAAGGAATTTTTTTCATATTCAGAACTAAGCAATCTGGAGCAAGTTTGATGTGACAGAGGACACTACAAGCCATTGGTTGAGCATGCCACATGCAAGACTTTTAATTTCCAATCCAATCAAAGATGCTTTCCAAACTCTTTTTTCTGAACTTCAGTGGCAAAGGTGTGTTTATTACTATGATTCAGTAGGGAACACTTGAGAGCAAGCACAGTTTTCCATAGCACTCTGAATTAAAATGATAAAGGGTACGTTATTAGTTGATGGGAGACAGAAAAAAAGAGGAGACAGTTACAGTCCATAATGCAGAGAAGTTATAGCTTTACTTGTAAGAAAAACTGTGAACTAAAGAAGATGGACAGGAAGGCTAGGGAATGAGCTTGATATCTTTCTGGAATTACAGTGGTGCTGCCAACCAGCGCATTAAAACATCACCGGATGATTCAAAGAATGAAGTCTGGAAGTACAGTACTTTGCATAGTGAATTGAACATAATGGGATGCCTGGGTACCCATTTGCCCCAATAATTACCTTGTTGTGAGATTTTGCATTACGCATCCCGTTATTCAGTAACAGTTTCTGCCGAGCTAAATGTCCTCTGAAAGCTGCCTGAAGCATTACAACTGCCTAGAATGGAAAGAAATCGGTGGATGTTAGCTCCTTCGAAAGATGGCAGCTCTAAGTTAAAACAGGAGTCCAGAGGGAAGAGGCACATGGGGGAAATAACTTTTCCCCGTGCAATGGAAACTCTTTGATGTCTAGGTATTTCCTTATGTTGAAGGGATAGACACACATCCCCATTACTTCTCAAGTACTCTGCTGCAATCCAGAGAATCCGCAGCCTGTGACAACCCATTGACATATACCTCCACGGTTTAAATTCAATCTGGGAGGTGTTCATGATCGATCCTATCAAACGCAGTGAAGTTCTAGCTGCCAACACTAGCCTATATTTCACAAACCGAGCAACATGCTCCCATTCCCATATTAAATTCTGGCTACCCAGCAGGTAGCAGCTGTGATGCTCTGGTACAATCAGAAATCAAGCCAAGTCTGTCACAACGTTGTGGTGATTATACTGAGTGTAAGTCTTTCCTCTCTACTAAGAGATTTTTCTGGATTCCAATCAATAAAAAACATCTAAATGTAAAACAGTATGTTTGCATCACGTGGTTAGAATTTGTTCTCATTTCTGAAAGGAGGATTTTTAATGTTCTGGAAGAAACAAATGTAAGATGCTACGTTGTGCTATTTGAAAAAAGTTTAATCAAAACCCTTATGCAAAACATTTATCAAAAAGTGACAAGTTTGTCAAAGTCAGCTTCTTCATAATACTCAGCAACGTTTCTTCTTAGCAAAGGCTTCAAATTCCTACTTCAAATCTTTCTGAAGACTCATCATAGTGAAAATGAAAGCATTATTAGAATTACCCAAAATAGGAAGACTTTCCTGTTTGTTTGTAACAAATTTTGTTCAAAATTTTCAGAAGCATTCATCTTGCAGAAGGTACCACATACAGAACATTTGAGACCAAAAGGGCAACACTTTGACAAGAAGTATCAAACACAACTGGGATGTCAGAAGGTAGATCACGAGCCAGCTTGAAGAACAAACATGATCTTGGTAGAATGGTTCATATTAAAATAAAACCTCTTTAAAAATAAAAGAGTTATTTGTTTGTGCTTTGATACAAATTAAATCTGTTTTACTGGGTGTCATAAACACACTCACCTCATCCAGAGCAATTTCTTCTTTCTGAAATGAAAAATGCCTAAGTTAATGCCACAAATATATACATGTTTTATCTAATTAAGACTTTTCCAAATTTCCCCCAACAATTAAATCACGCAGAAAAACGTGTCCCACCTCTTCGTGAAAACTCAAACAACAAATTAAAGGAAAAAACCAAAAGTTCTCATCTTTGAAAGATGCGTGGATAGTTCTTTTGCCTTCAGTTTCCTACAAAGCATTTACAAGACCCACCTCACACCGTATGTCCTATATGTGGAAAAAGCAGCATTATGTTGCTGCACATAGAACACAATTTAAGGGTAACAATTTTAACACTCTTTTTCTAGATCATTTTGCCTAAGTTGAGTGTAACCCAATACACAAAACTTCTTTTATTGTTTGCAGGATTTCTGCAAGCGAAATTTAGTCTCTCAGTCATACTCCAAGGAAGCAGCAGCGCTGCTTCGAAAACTGCTACGCTTCCTTAGGTCTCTGCTCACCCAAACCCCCCATTCCGAAACTGGCTACCTCACAGCAGAAACAACAGGGTCCCAGGGAACAAAGGGAAAAGAAGCAGCACAGAGGACTTGAAAAAAAACAGTGGAAGAGAAGACGGTGGTAAGGAATCATACTGGGAAGCACTGCTGCAGTTCCTGGAACCTGGCAGCAGGTTACTGTAGGGGCTAAAACAAGAGTGAGATTCAGAGAGGGATGTCCTCGCTGTTCCCGATGGCAGAATCTCACCTTGTTTCGGTACAACTTCCACTGTCTCTGGATGATTTTGGCTGCTTGTTCCTTCCTGTGATCTCCTTTGCCTTTAACCATGCAGACTGGTGAAGACTGCAAAGGAGAATCTGCGACTTAGTACTCTAAAGACACAAACTGGAATTCTATGAGGGAACCAGGTTACATATGACTTGGAAAAGTCAGCACCAAAGTTGTTAAACGTTCACCCTGCCTGCAGGATGGAAGGAAGTTAAAGAGGAAACACTTAGTTCTGAATACTGCTCACGTTCAAGCTCATCATCTAGATGACTGTTACAGTGAAACACGTTCCCGTTCTAGCTGTTAGCAGGGTATGGGAATGGAAACATTTTCATTTACACATACTCCTGTTTTTCTATGCATTGGTAAAGCTCCAACAGTAGAACCCACTGCTTTGTTGGTCAGAAACAGTTTTTATGTTATCGACAGACTGAGAACAAATGTCAGGATACCCAATTTTGCAATTCTCCTCCAGGTAAGACTAGCAATTAACAGGGGAGCTCTCCCATGTCTCATCCAGGCAACTCCGGCGCCATAATCATCTGTTTCAGCTTACTGCTGAGTTGGCCATCATATCACACCAAGAAGACAGAGTGCTTGGGTGAACTGGCATAACTCTACTCTTCTATCTCGAAGAAACTAATTAAAAGGAAAAAAAAAGAAACCAAGTACAAAACATAATTTTGTTCCAGTTATTTCTTCTGAGGTGTGGTCGTACACTCCACTTCTCATAATCTGATTCTTTTGCTCCCTATTTATCCCATACTAATTGTCATATCTCACTTGCCAAACAAAAGTTAACTGTAATTTTAAAAGACTAATTTAATTTGTTGGTGTAAAATTCTAAGTAGAGGAACAGGAGATTTTATAGACTCTGAAAAAACCCTCTTGATTCGGTGAAAAGGGTTTATTTATAACCTAAAAACGCTGAGTTACAGGCTTAACTTTAGCAAATGGATCATGTTATATTAAAAATGACAACCTACTATTAAAATGAGAAATTGGTAGGAACTTAGTGATAATTACAAATAATGGGAACATTTCAATAAATGGATGGTTACTGGCCAAGAATATATATAGTCTGCAGAGGAAAAAAGGAGCTATTTGTTGGCTGTTTTTAAAGACTCAAGTTATTTGGTATTCACAACATCATCTAGCATCCATCAGCCTATAACACACACAAAAGAATCTAAAGACCTGCACAGTATATCAAAAACCAGCACCCTCTCAAGCTAGTGGACATTTTTATTCATATTTTTTACTACCTGTGTTTCAGGGTCTATTTATTTTTAAGTACAAACGATCAAAATCCCTAGTAATAATTTTCAAGTACCTTTTAGTGAAATGAGATGAACATGACGGCACTGCATGGGAAAGCATGCCTGTCAGTGCCCATTCATCTCTACTGGCCAGTTACAGCAATGCTTGGCAGAATGATGGAGGATTACAAAGATATCAAGCTCAGTCATACTTCACAAAAAACCCCAACCGATTACAGAGCCCCATTTAAGAATGTCCAGGGTTAACAGAGGCACAATTATATCTATTAGACACTGGAAAATCCAGAAGAGGTTACGAATACCTCAACTCTACAAAAACTTCAATTCAAAGGGGAAAAGTGTTTATTTTATGGTACTGACACCCTCCCTAATTCTTTACTCAAAGATGGTGTCACATCAGCAGCGGAATTATGAAAAACCTCCATTTTCACGACGATTAGTGCTCTACATCCTGTAAACCTTCCCATGAAAAAGTACCCAGCTTCCATCCAAAGAGAAAGGCTAACAAATATTTTCTGACTGGGTAGCACTTGTGCCCTAAGTGATCACTTGACTAGCATAAGAAAATCATCGAAAGAAGTTTTTTTGTCTTTTGCCAGCCTGCCAGTGAGCACACTTTCCTGTGTCTCTATCCTTTATCTAACTGTCAACTAGTACAAGACCTCCCTTCCTCTACAAAATTGGACTGAAATTACCTAATGGGTTCAGATGTTAGAATAAGACAGAAGCAAAACCACAAGTGTGGGGTTTTTTTTCTTAGAAAGTAAGGCAAAAAACCCAAAGCACTGTGAAGTGTAAGCTTTTTGCAACATTCCACTGAGTAAGAAAAAAGTGATAGTGGGGTAGATAATCACTAACAGAACAGCTCCAAAAAACCCCCAAGTTGCAGTGGTAATTATTGAAACAACCAGCGACAAACGCTGGGAATTAACTATCATTCACAATCTCTATGACAAGATTTAATGACCACCTGAAAAGACACAAGTAGCAGCTATTTAGACTATCAGTTCAATTTGCAATATATTATTTATACGCAAGGGGAAAAAACCACAAAATAAACAAGCAAAAACCTGTGTCTGTACCTTATTAAGATTTTCTATTGTATCTTCTGCCACTTGTCTCTTCTCTTCCTCCAATTTTGATTCCAACTTCCCTACTTCCCGTGTCAGGTTCTGGATTTCCTCACTGTGGTTGGAAAAGCAAAGATATTTATAGCTCGAAGTTTTCTGTTGTTCCTGCTTTGAATATACTGAACCTACTTGATAATATTTGGTTGCTTGGGTTTTATTAAAGGCCAAAGTGAGAAACTGCTCAAGATAACATGATACATATTCTCATAGTAACAGACATGGAACATCAATTCTTACGTTGTGATAGCACAGCTTTATGTTAACATTTGGAGGAAAAAAAAACCAGCCCAAGGTTACAATGGTACCCTTGCTACTACTAATATTGCATGGAGATCTGATGACTGACGTATGAAACTAGCAAAGTCCTTTCCTACAAAGCAATAATGAAATCCCTAAATCTTTTTTTTTTGCCACCCTTGCACAGGATTATTGTCAACAGTCATGCAAAATACATGAAGTAAATGGAATGATATTTCAACAGGAGTTTAGAAGCGTAGGCTAAGGTAAGATAAAGGTACTACAGTTTTTCCTTAGAAGGAGGAAAAAAAAGGTCTCTGAGCCCAACATGGCAGCTTTCTTTTTCCATTTATCTTGTTAATTTTTATCATAATCTATGCTTCTTAGTCCTCCGCTTCCTTTAAAACTCTTAGAATTCTTCTGCTAGTAACTGAGTCCATCACTCCAAAACAGTTCTGCTTAAATGAACTCCCAGATTCCTGCAGTTCAGATGAACTCCCATGGATTTTGAGTCGCTTCAAAACAGAATTACAATTCAACAGACTTTTTTCTCGATTCTGAAAGGATCTGCTAATGCAAAGTATGATACCTGAAAGTCTGCTCTTCTGTACTCTTTTCTTCCTTTTTATTCTGGCACTTCTGCAGCTCCAGCTCTGCATCAGCCTTAGCCTGCAGCAACTGCTTGATATCTAATCTATACAGGTACAAGGAAATTAAGCAATACTTAAGACATTCATACTTCAGAAGAAGTAGTTGGTTTTGTTCTACATAAAATAGGTACTCTCAAATCTGTAAAGTAACTAAATGTTTAATTTTTCTTTTTAAACAAAACGCAAGCACGCATTGTTCAGAAGGAAAAGGCCTCTTTGCACGCTCTCACTACGCCTTTTCGTTCACAGGCGAGTCAACAACACAGAGTTGTGTGCACATCTCCACTCATGGTCAGATTAACCTGCCTGCCCTTATGCACCAACACACCAGACGAGTCCAAACAACACAAATTGCAAATCAATTGCTTACTGGGGAGAAAAGACGACACAGTGCATCATATTGCAAAAGGCAGGCTTAAATGGAGAAAGTGGTAGACCAGGACAAAAAGCAAGACAAATATTTACAGCAAAATGCTTCCAAGAATTGCTGCATAAAGTGACACATAACCCTTCAAAGGCTTTTCAGTGTGGTTGGCAAAAAAACATGCCTTGAAAAACATGTTAGAAATAAGCAGAAATTCTCATTTTCCACCCTCTCACTGACTTTTTTCCTGCAATGTAATTTTGCAATGCTAGTAGGACTAGAACAAGCTTTTGAAATCAAAGCTGGAGGGATTCTCAAAATTTGTTTTCTTCCTGAAGATGTGAAGGACTTATTACATTGTTTCATAACTCGATAGGAAATACTTAAATAATTCACACCTATAAAAAACATCTCAGACAAGAGTCGCTCTTACTCTTTATTGATTAGCAGATTTTGAAGTGCCTTCCTATCACTCTTCAGTTTCTTCACTAGCTCTTGGAGGCGACGACATTCCTCAACATGGTCTACCTGTTGAGGCTCTGGATGATCCAGGTCTCCAGAAGGCGAAGATGACACAGCAAGTAACTGTGATGACTCACTATCTGCTGACGACGCCCTTGTGTTCTCCATGGCACATACTTTCTAAACAGGATAAATTTACACAAAAAATACAAAAAAAAAAAAAAAGAAGAAAATTAAATTTAGCATGAAATGTTTTTATTTAGGCCATGAGAAAAGACCAAATGGAATTCCAAAATATGCATTTATATGCAACAAGTATGAGAAAACAAAAAAGGGAGGAAGGGCACATAGTACAGATATCAGTTTACATGTATAAGCCAGAATGCACAAGGCAGATATATGACAGGAGCACAAGCCAGTGGTTCTACATTTTCTGCTCAAAGACAGGTAAGATGGCCACATGACATGACTATGATCACTTACTTTTTCTAGTTCCGAAATCCGTCTCACCAGTCTCTGCCTGCTCCACTCATTATAATCTAAAATACAATAACAAAGCTTTAAACATGAAACTCTATCAGTGAGTCAACATTGCTCTTGCTTTCTGAGACTTCTCTCCATATAGAAAGACCACCTAAAGACCTGTGAACCCCACCTTTAAGTATTCGGCAAAGAAAAAATGAGAGTCGGCTTCAAATATCTGGCATCACCACCAATTAGCTCAGAAATCAACATCAACCATTCACGTTCGTCTGTTTCAACAACTGAAAAACCATTTTCCAGGGAAATCTTAAATCTTTGAGTGATTCCAGTCCAGAATTCTCAGGGATAATAATAATAAAGGAAACTCAGGTCTGACAGCAGCAGCATATCCAGAAGTCAGGGAGTCTCCAGTAAGAAAATTCTCATTCCAACTTTCGACCCTCCTGCGTCTTCACCTTTGTAATAACTTATTCTTATTTCTACCAATGTATGGTCCTGCTCCCACGCACACCTTTCAAATGTACCTAAATTCCTTGCCCCATGTTCACCAACTTTTCAGCACGTACTTTTTGTTTTATTGGAAGGAGGAGAACTGCTCAGTACGTGATCTAGATCTTCTTTCAGCCTCTGATTCTCCTTCTGCAATTCTTTGATGTTCTTAGATAATCTCAGGACAGCAGCGTTCAGTGCCTTTAGTCGTTTCTGGGTATCTCTGCCCTCTGTACTTGGAAACAGGGTCAAAACCAGAAAGTTAACTTAAAAGCAGAGAACAAAGCAGCGGTGTTAAAAAGAGCGGAACAGCCTCGCTATTCAAGTCAGCTGGCTAAGTTAACCGTCTCAGGTCCCCCCAATAGCATTTCTCAACATTTTTCACTTCAGGAAATACCTATTCTTTTAGGAAAAAACATGCCAAGACCATCTTGCTCACCACTTTCACAATTGTTTTAATTTGCATCAAAGAAAGAAGATACTTTGAAACTTTGAAAGTTCATCTATTACTTTTACTTCGTCCCCACTCTGTTTCATTAACGCATAAACAGGGATGCTTGTAGAGTTTTATTTATTTGGTTTTCTATTTGTTTTGTTAACCAACCTTATAATGCTACACCAGTGCTCTATGGACCACTGATTTAAAAACACTTCTCTTCAGCCAATTGGGAGACTCCTCAAAAAAACTGTTCAGCACGGAAAGCTAACCTGCGTGCTCGGAATTGCTTTCTTTCACTTAACAAAGAGATTGAGATTGGAAGGGAGAGAGGGCTATACGTAGACGGAGTAACTCTCAAATAAATCCAACAGACGTGTGTTTTCAGGTAACTGCGAATCCTGGTCTAATGTAAAAGAAACTATTCCTGTGAAAGTAAACCCCAGAGAAATTTCCTTCTTCATTTAAGATACACTTCAATCAATGAGAGATTTGAAACAGATTTGAAGAATACAGCTAACATCAATGTGATGGGAATAAAAGGCATCAAAAAAGGGAAAGCCTGCTATGTGTTAAAACTGTTTTAAACATACTACAGTGATTTTGCCTTCTTAATTTTTCTAATAAAAGGGGGAACAAATCTCAGCTTCTAAATGCACAAAGTAGAAATGTTTTGCAAACAAACTTTACAAGTGAGATAAAATACTTGTTCTTTATTGTTATGAGAAAATTCTTGAAAACTTACTTTTGGAAACAAAAGTCTGAAGTAACTGACAGACCTACTTTTGGACAAATGCCACTGCCAGTGATCATCACAGAACAGTTTGTGAAGGAATCTTACATCCCATCCACTGCAATAATTACACGGTAAAGGGGGAGATAGTCTACAATTAACATATCAGAGTGAAAAGCTGAATCTACTCTACCTTTTGGAAATTAAAAGTAAATGAAGCCATAAAAACAAACAAGTAAGGCTATCCAGATGTCATGGATAACTGACTATTCATATAGCTGTCCCAAATAGGTGTAAAAAAAAAAAAAAAAAAGTAAAAACCAAAACATAACACACCACCAAAACCAGGAAATTATAGAAATCATAACCGCATCACTGAGTGCCATTATTTTAGGCTCACCAAAACCTACATGAAAGAACTGCAGACCATTTTGAGGACTTGAAATGTTGCCTAGTTTCTAGCTACAATTAGATACTACAGCTTCACATATAAATAATCATTTTCAGTGTTCACACTGAAAAAGAGGAGGTAAATGCCATTCCCTTCAGCCAGAAACAACGTAGACAAGCACCATGAAAGAAACACTCTCCTACAACTCTTTCTATGTACCAGAGTCCTGACCTTCCACATCATTTATTATTTCAGTGCTTAGCCTCTCAAGTACACACTGACAATCACATAACGGAGAGACACTGCCCTGACTGCTGCGTTTTGAAGCTATGAATAAATGAGGACAAGGAAGAGGCCCCATGACTCATTTTCACCTGTAAATAAATTAGGTGTGATGGCTTACAGCCTTGAGAGGCTAGTCACTGCGTGCCTTTGACAAGAATTTTTTTTTTCTTTTTGAACAGTGACAAAACAAATTGCAGTTTTCAGTCCACAAGAGACAGTGAATTACGGAAACACAAGTAGTAGACATAATGAACCATAAAGAGTTCTCATCTGTTTCTATCAATCTAAATAATTACACCCAAAATTAAGATAGTTGCCTGTACTTAAGACCAGGAGGGGAAGCGTCTTTTGAAGTGGCATGGTTACAAATCTCCTATTCCACAAGACTCGCTTGCATAGATGCTTTTAATTTGCGGTCTTACTGGAGCTTTGTCTTTTGCCTTTGTGCTTTGATTTTTATTTCCTCGATAGACTGTTTACCCTCACCACCACGTATACACCTGCACGCTAGTGACAAGCACTAGTACAAGCTTCTCTGGCAGCGTCTTACTAGTGCCACTCCTGGATATCTCACAAAAGCCACCCAGACCTGCAGATCTGTCTCTCTCTACCACGCTTACTTCAAAATACCTTCTTTGCAGCAAGATGCAGAACTGACTCAAGAGTAGAATGCCAAACTTCTAGCGAGCTTGTTTCAATCACCAGTCATGTCCGAATAGGTGTGATTATGGGGGAAGATGGATTTTATTTAACAGAAATAAACTTTCAGAGCTTTCCTGTACTTTTAAAAATAGCTTTAGTAATTTTTTCCACATCCGCAAAATGATCTGTCTACAAGAAAGAAAAAAGACTAAGACATATGCCAAAGCTGTGAAGCCAACCAAAACAACACCAAAAAGCAAATCCAGCAATATAAATGACAAAATAAACTGTTCCCATGTAGTTGTTTCCCATCAGTTAAAGTAGTATATGAGCGATGTATCAAACATATATACACAAACATTTGCCTCAAAAGAATTAAACATACTTTTTCCTCATAGTCTCAGATTTTGCCAGGAGGAGTTGGAGACGATGAACCTGTAAAACATGAAATATAAATTCCATTAAGGAGCTACCTGTGGAAGCTGACATTGCTAATGCAACACATTTGTCCATTAGGCGAAAACCACAAGAAGAGACTCCAGGTAGCAGCGGAAGCAACGATGCCATCACCAAAAATCAAGGTATTGTTATATTAACTTTCATCTAGACACTTATGGATGTACATTAGTTTCCTTATTTCCGCTTCTTGGTTAACACACTCAACTTACTGAAGAAAAAAGGTTTTTCAGTACATATATTTGGAGCTATGAGAACATCTATGGAAATCTGATTCCCGTGACAGGTGCAGCAGAGCTGTAAGAAGGCTACCTAAAGCATTCCATTTATACTTTGACTCAACAACTGAACATCTTCCTCTCCCGTATGAACACTGAAGGACCTGTCAGACATACCTCTTCATAGTAGGTTTCCATAGCTATCCTCATTTCTTCCAAACTAGCGCTCTTCATGTCTGCCTGGAACTTACTGAAAATAGTATAATACAAAAAAAATAATTCAGTTAGACCAGCAAAACGCTGCAGTACCTGTTGGTTTACTATTTCTGTGTGCGTGGTTTATAATTGTTAATATGTTCTAGGAGTTCATTAAAACCTTAAGGAACAGAAGAATACAGATGAAAAATAACATGGATTTCAAACTCCCTTTATTATCTCATCCAGTACAAGCCTCTACCCCCCCAATGTCATACTTAATAGTGTTGTCTTTCTCCTTGCACTGTTGTTCTAGCTTGAGAATCTTCTGCTTTAATCCACTAACGACCTACAGAAAGAGCAATGACCTCATGAGTCCTAGAGTAATCCATCTCTTCACAGAAATTCCATTTCTCCATAATCTTGCCCTGCCTTTATAAATTGTACTTAACCAGATATACTTATTCGTACATACTTCAGTATTTAGTAAAACATATGTCTGTCTGCTACCCTGTGACAAAGAGAACACAAATGAAATCACATCCCTAACTTACATCTGTGGTAACATAACCAGCTTAATAATATTTATACACAATCATTAAATAAAAACAACTCTGCCCATTACCCTGCTAAATTCAAAGCAGTAAGTAGTAGGGAGGATGCTCCCTAACCAGATTCAAGACAATGACAAAGAAGGCTCCCTAAAATAATATTAATTCCAGATCTTTGTTACTGGTGCCTTATCTGACTACAGAAATAATGGTTACATGATTCCCTAATTGCTTATGCTTTCTTCCTTCATTTTATGGTTTTATTCAGTAGTGTTTCAGCTTGGCAAGAGGAAAAATGGAAAAATGAAACCAAAAGGTAATGAAGAAACTATTACCCATCCATTATCAGTCCTCTTCTCTGACAAAGCTCGTGCCAGCTCAGAGCCCTGAAAGGTAAAACAGGTAAAGCAAGTGACCAGCCTCGCTGCTTTACTCTACTGCCCGCTCTTTCCACAGCATTTTCTAACCTACTCATCTCCACAGTCATTTCACAGTCCAACAGCTTAAGTCCTGAAGTCCCTATGCTCATGGTTTTATATTAGCACACTTCTCCCAAGATGTAGATCTGAACACAGAAAACGACAGCCACAAGAAAGGTGGTGAAATTCAGGTCTTCCAACTATGACCCTAAATGCTTCTCAGCCTCGTGGGTCTGGAATAAGGCTCATCTTTTGCTCCCCGGTTCAGGTCTCAGGACTGCACACATCAGTCACCACACAAGAGGTTAACTCCCTTCTACTCTCAGGCAAAATATTCAGAAAGCGGGCCTCTAAAAAGGCAGCATTTTAACTTTGCCTTCAGAAATTAAAAGTATCTTCGCTAAATAAACTTATGCACAGCGCATGGCATGATCTTCCTTTGAACTGAGGCTGGACTGGTGAGCTGAGATACACAAAACAGGAATCTTTTCACACTATCCAACCACCTCTCATATTCAAGCTCATCATTCCTAGGAGCCAACACACTACAGACTCCTGAAATCTAGAGAGACAAGGAGAGGAGGATCACACTGCTCAGCACTCTTTTGCCCCACTTTTGTCCTCCCAAGAAATAGTCACCCTGGAAGGATCCAACAGTTGTTCAATCTGTTTATCCTTTCTGTTGTTCTCTTCTTCTAATCGACGGAGCTTAGTTTTCATTCGATCTCCCTCATTTTTCTGAGCTTGTATTGTCTAAGAGGGGAGAAAAATCGTAAGCACATTTCAGAAATAGAAGCACACTGAGTTTTCACATGGAAACACATTTTAATGTCAATAACAATCAAATTACAATGGTGAGGATGAAGCTAAAGGAAAAAAAAAAAGAAAAAAGACCATCACACTGTACCAGGGTTGACAGACAAGGGAAGCAACAGAGCAAAGATAAAAGGAAAAAGTTTAACAGAAAGGCAACCTTAGTCAAATAACCTACAACAGCCAAGATATTTGTAGATACGTATCTCTAGCGTTCAACATGCCCAGTCCTCATCTTTCATACACTGCACTAAACTCAGCTGAGAAACTGTTAAAATATGATGGGTAACAGCCAGGGGCGGGGAGGGAAAAAGGCTGTGGAGGGACAAAGAAACCAAATGCAATGAACCTTTTCAACGTCCGGCTAGGGCCATGGCTGGGGGTTCAGAACTGGGTATACTTCAAGGCTTCCACATCCAGTACTCAGCAGTATCTAGCACACCATAAGAACAGTGAAATTGCCTTATAACCTTAGTTTAGTTTAGTTTAACCTTACATTACACCTAAAAAAAATAATTTGGTGGATGTCCCAGTTGTAGAACCCAAAGTATCCTGAACCAACAAGGCCTGGACATCTACAGGGGAATGGTGCGACCCTACAACTTTCTACACAAGTATCAGAGAGACCATACCTTTTTCAGTTCTATAATCTCATCATACATATCTTCTTTTTCTTTGTAGTCAGGAGTTCCAGGAACGTAGCCTACAGAAAAAAAGTATGTAAAATAAGCAGATTTGAAAGCGGTATTTTTAATTAAAAATAATTATTAAAAAATAATTTTAATTAAAAATACAGTTACAGGAAAATATCTAGAACCGCGCCAAACTGGAAACTGGACTTTCCTATTTTATTTTTATTTCTTTTAGAAGAAAAATCAGCAAGAAAATTAATTTTAGAAATGGAAGTGAAACAGAGATGTTACTGTATGAAACTTCTGCCAGGTTTTACAGAAAATTTCTCCTAATTACTTCTCTCTAGTGCTAGATTAAAATATCCATCTCAAGAAAGATATACACTCTACAGAAGACTGAAGTCTTCTCAACCCAACAAATCAATTGTTTCCAAAAGGTTTTTAAAAGATGTCCAGAATACATTTTTCTGCCTAATGCGTGAAAGTCCGTCATCTTTTAAAGTTGCCGGAAACTGTGTACTACCAGTAACAGCATAGGTGTCATTTTAAATGGAAGTAGGATTTTTAAGTTTACAGTTCTCCTTTAAGAAAAGCAGGATGAAAGTTTTAAATTTTGCTCTTCTCATAAAACTCAATTGATTTTAATATCACAACCACACGATAAAACACTTTCTAGAGAAGAAGTAAAAGGAGTCAATTACATGGCATTTCAGGCAAGCAGATGGTTTCTATCAATGGTTCCTAAACTATGTTTTGCAAAGTCACAATAAATTGTCTACAGCTGGCCCATTGAACCATATTATATTTGCAACGTTTTCAGCTGCAAATGCATGGCAATTTGCAAAAAGTTCTGAAAGCTAATAGTGACTCATTGCTCAAAAAATTTGGAAACCCCTGTCTTGTCCAATTTAGAAATCTCAAAGTATCTCATGGATCATATTTTGGTACATATATTTTAATACAGGCTAAACTGAAGTGGCTCTTGCTTTACTAAAGCTAAGATCTTAAGCAATGTGTGTTTTTACATGGAAAAAAGATCATTAACTTTTATCTCCCACACCATTACATAGTTTACCATTACTAGAAGAACGAGAATGTTTTGGCTTCTTCATTCCTAGAGCTTCCTTCAAATATTCCGGAGTGCTACTAGAAATGTTAGTTCGCATATGCCCCATGTCAGCTTCTGATTTCAGAGGAGGGCTCATTCCTGCCAACAAAAATGGAACAGAAATGCAAAAATCAGGGATAATTGTGAATTAAATTTGTGGATTTATTCTGAGCAAAGGCAACATAGAAAGCTCCAGATGCTGTTAATTATTCCCTCTATAAATTCCAATGCTCAAGATCAGATAATTCCAACCACCCAAATAAATAACAGTGAAATTACTTCCTATGTAGCCTATAATCAAATACAAATCTATTTTTTAAGAGTTTATACGTTAAGCTGTCCACAACACCGAATTTTACCCACATACGCAGATAAAATTTCTATACTAATACCTTGTTTCAGTGATCCCAGCCACATCTGCCTTGGGTTTTTCACAGCTGCACTCTCGAGACGTGCACTGCCTGTTCCCTGCAGAGATCGCCAAACTGTAGCTTTTTTAGGATGCAGTTGTGTGCTAGAGCTGTATGGAGACTCTAAACCAAAAGAAAGCGTATCAGCATTCCCTTAAAAAGCTCAAGGTCACAAAAATTCTGTCTTGTGCTTCAAGGTTCCCAGACACAGTCCTATCACTTTTAAAATCAGAATTTTAACAGCACACTACACACTGGCTTATATAGAACAATGGGACATTCTCCTAAAAAATAAAAAAAACACGATAAAGAAAAAAAATCCAATTCCAAAAAATGAAGAGGCTTAGAAAGAGGCATAGCGACAGTAATATGACTCAATGCATGTAGAAATATTTACACGTACAGTTTGAACAGGCATCCTTAAGATGCCTGCATGTCTAAATTCATACATTAAAGCGACCTTTCAATGAATGTATACAAAAATGTCCTGTTAATAAGAAAAATACACGTGGCTAAACAGAAAAATAACTCTATAGCTACTAACCCACTAGCAATTTTCTTGCAGTAACTGAAGAACAGAATCAGTCTGATGCAACTGCTGGGGTTGCATCACATTACTCTCACATTACTACTTCAGGTATGGTGGTCAGGTCCAAATACCAACACTAATTCTACTTAAAATTATTAGTACAGATGTACACTATATGGGCTAACTAGTTAGTGTTCAAATTACCAAGAGAAGTACAGTAATAAGCAATGTCACAAACATCATAGTTGAAATTAAACAGCTATTTTAAATTCTATCATTTAGGGAAGCAAAAGGATTTGGGGAAAAGAAAGTAGACAGATGTACATCTACCAGAAGAACATACCTAAAGCAAAATTTAAAAGTGCAATATTATTTAATTTATTAGAAACAAAACAATCAGCAGTCTTCAAGGTAAAGTCTTCTTTGAAACATTCACTGGAAGTATAAAAAGGAATGTAAATGGCAAAGTACATAAAACCCAGAAAAATGGACAAAACCCAACATAAAATCAGCAGATCTAATAACAACATTGTACTTCTAAGGTCACGTGAAAAAAACCCACAACACAACAAATGAAAGAGAGAACTGCTTAATCTACAAACATCAACTGGATGGTAGGTAGCTCCAGTAATTCTAGATCCTTTCTACACAAGTATTGGCATTTCTCCAAAAAGACAGAGAAAAAGAAATTCAGAATTCTTGCCATTAGAAGACATAACAGGAGAAGAAAGTAGTTTATGCTAGAGAATCAAGAATTACAACTAAACCATAAACTTCAATATTTAGCCTATAAAAGTCTAAGTTCATGGGTTACAGAACAAATCTCGGATAGGTGTGTTCCACACACACTAGTGAGTAATTCTAAAGATAATAATAAGATGTTGTTTCAAGTAAATCTTCCAGTTCCTGTGTCACACAAATCTACCTTGTTCTGCAGTGAGGGAAGCAGAAGAAAAAAATTTGGAACACTTACTTGGTGACTTTGGAGGCTTGTGAAAAATTTTCTTCTTTAACTTCTGGAAGAGAAAAAGAATCTTTTATGTATTTAAAATATTGCCCCCTCTTCAAAGGTTTCGTCATATAATCTCAAAATTTGCTTCAATCTCCTTTTTGTATGAAGAGCACTTGTTTTAGTAACACAACCTTCTGTGTAGAAAAGAAAAATACTAGCATTAAGTATATGCAGATTTGGCCATAGCAACGGTCACCAGAATTAAGGTTGTGCCTACTGAAGTTTTATGCTACAGATAAAAAGTAGTCCCTTCATGCTCAGAACACTATTATTAAATTATTATAAGTATTATATAAAAGTAGCAGCAAATTCAAGATGATAACAGAGTAAAGACTGATCTATACAACCATTTAGCTAAGGGATAGACTTATTCCATTCCATTCCATCAAAACCTGTAAAAGGATTACTTAGGTCTGTAACTTGATAGAACAGAGAAATGAATCCAAACGCCATTTACAGCCCCCAGTGCTGGGAATTTAGAAGCCAGAATTACATCTGGAATTAGAGGAAGTTTTTGAATCAAACTACACTGCAATAACATTGCTAGCTCTCCTCTCTGAAGGGCATCTTATCGACCAGGAGGCATCACATGTGCAAGAACATGCTGAGAGGCCTTTTAAGGCATTCACCTGCAGCGTGCCATTAATAAAACTCACCATTTCTGTATCTGATTCACAGGTTATCACAGACATGCTGTCATCTCCCTGCGAAAGAGAGACATTAACTGTGACATTTGCTACTAAGTAATTGGTTACAATAAGCTTCCAGAAAACTTTATATCCTGTTACTATCCCAACAAAGTTTGAGTGCAATAAATCAAAATAGTAAATGTGTCACCACTATTGCAAAAAGCAGCATCATTTGCTCTAACACAAATGTTCCGTGTGACCGAGTGCAAGTCCCTTCAGTGTCCAGCCACAGAGGCTTATGCACTTCAGTGCACAGCATTACAACGGCTGAACCCTCAGGTGCCCCATCTTCCACAGTACTTTTCCTGCATGAATTTCTCCACCAGTAGGAGTTACACAGCAACTCATCCCTCTGTCCCCTTCCTCACTTACTTGTTCCTGCCCTCGCTGTGCTATGGGAACGTTCAGTAAACTCGGCTAGAGAAGTGATGAGGCTGAGGAAAAAACCCCAAACCAAGGAATCAAAAGTGGTTAATTTTTCCTCAGGTTGAGTTCACAGGCTTCCCTGCTTCTCAAATGTAAGCGTATCCGCAGCAGAGGGAAAATTTCCAATTTGCTTTCAAATTATCTGAATGCATGCTGCCCTCGCGGAAAGAACATTTTCCCTTGCTGCTGACTCCACGGCACTCACAGCTGCACCATTCTTTGGGCAGATGTGGATCTATCTCTGTAAGAGGCAGGGTGGGGTGAAGCATTTTTGAGAACTCTGGCTGACAGAACAGGAGCTGGGATTGACAAAAGAGCAGGTAAAACAGCTTTTTGCACTGGCTGAGCGCAAACAGGTATCCATCTCACACACCATGTCATACAGTTTTTAATTTCCTGAGGCAACATTCCTTGCAGCACACTGATTATTTTTATTATTTTAAGTCCTTTTTATCACTCCGGGAGATCTCTCTACCTAACTGCAGCTACCGAATTAAGAATCGGAGAGCATGGAAGGCGCCCAGCCTTGATAGGAGATGGCAAACAACAAAATGTTCACTGGGATATAAACGTGCAATAACAAAAACACCACAGTCCTCAGAAACTTTTACAGTCCCTTTGCTCTCGCAAAACAGGCCCAACAAGAGCCACCTACGACAGGCAACAGAGAACATGGCGGCTCCCAGCAAAGGGCCTCAAAACCTCCCATGTGGGGAGGGAAACAATGGTTAAAGCCGCCCCCCTCCCGTGTCTACGGGCCAGCCAAGGAGACACAGGCAGAATCCACAGCCCCGCGGGCTGGGGACGGCCGAAGCCATCCTCCCCCCTTTCCCAGCCACTGCCCCGCCGGCCTGGAGAGCCTGAGGGGGCTCAAGGCTTTGCGGGCAGGCGGGAGCGTTGGGGCCTGGGCCGCCGCCGCCTCCTCCTCCTCCTCCCCGCCTCCCGCTCCTTACCAGCTCCCCGTCCGCGGCCGCCTCGCCGGCCCCCCGGGCCATGGCGGGAGGGTGGTGGGGAGGCCTTAGGGGCCGGCAGGGCGGCGGGAGCCGCCTCAGGCCATGGCACCCGGCTCAGGGCAGGAGGCGGCCGCGGCGGCCTGGGCTGAGCGCCGGCCTCCCACCCCCCGCGGCACTTCTGGGTTGCCGTAACCATAGCAACCAGCCGGCGGGGCGGAGGCGCCTGCGCAGGGTGACGGGGGCGGTGACGGGGGCGGTGACGGGGGCGGTGACGGGGGCGGTTCCGGCACCGCCTGAGGGCGCGGCCGGGCGGGCCTCTGCCTTGCTGCGGAGCGGCAGTGCCGCCAAGCGGCCCCGGGAGGCGGGAAGCCCCGCCGGGCCGCGGAGTAGTGGTGCCGGCTCCGCCCCCGCCCCGCCGGCCGTCGAGCGCGACCGGGCCACGCCCCCGCTTTTGCGACACTCGCTTTACGGCACTCGCTTTGCGGCCGCGGCCGGTGAGGTGGGTCTCGCCCGGTACCGGGCTCGCCCCGCGCCCCTCCCCCTCCCGGCCATGTCCATCCCGAAGTCGTGGTTCATCGCCCGGGCCCGCCGCCGCTTCGCCATGACCCGCGAGTGCTCCCTCCTGCTGCCCCGCGTCTGCGCCGCCCTGGCCGACCCGCGGCAGCCCGGCTCCGACGACACCTGCCTGGAGAAGCTGCTGGACTGGTTCCGCAGCCTGACGGAGTTCGGTGAGTGCCCGCCGCTTGCAGGGCCCGCTCCCGGCCCCAGAGACCGGCGGGGGCTTGTCCGAGGGGGAGGGAGGCCTGCGGGCCGGGGCGCTGGGGCCACCTTCCCTTAGAGGTGCCGTTCCCTCGGTGACACCTGAAGGCGCCGTTTAGTGCTTGAGGCCTTTACTTGGGCTTCAGGTGAAGCCAGATCTGTCCTAACGGCTGCGAGGGGTTATGCTCAGCTCGGGCGAGCGCCTTAGCGCTATGAGAGAGTGTCGTGGTTTGGGCTGGACTGGCCGCTGACTGAATGGCAGATGCTCTCCAAGTCCTGGCAGTGACCCTCTGTTTTCTGGCTTCTCATCGGGCAACACCCGGTCGCTAGATCCTACCGTGGAGCTGGTGCAGGACAACCCCTGTCTGACAGAGTTCATCGCCTCCGTGCTGGCGCTGCCAGAGCCCAGCCCGAGCATCCTCTCCTTTACTCTGCGGTTAGCTGGGATACTTGCCGCTTCCGAAAACCGCTTCCACCACTTGCAGGTGAGTTGGCCGCCCAGGTACCTGCTGCCACATGTCTCTTTCCTCCTTCTATGTGGAGGACGCCTGAAAATGTACATATTCTGCTTACCAAATTTCTGGCATACATCAAACTACTCAGCAAACCGTGATAGGATAGTGAAGACCTTGCCATTCCTTTTCAGTTCTCCTGTAAAGCTGCTGTCTTCTTACTTCTGTCTTGCCACAGTAGTACTATGAATGCTAATATGTAGTGCTTCTCATTTTTTCTTCAAAACAGTGGATGGGATAACACTGTCTCACAGCAGTCATTGCAAAATATTGTATCCCTGAACAGATCCTGTAGACGCAAACTGCACTAACAGAGGTAGTTTTCCCTCCATAGTAGATTGATAGGAAATCTCCAATATCCTACAAAAATGAGGAAGCTTCTTAAAGCCCCGCTTTCTACAACAGAATACATTTATAGTACAAAACTCAAAACCCAAAAAGCTTTGAGGGAAGAGATGCATGCAACTGCATAAAGCAGTCTAATGCAACTGATGTGTACATAAGTTGTCCCTAGCATCTTAAAACCAAGCAGTTTTGGTTTTGAACACATCTATTGCTTAGCCCATGAAAGAGATAGATGTTGAGTTTAAGCGTGAGATTCTGAAAATTTTCTATTTTAGTGATACTTGTAGAAAGAGGAGGTTTCACTAGAGGATTGATGGTCTTGACTTGGATGACTGAGCAACCTCTCCGGTCCCATTGAGCCCCTTTGCTCGCTGTTTACTCTGTGTCTTCTCCTCTGGCCTCAGCAGGAGAAGCTGCTGGTCAGGCTCTTTGGCACGGATGGGCCTCTGAGCAGCGCAGTGTGGGAAGATGCATCTGTGCGAAGTGGCTGGGTGGAGGGTGTGCACAGCATGATGCATCACCAGCCTGCCCTCTACTTCCTCTGCAATGGTGGTGAGTACTTCTAGGACTGGGAACTCCCCAAATCCTCTGCGGCTCTTCCATTCCGGTCTGTTGCTCAGATGTCAAATGAGACAGGAGTTTTCATTTATTTAAGATAAAAATAAGCTATTTGTCAAAAACACTGAAGTTGTTGAAAGATGGTGGGGGTTTTATTAAATTAATTATGCATTTAATTTTTTCATTTTTTTCCCCCCCCGAACACTGAAGGTGTTTAGAGGGGAAAGAGACAGATCTTATGAAACACATGATAAAAATAGCTTATTAAAAGCCTTCTGTATTCTTATTTGTAACTCTTACTAAAAGGTACATTTCAGTGTGATTTTAGTGCAGAAAAACTAACGAGGGGCTCATTTATCTCTTAATACTTGCACGCATTTGCAGTCCTGTACACAGGTATGTAAACTTTGGTGCTACCACCAACTTTAGATCCCACGTACAGGGGATCTAAAAGGGGCCTAAAAGACTGGACTGGTATTAATGTGCAGCATGTGCTGCTGTCTGCGAGGGAAAAGTAGTACTGTTGCTGCTGTTCATGTTTTTCCTACTGGTTGTGTTCAGAAATGGTGCGAGGCTTCTTCCATAAGTACATAGTGAGTGTGCTGTCAACTCTCCTAATATTAGTAATGTCATATTGAAGTTCTCTTCTGTTCCTGAGTTATTAAACACCCGAGGATCTGAAAACAATTTTACTTTCTTCTTCTGTCTGCCTTTTGTTTGTTTGTTGGTAAGGACTAGCTGACTTTGAAATGCCATAGAGACTACAAAATAAAGTATAAAAAAAACCCCACCACCATTTAAAGCTGTGTGGTACTTGAATTAGAACAATATACGGCTGGAGTGCAACAAGGCTCCGCCTCACAATAGGAAGGCTGTTGTTTTTCCCTCCAGTGACTTGTTTTGTTTTCACACAGGAGGCATAGATGTCATCTTCGCTCTGCAAGGGGATCCCAGCCTGTTTGTGGCTTCAGCTGCCAGTCGGCTTCTGGTGCACGTGCTCATTCTCTCTGTAGAGTCTGAAACAACTAAACCTCTCAGTACACAGGACTGTGACTGGCCAGCGTGTGCCCAAGTGATTATAAAGCATATAGAAGATTCCCTTCAGTCCAGCTCTGCCTCTCACATCGAGCAATCATTAAAACTGTTGACTAACTTGTTTGGCAGTTGTCGTGCTCCGTGGACTGAAGTACTTTGGTTAGGAATAGCAAAGCAAATAGAATCCTTTTTGACGGAAGAGACTGTTCAGGCACGGCACATGCTGGCGAACCTTTTGCTTAACATGGCACGGTAAAGATCTTCTGGGACCTTGGATCCAGTGCTGAGATCTGTCTGTTTTCCACCATCTAATAGGACATATTACTTACACTTCTTTCTTCTCAGGTCCCCTGTGTTTTGTGACACTGAAGGCAGTTTTTGGGCATTGGTGACTTCAGCTTTGGAACACTTAACCCCAGTCCAAGCGGGTCCTTTGGCAGTGGGAATTCTGAGGCTCTACAAATGGTAGGACTTCCTGCAATGAAATTTTTGCACTCTGTGAATGTTTCCATGGTAATATCTCTGGTGTCTCTCCAAGAACTGGTTTTTTTCCTCGCTGCATTTCCCACTACATTCCTTAATACATAAGACTGGTTAGCAAGAACTGTGCCAGTAGGTAATAAACTTCAGACACTGATAGTAAGAATAATACAGTTTCAAAGAGAGAGAAATGAAAGGAGCCAATACCATGTTTATGTGTATGCACTTGCATACCTACAGCCAGCCAATTTCAGGAAGAAATAGCAAAGTCCTTAAACTTTACACTGCCAAAGTTGTTTACAGTGGACATAGTTTGACTGCCTGTCAAATCCAGTAGTCTCTGTTAATTTTTCTCTTTCACAAACCCAGTGACTAGTGTAAGAGCTTTCACTGCTGTCCATCAGAAATGTGCATCTGGAGACTCCGTAGACAGTTGTAGAGCAGCTTAGGTTAGAAGGAACACGTAGAAGTGATCTAATTCAACCTCTTGCTCAGTGCAGAGCTAACTTCAAAGATAGATCAGGTTGCTCAGGGCCTTCACCATTCAAGTTTCAAATATCCCCAAGGATGGCTATTCCATGGGTTCTCTAGGAAACTTGTTCCAGTGCTTAACTGCTTTCATTTCACTCTGAAAAAAAGTATTTTCTGTATATCCGGTTGGAATCTACCCTGTTGCAATTTAAGATTCTTGTCTTGTCGTGCACCCCTGAGAAGTCTGCTGCCTGCATCTTCTCTGTAACTCCCCCTTAGGTAGTGAAAAGGCATCAAGAAATCATCAGATGTTAAATGAGTACAGCACATATGGGTACTGATTTACGGGCTAAGTAATGCCTCTGTCTTAAGATATAAGGCCACCGTTTTGATGACAAGAAATGCTTCTCTCTAAACCCCCTTCTTATACAGAATCCCACTCTCTGCATAGCTTGATAAGGCTGCTTCTAAATTCCAGAGCCATTTCTCCAGTGCTTTCAGTTAGCCAGGGAAGCTTGGAAGAAAGCTTGAATTGTGATAATACTTTCATTGCTCTGTCATTGCTGGCTTGTTTAAAAGCCTGCATGAAAAGCATTATTCTGCTCAGCATTGAAGGGCAGATATTTGGGAAGGAATTGAAGTGTTCTTGTTTTGGTAACTGCTGTTTCCTCCTTGAAGCCCACAAGATGTGAGGATTCAGGCACTGACTGTTCTACTTCAGCCAATGGACTGTATTTTGAGAGCAGCCTCCCAGCCTCTGGAATATGCAGGTACAGTTGTGATAGAAAAGTTAGAGGCTAGTCTGCTTGCCAGCATTTTAAGTGTCTGGTGCAGACAAAACTGGAGGAGGAAGAGTAGAAGTAGTCAAGGACAGTAGCAGTGTTTGTGGTGAAGCGCAGTATCCTACTGACAGTTGCATTTGAAGGGATATTCACAGAATCACGCTCAATCACAGAATGTTAAGGGTTGGAAGGGACGTCTAGAGATCATCTGGTCCAACCCTCCTGCCAGAGCATACTACATCACCTGCATATCTTGATTAACTTTAAAGATGGCAGTCCTTTGTATTCGTTGACATTCTCTTCCCTCCTTTGGTCCTCTAGGTTTGCTGGATGAGTCTGTTAGCGATCCTGCCGCTGTTGAAAGTCTTCTGTCCTCCAAGTCATCTGGTGCTAGTCTCCTGTGTCAGACCCTGGCTCGTCTGGAGGAGCTGCTGTCTCTGGTAACATTCACAGAGAGGAAAAAAAGCCTGGGAATCAAACTGGTCCTTGAAAGACAGTGTTAAGATAGGTTGCAAACTTTTGCAGTAGAGCTAATTAACTGGAGAGGAGTTGACAGTGAAAACTTCCATACATTAAAGAGATCTAACACAGTAGACTCCAAACAGGAAACCAGAGGAATACTGAGGCTTGTAAAGAGGGACTGCACTTAATTTTAAATCCATCTTCACAAGCTTTGTTACTGTACCTTACTTCTACTGCAATTACTGATTCAGTGAAAAAGCATAAATTGAACTGCTTTCCCAAGCAGCGAGAAGAATTTCCTTCCATCTGTGCAATAGTTCTTGGGAGAGAGGAAGATGTTTGTAGTTATTGGCATTGTGGTACCTTAAGAACACACTATAAATTGCAATTTTTTTGCTGCCTCCTGACCAAAAACTCCGGCTCTGCATACATGCTTGAGACTGTTGCTGGAAACTCTTTTTTTTCTTTGTCCTGTCCCGTTAGATTCATTTGCCAGTGGATTTACCTTATACATCTTTGCTACACTCTCTCATGACGATATTACAGTTCTGTAATGGCTTCCTGAATCCATCTTCTCCTCTGGGAAGCATGATAAGCCGAATCTTGATAAATTGCTTCAGAGTACAGAGATCAGCTCTTGATGTCCTAGCAGCCCTCTCAGAGCGAAAAGGTGAGTTAATCTTTGCACTCTAAGTTCTAATTTTGGAAATACTTGACTATTCTGTAGTTGCAGAATTTTTCCTTCCCCTTCACTGTTCTTTCTGAATGTAGACTACCACTTCCATTTCTGAAACTTGGTCATTTTTTTCCAATTCTTCCTCCTGTTTTGGCTAACCTTACTTTGTGTTGATGAGCTAGGGCAGGTAACGCTGTAATTGAAAAGGTTTTAGTGGTTGTGAGAAACTGGATGTTTCTCCTTTACTCTGAGGACTATACTTGCTTTCTTCTCCAAAACAGTTTTACAGTCCTGTGTCTTTCCGTGTTTCAGCAGTTGAATTGTGATTCAGCTGCTCCTGCTCTCAGTATTAGTCCTTCAGTTTTGTTTTCTGCGTTTCAGGCTGTGACACGCTCATAGAAAGTCTCTTTAATGTTCTCCTGGCATACCTGGAGAGCCCGAACACCAGCCCTACCGTGAGTATAGAACTAAGGAGACATCCAAGTCTATTAGCTTGCCTCCGTGGGATGTAGTTCTGAGAAACTGCCTGACAATTATTTCTTAGCAGAGTTTGTATTAGAATATGTAGGAGACTTGTCTTGGTTCTGGGTGACTTACAGGAAATAGCTAAATTTCTAATGAGTGAGTAACTCGCCAATACATTCAGTCTTCTTGAAAAGACAGGAGCCATCACATCTAAGAGTAGCACCACCATAATCAACTTGACATGGCCCTGAAGTATTGAATTCTTTGCATTAAGGAGTTTTGTTTTCTTGCTTTGTTTGTGGGGTTTTTTGTTGGGTTTTTTTTTAAGTGACAACTGCAAATTAAAAGCTGGAGGTACTAGCACTAAGCTGAGAACAGGCATTTTCTATGTGTGTGTGTTAGAAACATTATATAAGCAGCATTTATTTGTGGCTTACACCTTAGTAAGGAAGCACATGTACTTGTTTACTCTGAGAATTTCTTTGTAACTTTGAGGCTAAACCAAATTTTATCTAGCATAAATGCAACAATGCCTCCTCCTGTACTAAAGTCAATCTGCTTTATGTTGCTTCAGGTTCTAAAGAAAACATTCCAGGCTACATCCAAGTGGCTTGTGCGCTTGCATGAACTGTCCTGCTCCAACAGTCAGTGGCAACAAACTGAGAAGATTTTGGAAGGTAACAAAGTGATTCAGGTTGGGGCAAACAGCAGCTTGTGGCATATATGAAACCTACTCTTGCCTGCCTTTCCTCCTGAAAGCACTTGGGATTCATTTGTTCACAATTACGTTGAATTTCCATTTAGCTGCCCAAATAGTGCTGTGAAGAACTCTGGGACAGCACACAGCAGCAGCAAGAGGGATTGCATCAGATAAAATGATATGGATGTTGTACAGTGATGGCTTCAGTAAAGCTTGTTTCCTTTCATGTCCATTCTTGCTTTTCCAGATGTGTTTCTGGTGCTGCAGAAGCGTTTGTGCAGTCCTTGCTGGGAAGTAAGAGATTCTTCTCTGGAGTTCCTAACTGTCCTGATTAAATGCTTGAGAGGTAGGCACAGAGTGTTAACAGTTCACATTGGAGGGACATTTATTTTAATGTTATGAGAGTCAGTCAGGCTTCTGAGGCATCCTCTGACCTATAACTGGAGGGGTAAGGAAAGAAGCATCAAGACTTTTACTCTTAGATCATGATCAAAATCTGACAAAAAGATTAATAAATCTCTTTACTTGTTGAACATGAAGTTGGACTCAGATTTCTGTGCGCTCCTTAACGCCAGTTTTGGCGAGTTAAACTGAGGGATATTGAGGCCGTTTTATATACTGAGACACGTATGTGACAGCAGGTGACAATGCTTAATGTCAAATAATGCTTTCCCTTTTTTCAGTTTGCTCTGCAGTGGAGTCTGTCTAGTTTCACTCAGCAGGCTGGGATTTAGGAGGCCAAAAGCCTAGAGCTGCTTTGCGTGCTTTGGATTAATTACTGATTTTCCAGTTTACTGGTAGCTAAGGCTTTGCAGCAGGTAGCACTAGGGCAATGTTAGTTCTCCTACGGTAGCTCTGCGATGTTGGAAGAGAGGGGGATGTTGTTGACTGCTGTTGTCCCCAGGCCACAAGGGAAGTATCCAGCACACCCACCTGCATCAGCAGTTTACCCTGAAGCCCCTCTCAGTGCTGCAGTTGCATTCTTTTTCTTTGCCATATGCCTTGACAGCAAGAAAGGAAGACTCATTTTTGCTCCTTTAAGCAAAGGCATAAGTTTGATGAGGCTGAAACCATGTCCCCGCTTGCCCGGAGAAAGTTTTTCTTGCTGCTAGAAAAACTGTAAATGGATTTTTCCAAGTTCCACTGTCTAGCAGGGCTTGACTGAAAGTCACCGAGCTGCTGGAAAATGGAGAGCCTGACACAGAGCATCTGTGCTCCTGTGAGCAGCTGCCTGGTCTCTGCAGCGGCTCAGCTCACTGGCAGCTGTCCCTGCAGTCAGTGGGCATCCTTGTATGACGCAAAGGACTGTTTGCATTGGAAACAGCTTCATAATCCAGGAGAATAAAGCCTCACTTCTTTGGATTGATGTCTTGTTTACAGACCAGGATGAGTTCAGGCAGTCTCTCCTGTCTTCAGAGGTGCCGAGGCTTACAGAAAATCTTCTTGAGGATCCAGAGAGTTACGTGCGAGCGAGCGCTGTGACTGCTGTGGGACACTTGGCCTTCATTACTTACTTTGCTCCAGAGTCACCTGTCGCAGGGAATCAGTACAATAAAGAGGTATGACAACTTTGTGCAGCCCCCTGCAGAATCAAGCAGAACTACACATCAGTTTACTGCTGTACTACTTTTGACTTTCTTCACAAGTTATCTGCAAGCAACTTTCACAATCAGTAGTGAAGAGACTAGATTTTTACTTCTGCTGTTCTTGTTTCTTTGCATGTTCCTCCCCTCATTGTGCTTTCTCTTTGTCTTTTTACATTTAGAGCACTGTAGCAAAGCTACAAGAAATCTTGTCAACAGACCCAGAGGGCTTTCCTAGGAGGGCTGTAATCAGCATCTTCACCAAGTGGCTGAGACAAGGCTGCACAGGTCAGCTGGAAGATACAGAGCAGTTTGTCTCTAGAGTGATCCAAACTGTGGAGCACGACTTGGACTGGGAAGTCAGACTTGGTGGTTTGGAACTGGTTGAAGTTTTCTGTAGTCAGACAATTTGCCAACTCGGCCTTCCTAAATGCTCGTATGCTCCTGTCTCATCTGCAGTCTATAGTTCCACTCATCAGAACAAGTCCCTGCAGATATTTTGCCGAACAAAACTGTTCAGGTTTTTGTTTCGGTCTTTGTGTGACTGTGACAAACCAGTAGGTCAGAGAGCCTGCGATATACTGCTTGGCTTAAGAGGTAATTTCTATCCAATTAGTACCCTGAAGGATTCACAAGGGACTGAAGAGTCACCTGCAGGACAGAGCATTGCCTGGTTACAAAGGACACTAAGGCAGGGTTCTCTGGCCCAGAACTTCCCCATAGGTGCTGGTAATGGGGTGGATTTTGAAGATCCAGAGAGCATGATGCTAGCTTTGGGTACAATAGATTTAGAAGAGCTACATGATGAGCTAAATAAAAGTAGTGACCATGTGGAGAAAAGCCCTCAGTCTCTCTTACAGGACATCCTTGCTACTGTGGGGACCATAGAGGAGAATGAAGCTGACTGTTACTGAAAACATCTTTTGCTCTGAGGGAGCAGTGTTTTAGCAGTTTTCTTCTGCTTAAGGAGGAGAATTTTTTGCTACTAGTCTTGTGATCCTCTCTCAAGAAAGTGTTATGCTGAACAGAGAAAAGGATTGTTTCATTAGCTGTTAAAAAAAAATCTTTGCTTTAATACCAGTGAATTTTTTTTGTTAAATAGTGTAGACTCCAATAAACTGATTTGTTATTCAAAGTGACCACATTAAGAAATGCATTGTTTGTTTTTTTTAAGTCTTGCATCCTTTAAGAAAGCACCAGGACTATGCCTACATGAGGAAGCACTTCTAAAAAACAAAACAGTGTCTGAAAACAAGTTGTTGCCTGTTCCTTTTAGAGGCAGAGTAGCTAAAACTGATGAAGAGTTGTTTTAAGAGACACTTGTTTTGACCATGTCCGTATCTCCATTCTAAAAACGGAGTTCTCAAGTTCCCTGTTGTGTTTTGGGGTTTACAGCAGAAGGCTGCATTTAAGAAAGCAAAAGCTGATCATCCTTAACACTACAAACTTTCTTCTGTAGATAACATACTTGTTTGATCTCAGCAGTCACTAAAAAACTGACTTTGTTTTTAACTGAAGCCAGAAGCAGCTCAGTTTTGCTGAATCTTTCAGTTGCTCCTACTCTCCATTCTTAAAGAACTAGTAAGAGAAACTGACACCTGCAGCTTTTTCACAATGAAAAGAGGTTTACTCTTAGCTTTGGTAAACAATTAGAAACCAGCAGCTATAGTGCTAATGGCAACACTGTTTACTGAGAAAACATTACCAATTTTTTTTTTTTTTAAGAACTCAGGGAAGACTGTAGCTTGCAACTTACTTCAATGTCTTGCCGTGTGCTACGGAGCTTTCTGAAACCTGGGGAGGGGAAGAGTACTTTTACACGTAGGTCAAATGAGGCCGTATTCCTTTCCGGCACCGAGGTGTTGCTTATCAACCTTTATCCTCCTGTAGCCTCTGTAGGAGACAGGAATGCAACACTCATTTTTAGGCTAATGGAGGCTACGGCATCTAATGCAGGCTAAGAACTTCCGCAGTCTCCTCCTCCAATATTATCCCTGCAGCAGTGCAGCGGGGCGAGATGTAGTTTGAATTTCTTGCTGCTGAGGTTGAAGATTTACTTTATGCCTTCTAATGAAGCCAGCACACTTACCTCTCGCTCTGTGCGCAGCTTTAGGTACGACACAGCCCTGGGGTGGTGCACCAGCAGCTGTTACTGGGAGAAAGTAGCTCTGCTCCTGATAACTTGATTTTACCTGAGCAGGGTTTACACCTGGCAAAAGACAGAGGATATTAAAAATCAGGCCTTTTCCTGCCGCTGCATTTTTCTCTGCAATTGAAAGGGTTAGTGAGAGAGAGGGGATTTGCTTTTAAAGAAGGGCAGATTGTTTGTGGAGTTCTAGCAGTCCTGTCTGGTGAAGGGATTATAGTTCCAAAACTAGCATTATGTGTTGGCAATAGGTCAGACATGCTCCAGGAAAGGAGACAGGAGGTTGCTGGGTAAACATCCTCCTCCCATTCAACACTAGAATTCTGGTGATTTCAAGGCTGTGCAGTTCAGAAGACTCCACGGAATTATTGAAATACCAGCAAATTGAGAAAATGACTTGTTACAGAAGGAAAACTCCACTGCTTATTACTGAGGTCTCTTGACTCCCAGACCTATTAATTTTTAATGGGACATTTTTTTCTTTTTATATCAGCTGGGGTGATGGTGACATTGTTATGTTTATATCATTAGCCTATTTGCAGTCCAAAGTCTTGTTTATACACAGGATGCTTGTGCATTAAAAACCCAGTGTACAACAAACTGGGAGGGCTCCTTATCTTTGTGAAGGGAATTAAGGACTCCTTTCATCTTTCATTAAAAACAAGTCTTCACCTCCAGCAATTAGGTGACTCCGTGCTGATTTTGTACTTCTCTCTCTTCTGAGCTCACTGCATTGCCTTGCTTGATTTTCTCTGCCACTCCAGTTACGACAGAGAGTCTTAGTAACGCTGAGATTCTTGGACTGACATCCTGCACCTGATAATTGGGAGAAACACAAAGAGTCATGAACATCTGAGCAGCACGAGGAACAAGTGCCGGGGAACAGAGAGATTATGGAGATGAAAGCAAGAGAAAAATCTCATTTTTTTTCCATAGAAAATTATGGCAATAGGTCTTGCGAGGTGAAAATTTAGCTTCTGAATTAGTAAACACACCAACAGCTACTAACGTCAATCATCCATCGCGCTGGGAAGCCGTACCTTCTGTAGGATGCCCATCTTCGCACACTGTTAGGAACTCGCGTGCACGCCCTACCCCACTTCCTTCCCCTGCTAACTCATTTTCAGCCCACTTCTTTTTTTTGCACCTCTGCAAGTTGAGCATTTACAGCCCGTGGCATGCCTTGCCAGGGAATTGGGGCTGTGGTGCACCTAGGGGGAGGGTCTGGCTCTCAAGGAGGGAGTCCTGAGAAGCAGACTCGCTACCCCCATGCACACAGAGCATTCGCTTCCACAAGCGTTATCACAACTTACCACTGCACAACGTGACACCGGCGGTCCCTCCGTAAACTACACACACCCACCTCGCTCCTGTCCTGCGCCGAGGACTCCGAGGACATAGAGAAGGGGCTGGGCTGCCCGGCCTTCTGTTACAGACACGAGAGAAAGTTCAAAGCTGCCGTTTTCGGATGGATTTCTGTGGGATCTGCTGCTTTCACGCCACCAGTGCTATAGCTGTGTGTGGTTCCTGCAGGAGGCAGGCACCACTGAAGGAGTTTTTCCCAGCGCACACGCTACAGCGGATTCCAGCAAAGGCGGCGACCAGACGTGGGCCTCACTGAGTGCGGAAGCACCGAGGCTCGGGACTGTCGTTTGCGTTAGTGTGGGCTGTGGACAGCAGGCAGTAGCAATGCAAGTGGTATCAACACTTGCAGAACATCACAGATTAGAAAAACGTATGTTTCCGGATGGCTGGTACTGCAAAAGAAAAAGAGACAAAGCTCGTTTCATCTCTTTACCTGCAGAGGGGCAATGCAAGCGCTGGTGCCCGATCTGTGCACAGGTACGAAATGCCCAGGGTTGCTTTCAACACATTTCAACAAAGCTCTGAAGAAAGGATTTATCATTTAACTGCTCAGACTCAAACAGACACAGGAGAGAATAAGCACCTCTGGCTCAGCCCTACACTAGCAACCGCTTCATAAAAGCTGCCAAAAGAACAGCTGTTACTTTTGTCTTTTAATACACTGGACATTTAAAATCCAACAAATATTCTTTGCCTAATTAATAATCTGTGCCTAGCTGCACAACTTAAAAAAAGGGCTGTGAATGTCTAAGGCTGTTGCTTTAGCTTAGATACGTGTGATCTGTGATTACAGGTCAACTCACGCATATCTTCACAGTTTCTTTTGTCCGTCTCTAATAAAGCTCGCTCGACCTTTCAGTGCGTAGTCATCAAGCCTTCTAAAAACCACCACGTGTTAGAGAGGAAACTCATCAGCCAGCTTCACTGCAGAAGTTCTCAGCAATTTACGATGGAAAAATACATCAGTAGCGGCACCTCTGTAGCCTGTGTCATTTCCCTTTAGAGCAGTGGGGTTTTGTCCCCTGCCGGCAAATAAAGCGCTGCTTCGCACGGCCAGACCTCAGCCTGCGTCAGACGCGCTCCTCCTCGGGCAGGATGCATCTTGCCTGTAACCGTGCAAGCCAGCACACGGAGAACTGGAAGGACTTTCTTCTCTCAGAGCAGTGGGGCATCTGGCTGACCCAGGTGGAACAAATCTGGTGATGTGCAGCTGTAACAAAAGCATCCAGGGCTCCGGGAACACACGGCACGGGTACGCTCCTACCTCATCCCCCGACGGAAGGGAAATGAGCAGCCCGCACCAAGTCCCTGGAACGCTACAGGTGCAGTCACACAACTCTTTCAGTTCAGGCACAATGAAACTAAGGAAAAGAGTGTTTCTAGTTGTAATATCAATACCAATTCTCCACTTGGAGCGCAGGAGCTGCATGTGTCAATTTGCTGTAAACACAGGACAGGGCTGGGAAGTTGCCTTTCACAGAGCCGCCTCCCAAACCCACCCATCCAAACCAAGTTACTCCCCAGCTCGTTCTGCGGTTGCCGGTCGTTAAACTCTGTGCCAGGGCAGGAACATGCTGCCTGGGACAGAGGGTGCGCCAGCTCCTTTGAGGGACGTTGCGCCATTAGACCAGATCGGATGTAAAATAAAACCATGGCCTTAAATAGCTCCTGTAGAGTGTTAAGCCCTGAATCATGGTAGCACTGTCACTTTTCACACCTTTTCAGTGCAAGATAGGTGGGAATTACCCTTAAGAGATAGATACACTTTCAGGTCTTCAGTGCCCTCACTTCATTATCTCTTAGTCCTCATATTTGCACTCTCCATTCCCCCCGTATTCCCCGAGCTCTCAGGCCGGGTCAGTAGAAGGGAGCAGGGAGCTTGTGCTGCTGCACAGGGACATCAAGGGTTGCCTTGGCCAGTCCCTCACCACCACCATGCTCAGAGCTTTGGCCTCAAACCAGCTTCTGGGCTGGGCTGCGACCAGCACGAAGGAGCTGCAGAGCCAGGTCTGGCAGATGGTGAATCCAGGGTGTACATCTTGAAACATGACTTGGTCCAGCCAAGTCAGCTCTAAAATAAACCCTTATGAAGCTGCGTTAGCCATCGCACGTGAAATTCTTCTGTTTTAGCCCCTACATAGGCTGGGCAGGGCCACAGGTGAGCCCTGGAGCCCATCGCTCTCAGAAACAAACACCCTTGATGGGACTGATCTCGTGATTACAACTGTCATTACGTGCCAACAACAAAAACGCTGCAGTTTAAACACAAATGGCAATGGTTGCTAAGTGACAGCATCCATACTGGCTTGTCACAGCCCTGAGACAAACAGCTGTGGCTGCACAGCAATCCCATCTTATCCACGTAATTGAGGATAAAAATGCTGTTTTCATTACTGTCTCGTAGCCTTACCTTTGACCTGTCAGAGTATTTTGCGCTTCAGGTTCTGACAAAGAGCCCTGTGAAAACAAGGCTAAAGCCTCCACTGAAACCAGTGGAAGGGAGTTTGATTCAAAATATCTTTAATATTGCATGCACTTTCAACATATTTTTCTCCCAGTGAACTGGTGCATAAGACAACAGCACAGCTCTCTTGGCTAAATGGTCCATTTCTGAAAAACAGGGAGTTACGTGATAGTATTTTCAGTGTGAGTCATTTGAAAAAAAACCCAAAACCACACACAACAAAACCCCCAAGACTATAATAAAAAAAAAAAATCAACAACGCTCCTCCATCTGTCAGCTTCTGAAGTGAACCTGTGGGCTATGTTCAACTCTGAAGGTTTCTGCAATATTTGGAAAAGATGACGACTTTTTCAGAGCCGCAAACACCACGTATCCTTATAAATAGAGTGCTTAAGCTGCAACTCTCAAATTCCATAAAGTGATGGCTGAATTGTTAAGGAGTCTGGGACCCAGCAAGGCCCAAAGGTGTCGCTTGCACCAGTGGAAGCGGTGGTGGGACTGGGTGGGAGGAGCCACAGTAGGTACTTAAGCGCCATTTTGCCTGAGTGAAGTATTGCAAACCCCTTCTCTATTTTAGTAGAGAAACCCTAGTTAGCACAACAGGCAGCTCAATGCATCCGAGAAGGACAAATCTAAAAAAAAAAAAAAAAAAAGGTATTGCAAGAGGCGGTATTAATAGCATGCTCACCTTGCGTACTCATATGTGCTGCAGAAAAACACGTTTGCTGCTGTGCTGAGAGCAGAGACAAAGGGACGGATCTGTCAACGTCCTGTGAACAGATCGAAGTGACCAGGAAAAGCCACCACCCAGATGCCAAACGGAGCGAGAAATGCACAAGCAGGCGTGCAGAGCTCGGCACACGCTGGCCGCAACGGGAACGTGCGAGCTGCACGGGCAGAGCCAGGCGCCGGGGATGAGGGACCACCTTCAGCCGCCGACGCAGCGCATCCCGGCGTGAAACACCCTGCCGGAGCGCGTGTGCCCGCTTTTACACCGAGCAGCCGTTCTCAGCGACTGCCGAAGCTAATTATGTCTTTCCTAATGAATTCTCTTTCAGCACTGTCCACAGAAGCCCCGATTCCCAGTGCCAGGAGCAGCAGCCCTGCTCCTGCCGACAGCTCTAACAGAGAAGCCGCCAGCGCAGTCAAAACTCATCCACGTGGACAAAGCCAACTTGACCATTGCCTTTGGTCACTATTTCCATGTCAGCATATTAATCTATCAAAACATAGATTTTGCACATTGGGACAGAATAAAGTGCGATTTCCCCCCTCCCATATTTTTTCCATAAATGCAGCCCTTCTCCTAGCTGCTCTTATTCCTCAGATTGCTTCACCACGGTCAAGAAAACGAGCGTGTCTCACGCTGGTATGAAACCCATGTGTTGCTGCTCTCCAAATCCCGCAGCACAGGGGGAATATTGCCGTGCAGGCGAAGGTCTGACTTTTCAGCAGCGTTAAATCAGGCAGCTTGAAGGTGCAGCACGCCGTCTGGCTGGGTGGATGAAAAGCACGCACGCCGCAGCGCCGGCGGGCAGACAGACAGACAGCTCAACTGCACCGTTACTACAGACATGGCATCACGGGGCGGGGGAAAGAGACCTCCTGTCTCCTTAATTCCTGTTGAGAACTTCTGCCCCGTAGGGATCAGCCTTGCCTTCCTCCCTAGTTTGGGAGCATCTTCTCCACCCTTTATTTATTACGACGAGATCAAAGATCCATCTCCATGGAAACGTCTGAGCTCAATGAGTTTCTGCACTACGGCTTTACATCCTGCATGGAGGTTTTGGCACCTTTTTTTTTTTTTTTTGTGTTGAATCAGAATCTTCGAGCTGCTCAGCATTCAGGTCTCTACATAAGCAGTTTGATCAGTAATAATCGATAACCTGAGCAGCACATGTATGTGCATAACTAACACGCGCGCCGTGGGGCGGAACTGCCGTTGCATTACGGCACGTGCAGTCCATGAGGAGCGCAGCCGTGCAGCTGCACACGGAAGCATCCCATGCCCTGGCTTCTACGGCTTCCTCGCCACTTCCTTCATGTCCAGAGGAGGTGAGGGACACTGACACCTGTGTTCTCCCATAGCTGGCACCCCAGCACGTTGTCCCCACACCTGACACTTGGTAGGACTTGGAGCAGACGTAGAGACCAGAGCTGCTGGGGCCCGTTACTGCCCGCTCCATGCTGCGTCTGGAGCCTCGGAGGAGGCAGCTGCGGAGCTGCTTGGACTTACCCAACCGAGACGGCACGTGGCCCAACACCCAGCCCAGCAAAGACTCCATGAATCCCGCATTCAAACCGCTACCCCTGCACCAGCAGTCACCAGGGCTCTGCTGCTGGGTCCTGCTCTTCCAGGAGGGCCGAGTTCCAACTCCTTCAGCACAGTGACTCCTGCAACTAATTCCCAGAAAAGGGAAAAATTAAAAAAAAAAAAAAAAAAAGAAAATGTAAACCAGACATGGTTTATGATTTTTTTTATTCCCTGTTCAGCTCACCACATGGCCACACAAACAGCTAAACTGTCATACCGGCGGCAGGAGTGACCAGCTGGGAGGAAAACTGTTCAAACCGCCGTTGGAGCAAAGCGGACGCGGACCCTTGTGGGAGACCCTGCATTCGGCTTCAACCTCAAATGAAGAACAAGCCAGGCCGAAAAGGAGCGAAACAGAATTCACTTGCGAGACTCGCATTTCCACAGGTGCGTCCCAAGGAGGGCGAGCAGGGAGCACGCGGGGCTGTGCCGGCACCGAAGCGGAGCTGATAGCATCAACCCAAGAGCATCAGCCAGCGCCCGGGGCGGGAGGAAGCCCCATCTCGCGGCGCTGCCGCGGGCAGACCCTGCTCCCAAGGAAGTCAGACCACATCTCGCTACTGCTTGCGGCAGCGGCGAGCCCCAAGTTGTCCGTATGCACACAGAATGTGATTTTTATAATCATATTAAACAAATTCAGAGTAGCAACTGTGCAGAGAGCAATCCAGCCGCCAGCATTTAGCCTTACCCTAGGGCACAGACAGGATATGCCAGGCATGAATTAATACCGCATAAGCTGCGCCATGCTGAGTTTCATGGCTTAATTATAAAAGAGAAAGCAATAATCAAGGGATCTGTGAGGCTAATAAGTGTTCTGAGAACACCGAATGTGACACGAGAGCCGCAGCCAGTGCGACAGGACATGAATGCATTTAAAAAGCACATTGATCACACACCGTGTATTAATTCGCAGCTGCTTTCTAATGACAGCACTTGGCCTTCAGCCGCCTTCGTAGCATCACTGGGCACAGGCGGATCGGGCTATAGTCTACCCATGAGCAAAAAACATCCCAGCCATGCATCAGTCCAACAAGACACATTCGTTAGCTCGGGCTGAAAGCTCTGCAGCCTCGTGCCTAAGCTCGGTTGAGCTCTCCCACCTGCATCGGCATTTGGAGGTTTCTGGGTCAGCGACGGTGTCCACCAGGCTGCACAGCACGAGTCACCCGGCGAAGGACAACGCAAGGAGAAAACCAGGCCCCTGGCAAATTCTCCAATCATCTCTCCAGCAAAATACTTGAAATCACTTCTGTTTCTCAGCGTCTCCAACTACCTCTCCTCTCTGTCTCATGTTTCACCTCACTGCAGCTTTTTAATTACGCAGGCAGCTCGTTGCGGGGCTTTGCGTCTCGTTCGCAGACTTCCCTTCTTCTATACGGAGCGAGTACCTGTCTCTATAGACAGAACTGCCTCCCGTTAGCTTATTGCTCACGTGACACTTGATGTCTGTGTGTAGGGAAAACTCTGATAAACCTTAAGACAGAGACACCATCAAGAAGGACCCCTTATCTGCACCACCACACAGTGATCCCCAAATTCCCCTAGACCAAGGACGTGCCCCAGCCCTTTACCAGCTGCTGACATCCGCAAGATACTCCTCGGGCTGAAACGCTGCAGGACTGGGGGCCAGTCAGGGCTGCACGTACAGAAGCTTGAAGCATTCCCAAACATCCACGTCTGCCCAATAATTTACCGCATCCATCCTCCAGCCCGCTAGAAAGGGCAGCTCTTTGCAGTTCTCCGCCCAAAGATCTATCATCAAACCAAAGCCTTTAAAAAGAAATAGCTAGCCACCTTCTCTTACTAATAATCCCAAATTTAACTATGTCCTACTTAACACCTCCTCTGAAACCAGGAAGCGAGATGCTATTTCTGCTGGCCTCAATAAGTGGACGCTGCGGAACCCCAGGGAACACACAGAGCAGGTACCAGGCTGAGTTTAAAGCCTGGGCTGGATTGCTCAGGCAGCAGCCTCCTTCCTTGTTCTTCCTAAATCCTAACTGGGAGCCAAGAGGAAGCAAACATGAAAACTTAAGAAAGAGAGAGAGAGAAAAATCACTCTGTACAATCCCCAGATCTTTTCCTCAGATCTTTTATGCCAGGCCAGATTTGTACACTCAAGTTGCATTCTCTTTGCTGTAAAAATATATCTCTGCCCCCTCCTCTGCCACCATATGGGGACCTGCAATCATGCTTCCTCATGGGAATGAATCATGGAGCATCCACACTGACTTCCCACAGAGAGAATTCAAACATGAAATCAGTGGTAAGAGAGGAAGACGAACCTGCATATGGGCACAGCTTGGGATAAAACAGTTTTTCCTTAGATTGGCACAAAGACAGATTTGAACCAGCTATCACCTACATCTGCGGGGTCAACAGCCCCTTCTCAAGGGTATCTAACACCAGTAAAAAGTCTTAAATCTGACTAAGCCCATAGCATTAGAAGGTGCCCAGAGTGCACACGGAAGCATGAGCTAGCAACTTATTTGCAAGTAAATAAAAGGCTCCCCTTCTTTCCCCCGCAGACCTTGTGCCCAGTGTTTTTGTCTTCACTATGTAGCTGTTCGCTTTTTCTCCCTATTCCCCCAGCATGTGCTTGTGGCAGCAGGTTGCACTCGCTGATGGAAGAAGGGCTGGTGTTTGGGCTCTTGGTGTTTGGTTCTTAGTCTGTGGCACTACAGTAACACCAGCCAAACGCTTGTTTTCATTAATACTCCTCCCCAAGCCTGCCCATAGAGCCTGGACCCTGCCAGGACACAGCAGAGAGGGACAGTTTTGCTGGTCCGGTGCGTTTTCCAGATGGAACATGAGCATCGCCTTCAGGACACTAACGCCTCCACTCCATCCATCACCTACTGGAAGGTGCTTCCTGCTCTCTTCTGCCGCCTCCTGCCGAGGGAAGGAAGCTGTCCTTCACTGCTGTCCACCCGAGCTGCTTCGCTTGGATTTCACAAGAGAATCACAGGAAAACCTGAGTACCGCGCTCGCGTCGCTATTCCCCCACGCCCCCATGAGGTGCATCCACAGGGCTCTGTAGGGAAGGGTGATGGGGAAGGGCACGAGGCAGCACGTCCTGGTCCTGGCACACAGACTGGGATAGCTGGGGTAGTGCCCAGGGCAGCAGCTGGGCAAAGGAGGAGCCTTTCTACAGCACCAGCACAACACACTGTGGTTTTAAGCGTATCACGAGCGAGCGGAAGAGACAAGGAATATTTCACCTCCCTTTCACGCCGTCTGACATACACACAGAGCCAAACCAACTGATTGAAGTGAGGAAGCACAGAGCTCCCGTAGTGTTGTCGAACACTCTGTGGCCCCTCAGACTCTCCCGTTCAAGGTGAACGCCTGCTTTAATAATCCCTCATCTCCTGCTTCAGGCCCTCTGCCCACCAGAGACACACCACCAGGTCTTCAGCCCGCAATGGAGGAGAACCTGTCCCCAGAAGGGCAGCCCATGCCACCTCCTCCCAGTAACTCCCAGGATCCTAACTCTCAATCTCCACCACAAACCAGTCCGTCCTGTTTCTCTTCTTCCTCTCCATCACCATTAACGTGGAGCAGACCTCACCCTTTGGCTTTCGTGCCTGGCCCAACCAGCAAATTTTGCAGCCGCCCCATTTTGACAGAAGCAGCAATGTGAGACTACCTTCTCGTTTTTTGTGCAACCCCCAATTCTCCTCCGTGTGCACGACCCAGTGCCAAGGTGAGACAGCTCCTTGCTGCCCAGCGGTGGCTGTGATTGCATTAGGACCAACAGCAAAGTGGCTGCTCGTAATTCTGCAGCGCTGCCCAGACGCAGGTCAGTGCTTTGTGGTTGACCGGCAGAGAGAGAACAAGACCTGAACCCACGTTGCTTTCGCTAGACTGATACCAGTATCTGAACTTGAAAAAAAGTTAGCTTGTGCACATTTACACTTTGCAGCACAGACTGAAATTAAGAGGCACCCTGGCCCCTTTGAAACTGCCTCAAGATTACAAGAAATAACACTCTGACTTTTGAATAGCCAGAACTCCAATAACAGGAGAACATTTCACACCCGCAGCGAGCAATTTACTTTCTGAAAAACGGCCACACAGATGTTCAGAGCGTAATCCCACCAGGAGAGAGCCCCTGCAGGAGCCCTGGGTCAGACTGAAAGGGCAAACAGGGCTGAAGGGAGAAACCAGGAGCCAGAAGGAAATTATTTGCCCCCGTCGCACTGCAGGCCAGCGGCAGAACAGCAACGGCCAGCTCAAAGCTCGCTCTTTGTCACCGCAGGGCAACTGGCTGGTGCTGCCTGGGGGTCACCTACCTCCAGCCGGTGTCCAGCAGCCTCGTGTCAGCCCAAGGTGACAAACGCAGAGACCCAACGCGGGTCTGTACCGCCCACCTGGCACACGCCAGCGCCCCAGCTTGGCTGCGGGGACAGGGCACAAAACCCCACCAGGCAGGCTGGGTCCCAGTCATCCGCTGGCCACCCTTTTGCCCAGCTGCTATTCCAAAAGGGACAACCCAGCACAGCACCATCACCGCTATCCAGGAGGGATTTAGAAACGCGTACCAAGAGCGGAGTCTTTGATCCATTTCCGAAAGTCCAGGTGGGAACACGAGGCCACCTCTTCTTCTCAGAGCACAGACCACCACATTCCTCCCCCTCCTCCCTCTGCTCAACCCAGGAGCATGGACTTGGCTGAAGCCCATCTTGTAGAAAGGCATCTTATCTTGATTGGAAAACACTACCAGATGGAAAGACTTTCACTTTCCCCAGTAATCTGTTCCAGCAGCTAATCAACATAATTCTTAAAAAATTAGCGCCTATTTTCTCATTTCAATTTGTCTGGCTTCAGCCTGCAGCTGTGGGTTTGGGCCACGTCTCCTCTCCCTGGCTCAAACAGCTCTTGGGTACCTGCCTTTTCTCCTTGCGGGGCTATTTGTGCATCGCTATACAATTTTCTTCAGCTGGACAACTACAGTTGCTCAAGTTCCCGTCTTAGGCATCAGTTTGGGCATTTTTTAATTCCACTTCCCCCTGAGGACACGCTGCTCCATGAAGTTTCCTGCACTCACCTACCCAAGGCACGCGCCTTTCTATTTTACATCCTTCTACGCAGAGGCAACGGATCATGGCCTCTCTCGGAAACGCAACTCGGCATAAACAATTGAGTTGAGAAGCAGAATAATGATTGTTGAGAAGCAGAATAATGATTGCTGCTGCTCACTGCAGATAAAGGCCACTTGTGGTGAGCATCACGTCTCTGCTACCACCGGCTTTAATCACAGCTGAGCTAATGCTGAGCACAACCATCCCGGCGCTCTTCCGCTCCCTCCCCGGCCGTACGTCTCCGTCCCTCCGATTCGCCGCACATCTGCCCTCTGTGATTGCTGGCTGGCTGCTCATCCAATTTTTGGCCACCTCCTCCTCCCTTTTCCCCTTCCTGTCATACTAATCTGTTAATAAAACCACTTGCCTCCTAAAAAGCCAGAGAGTGAATGTGTGGCTGTTTCCTTATCGCTCGCTCTGTTCCTGCTCTCTGTTTCCCTCAATATAAACTCTCTGGGTCACGGACTATCCGCGTCTGACCGGGATAAATAAACCATTATGAACATTCAATAACACCACCAGTCCTATTTACCTGTGCTGATCTGGCAGCTAAGCTGAATATTAATTATTATGTTTAAATGCAATTGATTTCTTAGCAAACTAAAAGCATTTTTGGGGCACGTTGGATCGCGACAGTATTTTTGTCTGGTTTAGCTCACGGCTTCCTTAGCGCAGGAGCCGACTCTTTGAGGCTGGTATTGTTCTGAACATGTTGACGGTGTCCTACAAGCAACTCATAAATAGATAATTTCAGTTAATTAATACAAATAAACTCTAATTACAAGCAGCAACCAATTAAAACAGCACAGAGGGCATCTCCTGCGCCTGGGGTAGCAGCCGAATTGGAAGATGCTGCTATTGCATGGCCTGGAGAGTGCCCCCCCGCACGCCGAGTCTCAGGGAGGTTTCCCACAGAGGCTTCGCGAGCAGCCGCCGCTGCCAGGAGAAGCTGCTGCTTCGCCTCTCGGCCTGATTATGAGAGCAGCAAATTAGGGCAATTTTTCACCAGTGATGCTGTCGGTGCCTTAAGAGCAATGCGGGTCCCGGGAACGGCGGGCTGCAGCACACCGTGGTGTGCTCGCTCCGGTGCTTCCCAACCCCGCAGCATGGCACGTGGCCACTTGTCCACTTCTGTGGCCACCTGGGCTCCGGGGGGGCATTTCTGCTGACCCTTGCAAGCCCCTGGTTGTGCTGGGTGTGCAGGCACCATTTGGGCTGCCAGTGCCACCACGGCTCCTGAGGCTGGAAAACATATTTATTTTTTTTTTCCTAATTTCAGCTTATGTCACTTAGGGACATGCCTGGGTCCCAGCCAGGGCGTTCCTTTTTCCTTCCACCTAGGGATGGCAGAAATGAGGGATCAAAGCGCTGAAGGGATGAAAACATGAAAGCCAGAATAAATGAAGCCACGAAGAAATGGGAACGGAGATTCACTCCCCTAACATAATTAACCTTTCCAAGAACAGATAATAGTCCCAAATTAAAGGACATCGTGGGACACAGAAACGCATCCAGGTCACGTGGGAGAGATGGAGCGAGGGAAGCATCAAGGCGAATGCAAACGCGGAGACGGCATCAGTCGCCGGCATAACCACATAACCGGTGCTCCGGCCTCCAGACGCCCACTGCCGCGCTCAGTCCTTATTAAGAGCGGAGATTAAAGGGCTCCCAGTCCTCCCAGCGCTGCCGTCTCGCCCAGCCCCAGGCTCCGTCGGGAACGCGCTTCCCGAAACGCCGGGACTTGGCTCTCGCTCCGCTCCCAGGCTGCAGCCAGCCGGGCGGGGGGACCTGCCGCTGCCACCGGCCCGCGACCACCCGTGGTCACCCTCTCCCCGGGCCCGGGGTGGGGGCTTCTCCCCCTCCCTGACAGCCCCGCTCCGAGGGCGCCCCCCGACGGTTGCCCCCCGCCGCGGCAGGAGGCGGCTCTCGGCGGCGGCTCGGCGAATCCCGCGGGCTCCCGGCGGAGGGGCCGAACCCCCCGCTTTGCTCCCCCTTTNGGGCTCGGGGGGCGGTGGGAGCCCCCCCGGCGGGGGAGAGCGGGCTCGGGGCAGCTCCCCGGGGACCGGGCATCCTCCCCCGGGGGCTGGTGGCCGCGCTCGGAGCATCCTCCCCTCGGTGATGGAGGGAGGAATCCCCTCCGCCGGCGTGCGGGGGCCGCGCTTGGGGCATCCCCCCCCACCATAGTGGGGTGCTGGGGGTCCTGCCCGGCCCATCATCCCCATGGCGGGGTGCTGGGGGTCCTGCCCGGCCCATCATCCCCACGATGGGGTGCTGGGGGTCCTGCCCGGGACATCGTCCCCACAGCGGGGTGCTGGGGGTCCTGCCTGGGGCATCACCCCCATGGCGGGGTGCTGGGGGTCCTGCCCAGGGCATCGTCCCCATCGTGGGGTGCTGGGGGTCCTGCCTGGGCACCCTCCTGGAGTGGCAGGGCTGTCCTTGGTGCATCATCCTGGGGGCTTGGGGTGCCGGGGGGCTGAGCTCGGTGCATCGTCCCAGTGTGCTGGGGGACTCGGTCCTTCCCCACAAACCCACCCGCGGGATCAGCATCAATAGCCCCTTTCCCAAACCAGCGGGGCCAGGGGCTCAGGGGTCCCAGGGGCAGGATCTGCTTCTGCCGCCTTTCCAGAACATGTCTCTTCCCAGCAAAGCTCCGGGCTGGCAGAGCTGCCTGGCTGTTACTGCCCACTAAGGAATCTTGGGTTCGGGGTCTGTCATCGGTCGTGCCCCCCTCAGCCGTGCTGGCTTCGTGGCTCCTCGGCCGCGGCGCTGCCTTGGAGCCCCCTCCTTCCCCTGGGCTGCAAAATGCACATAAACATCCCCTACCTGGCGGCACTGCTTCAAAAGCACTTGATTTCTTGGGAGGAGGCACAGCATTACAGTGCATTTATACGGCACGATGAACCACTCTTATGATGCCTGTGCCCGAGGGAATATCTAAGCGTAGCCATACCTGTTTGGGCATTCATCTGTATGGAAAATGCAGCCTCTTTCCTGGCTAACGCCGGGGTTGTCTTGCAGAAACCATTCAGTCTGTCTAGACAAGGATGATGAAGAGCAAAGTGCCTGGAGCTGTGAACGATTAGGGCTGGGGTCTCTCTGCAGTGTTAGGCTCGTTGTACAGCGCTGAGGGGTCGCTCTGCCTCTGGGTGCTTGGGGGGGTCTCTGGTTAGCAAAGGCACAGCGCCAGCCGGGAGATTTGGGGGGTTTGCTTCCCCTTAAGAGCAAGGGACAAAGCTTCAGCCAGCCCTTGGCCACGCACGTGCATGGGAGAAGCAGCACAGGGAGTTTAGCCAGACTGAAGCGAACAGAGAAAGCACTGAAAATGATGAATAAATGGGTGATGAGGGGGAGCGGGGGAAAGGCATATCCCGTCAGCTTGTGTCCTGGAAGGTACCGCAGAGAAGTTCGTGAGTGTTTGTGTGACACTTACAGAGCCTCAGACAGAAGGCACTAAAAAAAAAAAAAAAGTAGCATTATGTTTGAGCAGAGAATAAAATCCTTAAGACAGAAGATTGAAACTAGGGATAATAATCCTTAATACATACTCACATGAAGAAAAGCGCGTTGAAGAGAGCAAGCTTTAACATAAAACAAAATCAAGGGGAAAGTGGATGTGTAGGTGTTCTTAAGTACTTAAGAACACTTAAATGAAGACAGACACAAGCATCTGTGTCCATCTTAGGTATTTAATGACCTTTACAAATCTAGTCTTCAATCCTGCAAACCTTCCTGCACGTGAGCTGCCCATCTGGCTTGTCCAACAGTCCAAGTAAATTAAGGAGGAAGATTCACGTGAGGACAAACTTCCAGGACTGAGCCTTGCGGCAATAACATGCCAATGACAGTTACGATATGACAGGTAGATTCTCCTCCCAGAACATGCATGTGTGAATCCCTGAAGGTTTCCACAGCTCCAGGAGTGACTCATTTTGAGAGAGACCACACAAAGCATCTGTTTCCCAGTCACAAACATATTCTAGAAACATTACACATAAATATTATCGGCAGTACGTGAGGCCAGAAGGTTTTATCTAGCTTTATGGTCTTGAACACAAACAGATCTGACTCAGGGTTTTGTGGCCAATTAGTGCAAAATGAACAGAAGATGCTGCCGTTCCTTGTGGGTACATGTACGGGGATGATCAGGTCCGGAGTGGATTTTACCCCTGAGCAGAGACGGACTGGGAGAAGCGCTGGGGGTCTTGAAATTCCCCCGCAGCCCCCAGGAGCTGCCCCATTTCGGGTCTGAACGTGGCCAAGCTGAGCTGGTGGAGCAGGCGAAGCCCAGCGCCGTGCCAGGGGCTGGGTTTGGGGCCTCCGGGAAGGAGCTGGACCAGTGAGAATTTTATTTGGACTGGGGCTAGATGCCGGTACACCTCGCTGTCGTCTCTCTCTCCCACCACACTGGACTTTCTTGCCCGTTGAGAGTTCAGCTTCTCCGTCGAGGAAAATACCTTTCTACACCTGTCAACAAATAAATTGGGAAAATGGCTTTCAGGCTGTCACCTGGGTGATCCTGGGAAGGAGAGATGGATCCGAGCGTAGCGGTAGCAGACACCAACTGCAAATCTCAGGAAAGGAGGTATTAAGCAACTAGGGCATGTGTTGATAATTAGGTAACGCTCGTTGTGTTTGCTCTGGGCTTTTCATTTCTGTTGACCGGCTATGAATTTTCTGCGCTATCCCTGCTTGTTTACAGTACAGCACTTAAGTTAAGCAATTAATCAGTTTTAAGAGACTCTGCTAATGTCCCTCTTGACATCCGAAGGGCCCAGTTAAGTGAGTCTGCCTCTACATACTTCACAGGAGCTGAGGGGAAGGAAACAGAATGAATCTTTTTCTGTGCATCTGCAGGCTGCAGTGTGTATAAGAGAGTCAGAGTCAGAAATGACTTACAAGTTGACTTATGAAATAAACAACTTTAGAATGCCCAGCATTAAAAAAAAAGTTTAAAAAAATGTATATAAAAATACAATCTGTCCAATGTCAAGGCCAAATTCCATTAAAAAAAAATCTGTTATGTACTGAATGTCCTTCTCTGGACCTGTACAACATAGATTTTCTGCACACAAGATCGTTTCTGTTGCATCAGAATATCCCAAATGATCCCGCACTGTATGATATTGCCTTGGCTTTTGAGAATGACACTGTTACTGTCAGCCCCAGGCATATCTAGCCAAGAAAGCAGTGTCGATATAATAGAGAATAAATGACATAACTGCGAATTACAAAAAGAATAATTCATAGGTAATTTTCAATTACAGAGAATAATTTATAGGTGCCTGATTTGGAAAGAGAATAATTTATGAGTAACCTGAATTGCATATAGAGCACATTACAGGTTACTGTAAGAACCTGCTCAGCTGTCACGTGCTGAGACTGGATTTTGGGGGCATATCATCTGAAAACAACCACCGTGAAAAAAAAAATCTGTCAAATTCCATAGTAGAAGGATTTGTGCAGCGCACCCAGTCTGACCCGAAACCTCTGTGTTACCAAAAGCCAAAGCCCGTCACAGCGGGCACCACCAGCAGAAAGGCCACAACTGGGTTCCTACAACATAATCACTGGGAAGGGCTGTCCCCAACAGCAGACAAGGAGCCAAGTGCCACATCCTTTGGGTCGTGTGTGTCTCCACCGCACCGCATGGATGTGAGGATGGTAACGGGGAAGGTGTGAGTAACAGGAAAGAGAGGGAGGTCTCCATCAGCTGGCTCCAGATTCCCAGCACGGGCTCCGTCTGGGAGCCTGCGGGCACCGGGAGGGCACAGGCTCGACGTGCACCGCTCCTTCATGCGATCCAACACTGCGGCTCCTTGTTTTGGAAAAATTACACTGTTAGCAAATGGCTGCAAGATGGAATGACAGAATTGAGACTGGGAACAGGGTGCTTTATTCCAATGGTAGAAGTAGGGAACGGCACACGAGCAGATGTTGTGTCTCCACTTGCAGCTGATCTTTATGATTTTTCTTAAAGCATTTCCTCAAGTGCAGCTACAAGTTACTGGCCTTTTAAATACAGAGAGTTACTTTCTCCTCCTCAGGACTTGCTAGTCAAGTCCTACACCTTGTCATTAAACAAGGGGCCAAATTAGCTGCTGTCTCCTGAAGGAGACGTGATGTCTCCTTCCTGCATAGCTGAAGGGCGTTAGGATGCATCGGTGCTTCCACCTCTTCATCACCACCCTGGCATCTTAAAAACCGAGGGGAAAAAAAAATCCAAGCTGAAGCGCAATTCCCTCCTGAAGCACTGCATCAGGGAGTTACACAAAGCACCCTCAACACAAGAGCTAAAAATGACAAAGCCCTTTTGCACTACTTCAGTTAATGAAATGCTATATTCATATATTAGATCAAGCACAAATAACATCACTGTAGTTAATGTTGTAAAACGGGTTGTTTTTTTAAACTGCTAACGTTGTCCATAAAAATTTTCTGAGGCATTAATTTTCTCCAGTGAAGTACTTTAGAAAAGCTTGTTAAAGAGGAGTAACTGTGTTGGATTTGGAGAGTGGAACGGGTTGCTGCTATTCTGTGGGAAGCAAAGCCGGAGCCTGCAGGAGAAGGAGGCACGCGCCTCTCCCGCCTGGCCATTGCGAGGGAATTCCTGTGCTTGAGCTTTCCAACCACTAAAGGGTAATCACGGCTGTCCTTGGGCACGGTGGACGTTCACAAACCCCATGCTTATAGCTGGGAACGTCTGGAGCTGGTTGAATGTCCCCCTTTTAGGAAGCCTGGGGAAACAATGTCTATCCCATAGCTTTGGGTGCACCACTATATTCCATGAGAGAGCCCCGAGGAACACAGGCTAAAAGACTGTGTGCTCATTGTGTCTGCTGTTGCATACATCCACTCTTTGCTACTTCCCATTTAGAAAAGAAAAATCCATTCATTTTCTAACCAGCTCCTCCTCCCACAGACCCACATGCCACTTACTGCCAGGATGAGCGGATGGAAGCGGCTCGTGCTGCTCAGAAACTGTCTCTGACAGGATCGCTCTCAACCTGGACCACATGCAAAGTCTCTCCGTGATTTCCCCGGGAGTAAAAGGCAGTCAGTAGCTCACAGGATCACATCCTCGGTTATTTTAATATCCTTAATAGCTTCCGAGTGTAAATTCGTGCTGCATGTGACCAGAAAAAAATGATGTTTGTATTTAAAGTTTGTGCAGAACAAGTGAAAGCTTGGCCCTAGGCAAAGGCAAAACTCCGGATGACCTGGTGGAGGCAGACTCTCATTTTTTGTCCTCCCAAATCTGGAAGCAAGTCAGAAGTGTAGAGATTTGGGTGACAAAGTGCAGCACAACCTCGCACGAACCCTTGTTGCTATCTGTAAAAACCAGCAGAAGCAATTTGGACGTTTTCTGAGCAATAAGAAGAGGCGGCTGAGAAAGCATCACAGGTTTTATTTCTCAGCTTGTACCACCTCAGATCCCACCGTGCTGTCTGCTGTCAGCTTAATGCTAGTCAAACACAAAGCTTGCAAAAATAAAAGAAAACTACTTACCTGCTCCCTCTCTTAGGCTGTATACCCTCAGAGCCAAAAAAGATCATACAAACCGAGTCTTTTTTAAGGACTGCTTATACACACACATATCTTCCCCAGGGTTAGATGTAAAGAAATTCAATGTTAATTTTAATGGGCTGCCACCTTTCTCTTATGGTGCAAACTACCGGAGCCTTCTCTGCGTTACTGAGGAAAGGCTTTGCCTCATGTCAGTACCATTTTTTAAATATTGAATTTTCTGAATTTATATTGCTGTCCTCGGGGGCCACTGAATGTCATTCGCCTGTCAGAGCTAGGCTGTAGACTCGCTTAAATTATAGACTTGACCAGTTCCTCCTAAAAGAAATAAAAATAATAATGCTGTTATAATGGTGATGGTCAGCAGCTGATACATTTGCTTATTCAGCCAGAAAGCTTGTCTGGTTTCTTTTAGGTTAGTACTAAGTTGCCTGGTAGAAGATAATACTTTCTTTAGAAACCTGTGCTTTTGTGTGCATATAGCTGTGTATTTTTACCCTGCTGCACCCAGGAGCACCTGTGGTAGGCAGCTTTGCCCCAGGTACCTCTCAAAATACTCTAGTTCTGCTTGGCATGATCTCTTTACAAAAAACAAATGTCTTTGGAAAAAATCCAGACATAGGTTAGCCATAGGGGTTGTACTCTATTTCCTCTTTTTCTTCCCTTTCTCCCAGATATCTACTGGAATATCCCTAAGTGCATAAATCGCAACGGGAAATCGGTCCCTGACTTCTGCAGCTTTGAACACGCCGGCCTTAGAAAGGGCCCTGGAGAGGCTATTTCTGGGATGCTCTGAATTAATTTCTTTCCACTGCAGGCTTTCGTTTGCTCTTTATTCACCACTTTATGTCATCACCAGTAGTCTTGATGGTAACGTGGTGTGACATGAAGTTATTCATGAAGGGACACGGTGGCAACGGGCCCGTACGTATCTCGCTAGAGAGGCAGCTCCAAACATGAGTCTCACACTCGGTGTCCCACCAGTGGGTCAGGCTGGGCAAACCTCCCCACATCCTGCAGCCTGGGAAGAGCACTGTGAGCCAGCAGGTGCCCCAGGTCAATCCCTAAAAGCGAGGATTTAAAGCTGTTAGAGGAAATTGTCAACACCGAACAGCTGCTTTCGTTGGCTTCAGGTAAGTCAGAAGTTTAGGCTTCTGACAGGTAAATAAAGACCAAGATCTACCTCTTCTTTCCTGCCATAGACGTTTGGCTTTGGGAGTGCCAAGGAGCGTGTTTGAGCTCCAGCAAAATGGAGCACCACCTTCCAACATCGTACGAGGGCCAGTGCAGCCAGTTGCACAACACACAGAAGTATTTCCCGTGTTAGCAGGACCTCAGGATGGAGCACCAAAAAAAATTAAAAAATAATCAAACTATCTGATTTAATCTAGACATCTGGTAGCAATAATGGGGCTACGCATTCTTCAGCACCATCTGCTGGTTCATTGTCCATAAACCAGTGGCATCCACGCAGAGGTAGAGCCCCCTCTAACAGCTACCCTCATGGAAATGCCTACGGCTCCTGGCCAGCACTACCTGCAGCACTTAGAAGATCCCAGTCACACCTCACAGCTGGGATCTTGGGGCACACTGCTTTCAGAGCAAAGTGGGAGAAGGTGTCCAGGTCCCTCGCGAGGCCACGTGCTGATGGTTGTGTCCCCTCCTGCAGGCAGTGCCACGGCCGGCCGGTCTCTCCGCGATGCTGCAGTGCAAACACGCTCAGGAATTCAGCTTCGGGCCCCGGGCTCTGAAGGACGCGCTGATCTCCACCAACCCAGCCCTGCAGGAGCTCTACGCCAAAGCTTTCTCCAGGGCGGAGAAGCTGTTCCTCTCCGAAGCCTACAACCCGCAGAGAACCCTCTTCTGCACGCTGCTCATCCGGACGGCTTTCGACTGGCTCCTCAGCCATCCCGACGCCCCCGAGGACTTTGAGACATTCTATCATGCCATGCTGAAGAGGAAGCAGAACTTGTATCGAAAGCACATTTACCTGCAACCTATAGGTACCGTGGGCGTCTTCACCGAGCCACCAGGAGAGATACGGGAGGGAGGTGGGTGGTGCTGAATGGTACTGACATCCTCTCCTGAGGACCAGCCTGCAAAATGCAATTGCCATAGCAAAGATAAGTCTGTAGTACCAAAGGCTCTGACGTGCCCCCAAGTCCAGAGTCATGAGCCACGATGACAACCATCATGTAAATGGCATTTGTGCCCCTGGGTGAGACTTGCTATGAATATACGTGCGCATACACACACATATATGTATCTATGTGTAAAACTATGCTGGATAAAACAGCATTTCTGGAGCACCATCCCTGATGGTTCGTTGAAAACAGCCTCTCATTCCCACATTAATCTTTCTGCATGACTTAAATAGGAGAAAACCTTCCTAGCACATCTGCTCTGCTAATGAGAGAGGGCATTAATGCCTCGAGCCACCTCTCAGAAAGAGCCGCCTCTTCTCCTCCATGTCTGTATAACCATCTAGAGCTGTCTGCCACATCCCAGAGAAAGCAATTGACTTCGGAATGAACCGTCCTTCCTCTTCCCAGTTGCCCTGTTGGACCTTATGGTTCACCCTGGCTTTAGGGAGCTGATAACAGAGTTCCTCTTCCTAGACTTGATCGAAGGGCCTGCCGGGCTCTCCCTGCTGGATTCCCTCCAGAGCTGCGTCGAGTCTTTTTTCCTGGGTCTCCGCGTGAAGTGCCTTCCCTCCATCCCCATCTCTTCCATCCACTGCTGCTACCGCCACAGCCGGGACACGGACAGGGTGCAGCTTCACGCAGGTGAGGACCTGGGAGCGGGGAGCCCTACAGACATCAGCTTGGCAGGCGGGCACGAGCCCTCCCTTAGGAAATGCCTGAAATAGCCCTTCATTGCCTGAGCAGGGAGGGGACGAGGAAGGGAGTGAAAAGGGAGAAATCCTGTTCCCGTGGAAAACCCAGAAGTTTGTGGCTGGAAACAGGAATAAAAAACAAAGTGACTTTCATCCTGTTTTCCTCTGCTGCTTGAATTTTTCAGTGCCGTTCCGTTTAGGGCCAGCTCCGCACAGCAATCGGATCGGCTCCGCGGGAAGGCACTGTTGATTTGGTGCAGTCCGAGTTCTCCCAGCTCTTGTCCAGAGCCAAAGTAAATGAGTGGCCTGGGTGGTGCAGGCGGGGAACTCGCTGGCCTTTCATGTTAGGAAATTTGGGTTCAAGTGTCATGCGGCTCCCCAGGGAAATGGGTTTGTCAGCTGCCAAACTCGCCCTGCACAAACATCCGCCTGGAACGAGCTGTTTGCAGGTACCGCGGGCAGCACGTGCTCAGCCCTGAACCAGTGCTGCGGCGATGCGGCTGCTCCAGCTCAGGTCCGAAACACCCGTAGGGAAATTCTTCTACTTCCAGGGGCTTATTTCCATGGGTCAGTACTGAATTCACCTGCATCCCTGCCCTTAGCTCCGCTTTGTTTGAACTCAGTGCTCAGGACCACTTCAGAAGTCAGGTCTGCTCATACTTTGGTTTGAGGGGATGGGCGACACAGCCATGGTTCTCCATCCCCGACGCCAAATCCAGCAGAACAGCCCATCTGTGGCTTGGATTGCATCCTCCTTCCCATTAACAGGAGAAATTCTGGCTCTTGCATGCCTTGTAGCGATGCTTTATTGTAACAAACATCTTTCATGTATTTGTCCAGATGGGATCCTGAATTTCCTGAAGAACAACAAGCCCATGGATGCCCTATGCGTTCTTGGACTCACTCTGCTGGACCTTTACCCCTGTGAGACTTGGAGCTTCACGTTCAGCAAATTCCTGCCAGGACAAGGTGGGATTGGTGTCCCGTGATCTCCTTGCACAGCGTGCGGATAAGGCAGCGCTCTACCAAAAAGCCTTCCCTGGGAGACTGGAATAGGCAGATCTTATCCTTAACCTTTCATTCACTCCCTGAGAAGAGGAACTAGGTTTTCCCAATGTAAAATGAGGGCAGTCGGGGCTCCTGATCCAGACAAAGGTAACTGAGGTGCTACAAACCTGTTGGGAAGTGTCTCTCATCACACCCTCTGTGCTCAACTGGCCCGTGCTACAGCAGCTTTCTCTCTGTGGTGCCTAAGGTGAGAGACAGCCGTAGGACAGCCGATGCCTAACTTGTACGTGCCTCTCTTTGCAGAAGTGGGTGTCTGCAGCTTTGCCAGATTTTCCGGGGATTTCCCCCAGGCTGGTTGTAGCAGCTTGAATCTGCTCACGCAGAAGGAAGAGTTACGCGAAGTCAGCAAGGAAAGCAGAGACCGGACCTTGCCGTTCAGTGTGCAGGAGATGGTCCAGTGCTGTAAGGTAGGACCAGCCACCTCCCGCACCCCATATTTCTTGCCATGTAGGGTTAAATGTTTCAGGCCTGGTTATTATCCATGTCTCACCCAGTGAAGAAGGCATGAGACTCTGCTCCCAGAAGACATGGGCCATCACATCTAAGCTCACACATTTAACCTAGTCCTAAAGAGCTTGTATTTTAGTGCATCACATAGACAACACTTACCCCCCTTGCCCCTGGCGCAAATTATGGCATCAGCTGGATGGGGAGACTACGGGACTCGCCTTACGGCACGGAGCAACATGGAGGCAAACCCCTGCCCAGCTCCCAGGCTTGCCCTTGGGTAATCGGAGTGTTTTGCTTGTCAGGCGATGCATGTGCAGTGGGATGTGTGTTTGGGAGTTAATCAGAGTATCTAGTGGGGTTGTGTGTTAACTAACGGATGGCTGGGAAGGGGGCACAGGAGTATCCATGAGGGGAGAGGACCATGTGGCAGACCTGCTTACGCGGATGCGTGAGGAAAATACCTAAGACAAGTTTGCACATATATTTATATGCAGACGCTCTTAAACCCCACTTGTCTCTAACGCATCCTCTTCCTGAGTGCCGTCCTCCTTCATCCCAGCATCTCCCCTGTGCCCTCCTGCCAGCTCTGCTTCCCACGTGTCTCCCAAAGCTGGCCCACGAGGAGCAGCCGCACCAACACCTTCGATGCCATTTCTCTCTGCCTCCCTTGGTATTTGCTCAGGATTTGCAAGTCTGAGGTCTCTTCCTGTAGCAATTTCAAATGATGTTAGGTGGCGATGGGAGGAGAAGGGGAATCCTCCACCCTCAGCCTTTCCCGGGTTGCCAATTCCCAAGGCAGTCACACTTGACCAGCTGACTCCAGCTCAGTTTTTGCTTTGGCACAAACATTAAGCGCGTCTGCGTTGGAAGGACCAGATCTGCTATTGCCTGTAGCCTCTTGCAGATTTCTCTCATGGACTCTGCTGCTCTTTTCAGGCCCCAGTGGGACTGTTTTTCCTCCTTAAAAAACCCACAACACTACTTTGTCCTCGAGGAAGGCAGCGACAGCAGCACTGCCCTGGAGCCCCAAACATGCTATCTACAGGGTCTTCCCACGTCCACTTCTAAAAAACACACCATCCCTCCTCCTCCACTGTACAAACACAGATGGTTGGATGGTGGGGTGCAAGGGAAGAAGGGAGCCATGTTCCCCTTTCACCTCGGAAAAGCCTAGGCTGGAGGACTGCCAGGGCTGGGCTGGCGGGAGCAGGGAAGGTGGAACAGTGGAGGAGAAAGGAATGGTCCGAGCAGGAGCGACCGCATCACTCCTATGCTTTTTGCTTTCCCCAAAAGGTGACCTGTCACGAGATCTGCCACCTGATGGGGCTGGGGACATGCCGCTGGCTGCAGTGCATCATGCAGGGCGCCCTGAGCCTGGACGAAGCCCTGCTGCGGCCCCTGGAGCCGTGTCCCATCTGCCTTCGGAAGCTGCAGCACGTCGTGGGCTTCAAGCTGGTCGAGCGCTACCGGGTGAGAGACAGACCCTGGAGCCAGGGGACAGGGCAGGGAGCAGAAGGGCTGCCCCCAAACCACAGCGCTGCGTGTGCTGCAGCGGCGTGTTAAGCACAGACGCTGCCCTGGGAAAGAGAGAGATCTCCCACCCAAAGAAGGGGGTGTTGCACGCGTGGGCTGGGACCGATGGAGCACCACAAGCTCTACAGCTTTTGGCTGTTCGCAACAAGGGGCAGTGCAACAGCCCACCCACACTTCCCTACTCCCAAAAATGAGGCAGGGAGAGCAGGCAGCTTCCAAGCCGGAGCAGCAGGGAAAGCGCGGCAATTCCCGCATCCATGCCCTTTCCTGTGGGCCACCACAGTTTGCTGCCGCTAACGGAGAAAATACTAGGCAGGTGCTTTGCTGCATTCCCTCTGTTTAAAGATATGAGAGAGGATCCCGAATTATTACTTCCTAATAAGTGGAGGGTCCCAGACTCATCTTTTGCCTCTTCTCTCCCAGCCATAGAACTGCTAACACCACATTTAGACAACAGCAGGAACAGTGCTAAGACACCCTTAGCTCTAGAACGAGTTTTCTACCTCTGTTGTCTAAAAAAACAGGATTCAGTAGCTAAAAGGCCGGTGGAATATAAATAATTTCACCGTTCTCACTCAGTACCCTATCTGCTCCCTGGTTATAACTCCTGCCTGACACACGTTGTATTGAGAGGCAGGATTTTCCACGGCTGCCTATTTTAAAGCCTGTGGGTTGTATTTGTAACGAGATCGGTGCAGCGTGAGAACGGGGATGCCTGTAGTTTCATTCAGCCAGGAATCAGCCACCTGGAAGCACGGCAGAGCCCACGCCGGTGTGGTTTTGCCGCTTGCCTGTGTGTCCGCGGTGGCGTTAGACCCGTCTCACACTGGGGGCTGTTTGGTCCCTGCGTCTGTCTGAGAGGTGCCTGAATTGCCCGGAACACCAGAGGGATAAACTCTGGTTTATTTAAAACACCCAACCTGTCAGCATCCAGCTCTTGCTTTCTGCAAGAGAACTGCCATCTACACAAAGCTTTTCTAGAAACGTTTTTGCCTTTTTACACCTGCGGTAAATACTGTAATTGGCTCAGCTTTCCCTGGCGACAATGAACACAAACTCGAAGAGAGGATAGACTTGCCAAATGTCACCTCTGCTTCCTTGACAAGGAAGAGCTCAGCTAGATGTAATACAAGCTGGTATAACGCAGTTGTGATAATCTCTGTAAGAGGCCTTGCTAGAGCAGTGAGAGGAAATATAAATGCCAGAGATAAATTAAATAGCAAAGGAACCTGACAGAAGAGAGCACAAAGCATTTGGAGACAACATCAGAGAGCAAAGTGACTTGCTAAGCGTGGTTTGAGAGGCTGCGCTCGGCCAAGCGCAAGCCTGAAGTCACATTTCCCTTTGGAAAGCTAGCACGGATCCCCACCTGCCACATAACAGCGCCAGACACTCCAAACAAACACAGGAAATGCCAGACACAAAGCTGCTCCTCGCCAGGGGCAGGTAATGCTGCTGCAACTCTGGCTGAGACAAGGTTATGGGCAGAAGAACACGTGGGACAGGAAACCAGTCCTTATGCAGGAGGAAGAGCCCCTCAATTTATTTATCCGAGTTGCACTCGGAAACATGCTCTGTTTTTTCATCACAGCTGCTTATTCCAGCGTGAGTCATCTTGAAAACTGAAAGCAAATCCCTTCTTGTGGTGTTCCCCACGTTTCCACCTGCTGCTTCTGCAGCATCCCAGGCCATTCTGCACCGAGCGCCCGGGTTGCGTTGCGGTGGCCACCGCAGAAGGACGGTGCTCAAGCTACTCCTAGAGGCTGCGTTAGCGCCGTCCTCGCCGTGGCGTTCACAGCAGCGTCTGCTTGTGGGCGCAGTGGGGACACACTGCTGCTGGGGGTGACAGCACTGCCCAGCAGAGGGGTTTGAAGAGCTTCCAGTGCCAAACCTGGAGTCCCTTGAGGTGTCGGACAGCAGGTTTCCTTCTCAGTGACTTACTTGGGGTGGGCATCCAAGTTATCCACCTGAAATGCTCCTGCCTGCAAGTAAGCTAAAACCAGGGAGAGGTTTCTCCCTTCCTAGGTAAATATAAGAACATAAAAAGAGGCTGCAGCCCTACAAACCCTTCCCAAATTTGAATCAATAAACCACCCAGAGGGTGAGAGGCAGGAAGAATTGTGGGGGTTTGGTAGCGATCACGGGTCAATCACCCTCCTTTTGCCTTAAATAATCCAGATATACTGGTTGAACATCCTCATCTCCGCAGCTGCTTCTCTTCTTGGGAACTGGGCTAAGTAGCAGTTGTGATTCCTTCCCAGATTCACTACTCTGAGAATTTTAAGAGACATTATAAAATCACGGGCTGGTAGCTTTGCTCTCCCCTTCCCCAGTCCGGCTCCTGTTGCAGCTCTGGTGCCATCATTGTTTTATAGACCCAGAGGGAGGGACGGGCTCTTGGAGGTGGGATGAGGCAGGAGAAAAGTTGTCCCTTTACCCAGCGGGAGGGGGGCAGGGTGGCTTAACTTAGCTGAAAGAGTCCATTTTATTCTTGTAGGAAATTCTTCCCCGAGGCTTCACGCACAGAATGAAATGAGAAACAGGGCTGATTTCTCCCACCCACTCCATTTGAGCTCTTTATCCCTTCTGTCACTTGCCCGAAGATAGAGCAATGGAGGAGGGAAGGGGGAGGGAGCGGGGAGCTCCGCAGGGCTGGAAACCTCCTGCCCTCCTCAGACACCACAGCTCCCCCTGAGCCGGGCACCTACGGACCCAGCGCAGCGACCGGCGTCCCGGGTTAACGCTCGTGTTAAAACCCTCGTGTTTCCCAACGCAGTCGCGGGGCTTTGCAAAGGGACTGGGAGCTGCAGAAAGTAAAGATGAGGAAAGAGGCCCCAAAAGCGTGAAAAAGCTGAAAAAACACACAAAACCCCCTACACATGCCACTGAGGCAGACAAGGAGATCACCTTTTACCCAGTGATGACTGGAGTACCGCGATTCATTCCTCAAAGCCTAAGGAATAAGTGTGCCAGAAGCAACCCGTTTTATGATGCCCCATTGTAGCATTTAATATTTAAAAAGGAAATTGTCTCAGACATTTTCCTTTCATTAATTCTTTCCTGGAGCCCGGCCTTCCCGCTTGTGCGTTTCAAGCTCCAGAGGGGAAGAGCTATTCTTAGGAATAAAACCCACGTTACCGCAGGAGTTAACAACATGATGAAACAAGATTCTTCCCCGCTGGCTCCGGAGCTCCTGTAACAACACAGCTTCCTCTGGAGAGGCACAAGTTTGGCTCTCTCAGGGATCACATCCACACAGTAAGGAGTGAATTTGTGCCGTTTTTCTCCTACCGTTTTAAATAATAAGACAGATACAGCCCACATCTCACTAGGGGCAGAACCACCACAGATGCTGGCTCCGAGAAAAGGAGGCAAGAGAAATCCCCGGCTCTGTAGGTAACCGGGAGCTGCCTGAACCCACCTGCTGGCAGAGAGGGCTGAGGCTGAGCCACCCAGGATGAGTTGGTTTAGCTGACAAACCCTGGGAAAGGTGTACCTTTTTTCTCCCTTCCTCTAACATAGAACCTTTTCCCTTCTCACCACAGAAACTCTACGCTTGGACGCAGACTGTGCTGTCCACGTGGCCAAGGCAAGAGTCAGCAGACCTGTCCGCTTCGCAGGACATCCTTCCCTTCAGCTCGGACTCCGGGATGTGCTGCGAGAATGACTCAGAGGCAGTGACCTCCTTGTCCGAGCCGCTGACACCAGACACTTGCAGCCAGGCCCTCTCCATCGGCCAGGAGCTGGAACAGGACGAGCATTCGTGCTCCTTGGTGGAGGCGCAGAGCCAGCCCCAGCTCGCCGGACCCACCAGGTCCACCGACGTCGTTAAAGATTATGAGCTGTGGCTGGAGACGTGCATTGCTGCCCTGGAGAGGAACGTCTCCGAGGAGGAACTGGCTCAAGTAGACAAGACTGTGGATGCCCTGGCTAAGTGGGAAATGTTTACGGGACAACTGCCTGCTATGAAGAAGGACCTGCCCTTCACTAGGGACAACACTGGGCTACGCAAAGTTCTCGGAGACAAATTTTCTTCCTTGCGGAGGAAATTGAGTTCCAGAAAACTGTCCAAAGGGGAATCGTCCCCTCATCGTTGGCGGTGGGAGGAAAACTAGGCCGGGTCTGCCTTGGGTTGGGCCAGCTTTGCTCCCACAGCTTTGGTTATGATACTGCCCTGCTTCTGACCTTCCTCACCACAAGCTGTTGCTCTCAGAAACAGCAACTCCCCACAGGAATAAAAGGTGTTTCGTTTTCTGAGATCTCCAACTTATTTTTGCTGTGATTAGATCTTCCCTCCAGGTTTTTCCTGTGCTGGTCTAAGGGACAGCACAGCTCCAAACCCACAGTCAAGTCCTGTGTAGACGCTTGTATTTTCTTGTTGTATTCCATATGGTCTGAAGTCTGCCAGGAAGAGACCCATGCTAAACCCAAAACACGTTCACACAAAAGCTTGGGCCATCTGAGCACACAGGTGCAAATGAAACGAGGGCAGCTCTCCCTATGCAGAGCTCTCTCCCTCTGCTTTGCGTTTCAGTCTGAAGCACAGATTATATTTCTCCCTCTCCTTTCCCCCCCCACCAAATGTCCATCTCTATTCCGGTCGCTGCCCCATCAGCCGGATGCCGATGCCCAGGAGAGGCTGACGGGCTCACACTATGAGCAGGGGGGGGAGAGAGATGGAGGAGGACGGGCACGGAGTCAGTGAGTAAAGCAGAAAGATCCCTGGCAGCTCGTCTGCCATAAAGAGCAGCGTTCGTGTGACGACTGTCTTTTGGCGGAGACTCAAGGGGATCTCCAGAGCCGCTTCGGTTCAAAGCGAGCCAGGCTCGGAGCCACGAGCTGTAACTACTCACATCCTCTGTAGATTGGCACAGGAGAGAAATCCTTTGAAAAACATTCACATGCTCATTGATTATTAACTTACAGGGGGAACTACACACGCATTCCTCTCATTCTGCCTCCAGAAGTTAACACCCTGGATTTTCCTCTTCCCTGCTCTGCAAGTCGCCCACTGAGCAGGAACGGGTGCTGTGCTGGCACCGGGAGCTGCAGAGCCCGCCTTCCTGGTGCCGGGGCATGCCGTTCTCCTCCGGCTATTTATAGATGGAGCTCAAGAGGATGATGGGTTTTTGAGCTCTGTAACAGCAGCACGTTGCGGGGAAGGCTGACCCTCTCCATCGCCAGCTCGCTCAGAGCAACGCGCTGCGAACGTGCTGTGCAGCTCACAGCGACGCGGCCACACGTCTGACTGCTCCCCTCTGGAAAGACAGGACCAGGTCCAGTTCAGCTGGGAGGAGAGGGATGATGTTTCCCACAGAGAAGCCGATAGCTTTGGTCCTCTGAGGACTTGCCCCACACACTCACAGGACCTCAAACCATGCAGCAACCCTGCAGCGCAGTTTTGGAGCGGGGCGGGAGAGGATTCACGGAGGGAATTTGAGAAAAGCTTGAGATTTACTTGTGCAGGTGAGCAGAAAAAAAGGATCTTGTAATAAATTCCGGAAACACAAGCCACTTCGCATCCACATGATTCATACAGGGAGAAAAAGGGAGTTCTGGCTTCGGGGACCAGTGACGGCAATTCCTGGAAAGGTTTTTTCCAGGCTGAGCGCCCGGGCTGGGCGCAGGCGCGGTGAGCGGAGCCGCTGCTGCCGCCCTCTCCTGGCAGCCTCAAGGGCGATGGGCTTCTCATCCAAGACATTCTTCCCAGCAGCAAAAGTTTTCCAAACAAATCCTGCTTGAATCACAAATCCGTGTACTGCCCCCACACTCGCTCAGTTGTTGCCTTAACAGATTTACTATTTTAAGCAAGGGATTACTTTTTGTTCAGCCTTCTTCGCTCTGACTTGATTCTGTACTGAATCACCAGGCTGAACTTCTGCAGCTTTCCAGAACGATGCCATAAACTTCAGATGACAGTATTGCCTAAGGGAAACAGGCAGCTTTCTGTCACAAAAGTCCAAAGACAAAGAGAAAAGGGGTGGCACAGAAACAGTCTGAGCTGCTGGCAGAAGTCACAGAGGGGGAAACTCCCCACGGGACATTTGGCCTATAGACTCACGTTAGCTCTGCCGTGACAGCGTGGCTTCCTGCTGACGAGCTCTTGGGTACCAGTAACAGGTATTTTTGACGCTATCACCAACAGAGCCACTCTGTTAGAGCCACTCAGAGCTCTCTGCACCACTGGGCACAAGGGCTGGAGGCAGCCTGGGCCAGAGGGGAATAAAATGACTGGCTGAGATTATACACAAAATCTAGGTTATAACCAGGACTAAAGCACAAAGGCGTAATTGCTATTCTTCTCTGCACGTACCAGAGTTGTAGAGGGGCAGAAAACAGCTGACAGAAGAAGTAAACCAGATTGCAGGCGAGCCCCTAAATAGGATTTCCTGCACTTTAAGCAGCAGCCCTACTATCAAGGCAGGTTGCTGGGGAGATACTTGGAAGGGTGTGGGAACAGCAGTACAACTTGCAGCTAATAGCCTGCTGAATAAGGTGTGGAACAGAAATACAAGTGAGATACTTAGGAGTCATTTTAGAAGGCCAAACTGCAGATCAACCACGAGCAAGAAGTAGTAGGGTACTCTATATGTAAAATGCACACCCGGCAGTTACTCGCAATTCAGCAGCCAAGATCGGAAAGTTGGTTACAAATGATTCCGGAAGGGAGTTTCACTGGGCAGTCGGCAGGAGAAGCCAAGTCTTCCCTGTGCAGCACTTGGGAGGCAGCCTGGCGAGCCTTCTGCAGGCAGCAAAGGGAGCTGGACACCCAGAGGGGGAAGTTGTCAAGTCCCAAGGGGGAGCAGTACCAACAGCCTGCCCCAGCGCTGCCCGCGCACGGCGTCGGGGCTCCGGCTGGCAGCCTGCCCCCGTCCCCAGCCCCCCGTTTCTCTGCCTCGTGACCGGTGGGTGCCCTGTTGTGTCAGGGAGATGATCTAGAAATGAGCTCTCCATGTGACCTGGCTGTTGCTTTCAGGAGATCCCCCAGCAGAAACGGGTAACTCCTTCCTGAAGCTGTGACATGAACACCTTTCATGTCACAATTCCTAAGGCAATGGTACAACACGGATTCCCATTAGACTCACCTGGCTCAGAACATCTCCCAAACCACACTGTCTTGTGGCTACCTACAGCATCCTCCAGTCACAAAGTAACCCCACTCATACCCTTTCTGCCCTAAGCTCAAGTATACTCGTTTTGAAGCAACTTCTAAAGTCTATTATCCCAAACAGAGCAGAAAACAGAGTCTTTTAATAGATTTACGAGTTTATAAAAGACAAACATCTCTTAAGAATAAACAGGCAGAACATTCCACTGCTACCCTTAAAACAAGAAGCTGCTGTAATTGAAGGGAGTGGGGGTGCAATGCAACAGTCCAAGGAAAATAAAACCCCAAACAAATGCCCCCCCAGCCCCCGATTATTTGCTAGTTAAGAGTGAAATCGCCTACAACAGCTCACAAAGGTGGGAGAGGAGAAACCAGCATCTTCCACAGACATTTCATTAGTATCCAGCACTTTCTAATTTACTAGTGGATGTGACCGCCTCCCTCCCCTAAAAATGGTACTTTAAAGTCTGTTTCTGCTATGCAAAATTGAGGCTTTAACAGAAAGCTACTTTTCATAAAAATTCCTGAACTCTTCCTAATAACTCTTCCTCCCTTTAACACCATGCAGCTTCCTAAGATGCTGGTCACTCTTAGGGAGAGTGGCCAGAAATATGATAATTTTTGTTAGTAACTGAATAAACTTCCTCCCAGGTCTGTACAGGATAACGAAATACCAGACTGAAGCTGGAAACCACAGGGATTTAATTTCTCTTCTCAAAGAGCTGTAATGGATACTTAAATATTACTATACCCACCCCAAACATTATACCCCGTGCACTTTAGCAAAAATACAAAGCCATACAGCCCTGCCTGCTTTGCATTTTAGAGAAGCTTCTCCCTGGGGAAACAGCCATGTTTTCCCTTTTATCTTCAGAGTGCTGGATTATTGAAACTGCAGTAACAGTCTAGTAACAGGTAGCTAGGCTGACGCGGGGAAGAGAATTCAAAGTTTACATATTGAGTTTAGGCTCGCCCTGGGGTACCACCATTTATCGGCATCAAAGCGACAAACTTACCTGCAGAACCACCTGCTTCAGCCTCTCCTGATGGGGCGACATCTGTGCAGCTGAATGATAAAAGGGACATCTTTGCTGTATGAAGTGGGATAGACTGCGATGCAGAAATATTACTAGTGTCACTGAGACACCCTGATTCAAGCCTCCCACTACATGTTCCAAGTAAAAGTTTAAATCCCACTGAAATCGGTGCCGTTAAGCACCTGCCAACAACTGCTGAGTAGGAAAGGCCCCAGCTCTGGTAGGCACTCCCGTGACAACGTGTTTATTTTGATTACATCTTTGGAGATTCAGCAGTTTAGACATCAGAGAAACTCCATCAAAACAAACCAACAAAGCCCCAACCAGCTTTGGAGCAGACGAAAATGACAACTTAACCCAACCCCCCCTCCCCGCCTGTTGGCAGGGCCCCCGACGCAGCGCCAACGCGTTCCAGCGGACAGTGCCAGAAAGAGCTTTCTTGCTCCAGTGAGAAACCGGTTAAACTTGTTCCATATGCTCTCTTGTAGGTCTGTAATTCTCAGCAATATTTTGGCTCAAAAAAAAAGCTAATTTTCTTTCACAGAGCTGACCAAAGAGATCCCTTGGAGCTGCTGGTGGTGCTGAGAACTTTTCGGATTAGAAAGTACGTGATTGCCCCGGAAATCTCCCATTAGCACACACTGAATTTGCAGTTCACCTGCCCTCATTTTCAGAGATGCTGAACACCAACAATACACGTTGTTACCTGAAAGTGCTCAGCACTTCCAGGGAATAAAGTCAACCATTCCCAAAAGCTTGATGTAGCTGAGGACCTCGCATTTCCAACGATTAGGAAAAAGAACAAACAACTCAAATTGTGTACCTGCCAACGTAATTGATTAGGCATCAGCAGTTCACACAAGAAACAATTAAGACTTGCCACAAAAATCTGCCACGTGACCTTTTGAAGTACAAGCAAGGAAAGGTTAACAACATTCCCAAGAACTAGAGCTCACGTTCTGGCAGAATTGGTTGATGCCAGGTCGGCAGTGCCGTAAGTCAGGGATACTGATGGCTCTGCAAAGGTCAATGGTGCTGCACTGCCGTGCGAGACACCGTGGCACACCAGTGAGCCCAACAGAGGGGACTGGAACTGGAAGAGAAGCAAGTATCACTCCTGTGGCTGTTACCAGATGCTACATAGAAGAAGAGGAATCTCTTAACAGGTGTTGGCAACTCAACAGGCTTAATTACCTTCTCTTGCTGAGCTTAAAAATACATAAGCACTCTCTAGCTGTGTTGTCTCCCCTTCCACTTCCCATCAGTCTGAACGCTTAAGTTAGCTACTGAAACGCCACAGATGAACGAGTCGGAAGGTTTATACAGGTTAATGTTTCACCAGCCTTTAATTCCTGGCCACACTCAGGAAGAAGGATTCAGACCAGCACTGGAGAGCTGGGAGATGGGTAAAGATTACAGAACCAGATTTTATTGCATGACAGCTGCAGTTTCATGCAGTTCACGCTGTCGTTTATTCAAAAAGCAGCTCTCTTGCAGAGAATAAAGCAAAAAAAATGTCACTCTAGACTTTGTCAAAAGATAAAACCCGTGAAGAACAGTATACCAAGTCAAGTTTTAATAGATTTATAAAATTCATATATACAAAACAGTAAACTAAGTCACCAAAGCTATAAAATACACTTTTTACACATCACAATATAATTTTATCTAGTACACAGTTTTCATAAATTGAAACTATTACAGCAAGTAGCTGCTTCTATTGTGGATGCTGTTTTGGTGCTAGAAAGACACTTATGTGAGCAGTCTGGAACTGTGCTTTTACTTTATGCATTTTTCACCTTCTTTTAGTTTGTCACTGTTTTTAAAGTACTTTCCTGTGAATTGTTAGAAAAATTAAGGCTAAACTCAGGCCTTTCTTGCGCAATGCAGTGAACTGGTTTAAAAAACAAATGATATTGCATAGTATGTGTGTTATAATGCATAGGCACCAGAGAGCAAGTAAATTGCAGAATAAAAGACAACCTTAATTGGCTTCCTAGCTACATGATTGTGTCACAAGGTAACTTTGTGTTTTGTCAGTTTACTTTCATACATATTGATTCCATAAACAAGACAACTCATCACAAGAGCAATAAATACTAGCCATTTCGTTAAGTGGAGTCTCCAGAAATACCGTTTAACATATATCATCAATTCAAGCTCATTACACATTCCAGGTCATGAAACCTGTTCACTAGAAAACCGCTCATTATCCAAAAGACAGTTAATGGCTTCAATGCAAACGGGAGTTTGAACACATGACCTAAGCCCACCACGCACGCTTCCCAAGTCTTGTGAACTACCAAAAGATCATTTCTCTTCCACATCCCCCTTCTCCCTGCTATCTTCTCTCAGCTTTTGTACCCAACCACCTGCGCACAAGCTCAGCACGAGCCTGACGGGAAGCACTAGCAGAGAAGCAGCGCTATTCAAACTCTGATAATTCCCTCATAAGATGCTCTTTCTCGGGTCCTACTCGTCCAAAAATTTTGCTCTCCATCAGATGTAGTTTTTACTCAAATAATGGAAACAGCCTCTTACCTAGCCATTCCCCTGAAAAACTTCTCATGCCATGGTATCTTGAAGAAGTGTAAGTAGCTGTTAGAAAGGAGTAAGATGCACCGTCCAGCCAGAGATCTGCAGCCCCTGTTTTAGCAGGAATTGAGTTTTAGCACTCCGTTATGAACAGCTGAAGAGAGCTTTACAAGGGAAGGGTGCGCAGCTGCAGCAAGGCCAGCCCTCCCAGCCTGCTGCTGCTAATTCACAGCCAAGAGCTCTCTGGAGTCATCCAAAGCTTTTGGGGTCAATGCCAATGGCATTGCACTTTAGTACAGTCAGTCTTCAAACGCCGTCAGCTTTTGGGATCTGTTTAGAAAATAGCTCCCCTCTCTTGCTCCCTTCCAACATACTTTGGCTTTTTTTACCAGAATGCCCACCTTGGAAGTCAGTGCTGCTCTTTTTTTTTCTCTCCGACTGTGAATATTTTCACATCGGACAGAAGACATGACCTGTAGACATACATCAAGAGCTGCGCTGCGACACAGCTCGTCACACCAGGCACAGAACCACCAGCACTGACAATCTAGTACCTCCATACTCCCCACCCAATAAGAAAACAAGCATATCGACACACAAACTTCAACACCGCTTTCCAAATGCCATTAGAAAGATAAAAATGTTAAGAATCAAGCTAAACTGTCCAACCACCAAGATGAGCAAAGACAGAGCATCACCTCGTTAGCAGAGCAGCACTTTCAGCTCCAAATATCCTGGCTTTACTCATTTCCATCTATGTAAAAAAAGATTAGTGTTAAAACAAAGAAGTGCCCACTTCACAGCACAAAGCAGAGATCACCCCAGCTAATTACAAAATAGGTAATATTAAAAAGCACTAGGTCTTGTCTTGCCAGTTACTTCCTCACTAGGCCAGACAGTCCTCATCTAGAAGTGCGTGGAGTCAATATTAACTCAGCCCAAGTCTGGCCCGGACCATGCCAGTCCTCCAGTCCCGTAACGGATGCTCCCTAGAAATCTGTTAAAAACCCATTTACAAAAGTAGGCACAGATGTTTTATGGTTGCTACTGAAACACCCTACCCACCACTTCCTGTGTTACAGAACTAATAAAGAGCGTACTGAGGTAAGGAGTTGGCAGTGCTGTATTAAAACCCCTGACTACACCATGTGACTTTATACTAGAAAAATGATATAGAAAAGAGGCTACTACTAAACTTACAGGAATCAATATAGTTCTCATCGTGAGAGATCAGTGTTTGGCTTACATGACAAGCTGCACCGTATGGAAGTGTTATTGCCTATCGTGTTTGTGTCTCAAGCTGGCACCCATCAAATTGCCTATCAACACAGCAAGTACCCCTGAAAATTCAACCACACAAGCAAAGCTAAGTCAGGTGTCAAAACTCACTACTTGAAAATCACAGGGGCCTTTTACAGAAATCCTGTAGTTCCATGAAACAGAATGGCGGGTTTTTTGTTTTGGTTTGTTTGGTTTTTTTCCCCCCCAGGAGAACTAAAAAGGTACATACATAGAAAAGACTCCAAAACATGAAGTTAATATCCACAGCTAAAGGCAGCAAGGGACTTGTTTTCTAAAATGATATTCAGTGGAAGGCAGTTGTGCGTCACTAAAGAAAGCTGTTAAGTTTCTTCAATGGTTCCATGTCTATTCTTTTAATTTCTTTAATAGTACAATTCTTTGCAGATTACAGTAACCACGACTGGTGAATGCCCAGGGGTGATGGGGACACAGGGATGGGGGGACGACACACGGACAGGATGGGACACACTTTTCAAATGCACCATTTTTCATACCAAAAACTACTGTAGCTATCCTAGCAGAATTACATTTTTGTCTGCAGTGCCACATACAGAAGAGCTCTTGCTACTCCATTTCACTACAGTTTATTGCTGCTTGTTTCTCCACTCTGCTTGGCCGAGGTTCCGGCTTTAGTCGGCTCAGAAAGCCTATAGACGGTCACCTTCAGGAGCTTCTTTATGCTTATAACATGCCTAGTTCTACGTTTTACACAGCAGTGTTTTAAAAAACTATGTTGTCAAGTTCAGAAGTCAAATAATTGATGCTTTCGTATTAAGTAAGATCAATTCTTCGTACCAGACTGGAAGCATCTTTGAGTTGTCGTGTAAAGTTGAGTAGCAGGTAATTTCCATTCTGTAATCAATATTAATTCATTTTTAACATTAAGATCTATTTAATTGCTTCAAAGTGACAACTGCCTGTTAAATATGTCAATTACAGAAAACTATTCTTCCTTTTTAATTCCAGTTCACCATGTCACCCCATAATACCACCTAAGAAGTGTTCAGAGAATGACAGCACTGCAATGCGAAGGAACGGTACTGTATTAGCTTAAAGCCTGTTTGGAGGACAACAAATACAAAGTAGTGTGTGATAAATGACTCCCATTTAGTTAGTTTTTCTACTCAAACTGCAAGATTACATAAGCCTCTCCTTCAAGCCCATGTTACAAGCACTTCCTCTCTTTGTCCTTGTGAGAGACAATCCATCTGCAACACCCCGTCACCGGTCACTGACCTGCGGGTGTCAGAGAAGGGACAGCAAAAGGCTGCTTTTTTTTTTTTTAATAATAAAAAAAAGGAGTTGCTCAAGGTCTCCATCTGATTATCATCCTGCCTGTGACCCATTTCCTGACTAGCCAAATGAACAATAAGCCTATAAAGTTAACAAAAAAAGATGTTCTCTCCAGCTGTGTTTACCTGCAAAGTTCTCCAGGATGTCACTTAAAATAAAGTTTTCTATTTGTTTCTTAGGAAAGGACTAAGCAACTGACCAAGCCTGTTCTGAGATGTTTGTACAACCTAGGATACTTAAGTCCTGGTTTAGTAATTAACTGATTTACCATAGCATGATTTTCTGGCTTTATTATGCTACAACCTACTTTGGAAAAAAACCCAAAACCAACCCAAACCTCAGTTCTGGGAAGAGGTTGAGTATATTTTGCAGAGAGAAATATACCTCCCACTTTAAAAAAAAAAAAAAAAAAAAGTCCCTTCCCCTCATGGGCCAGATCCTTTGCAAACTTGAGAAGTGCTTGACTTTTACAAGAAGAGCTTCCTGGTGCCAGGTTCCTGGTGTGAACCACCACTATCAAAGTTCAACAGAACACAGAGACAAACTACTGATTTTCATTCGCTGCCTATAGCATCGAGCTTAGGCCCATTCTATCAAGAGAAAGAAGAAAGGCAATAATGGGCCTGAGGTGATCAAACTGGTTCCCTAAAACTCTGATTTAGTGTGCAAAATTGCCATATCATACAAAAAAAATCACTAGCAAGCTTGAGAGCTCAATACGAGATATCTCATGCTGTTTCTTTTCCATGTGCAGATTAAGCTACTTAAAATACATGTTGCATTATTAGCTTTGTCCAGAGTTTTAAATCCATAAGGTGACTAAGGATACAAAACCATGGATGAGCACGAAGAGAAAAACAGAACAGGAAATTCCATGCTATGACTCCCAGGTAAAACTACAGTAGATTCAGACATAAAACTGAGGTAATTCTTGAGAAAAAATACAGCTGAAAGGGAATGTTTAACTCATTTGAGAAAACAAGCATAATATTAACCCATCTAGAAAATTTAGTGAAAGATAAAGCTCACAGCAAACTAGGAAATAAAATCAAGTCAACCAAAAAGTCAGGTCAGCCCACAACTGCCTCCTCTTTCCCAGTGTCTTGAGTGAAATGGAAACCACTACCAAGAACTCCGAGAATATCTGAAAGCTTTGAAAAAAAAGTCTTAGTCCTCAGCCAAACAAGTGGGCTAGCTTTGAGAAGTGAACCTTGTAGGATGAGTAAACTTGTTTGCATCACTTTGTGTCGAAACATTTACCTTTTCAAATGTAATAATCTTAAGAGTTTCCCCCCCATCTGAATATTAAAGTCACATAACATTTTTCCCCTTCAAGGTTAGAAGTGAATAAATATTTAAAAGACAAAGTTGGTCCTGGCAAAGATAAGACTTGTTACAAGGAAGCTAATTCCTGTTTAAGTTTGCTCAAATTTAAGTTAGATTTTCCCATCTGCAACTCTTCAGTTGCTTCTTACCTCAATACCGCGCGCATTACTTAGCGCTGAAATAGCTGCATCTTTTCCACTCTGAAGCCTGCACAAAGAAAGCCAAGAGACTGCTACATTAGGAAACTTCACAAAAATACCAATAGGAACATCTGCAAGCTTCAGAGGGGAAGAAAGATTCCAGATTTTATCCAAATTAACATGAAAGGACAACGGAACAGGACTTTTTTGACCACATTTCCCATGGGATTACCAGCTGAAGTAAAACGTTGCTTGTTTTGACATGCCATTACAGGCTCAAAGGGGTAAGAACTCCAGGGAATCTGCTGACTTTTTACGGGTACAAACAGCCCTTCAGGTTTTATTCTTGGATAAAAACTATGACAAAAAATTGCACAGTAAACTATGTTTGAAAATTACCTAAAAGACAGCACTACAATGTTGATATAGAAGGCAGATCTTCAGTTTGTCCATGTACCCCGCTGTAGTAGAAAAGATCCAATATGTCTGTACACAAAAAAGGCACCTGACAGTTAGTTACACAGACTGAGAGCTAGGAAATTAACAGTTCATCTCAACATTGTTCATAGCCTCTTGCAATTTTACACACAAACGATTGCCCAAAACGGGCAACTCCAAACTTGACTGTACTCAGAATTACACGTGCATTACTATAGGCTAAAGATCCCATTAAGACACAGATTAAAGGCTAATTTTACAGCAAGGTCTTGCTGTCTAAATACATCAGTGCAGCTGTAAAACTGGGATCTCTAGGGTGTTCAGTCTTCCTGTAAGGTCAACTGTTGGGAACTAACCAAGCAGCTGCTGTACTACTGAAACCTTTGCTTAGGAGTTTAATCAGCTTTCAAACTTCTGAATATAGATAAAGCCCTGCCACACAAGATACTGCACCTTCACACGTATTGCCAGCTGCGGGAGTGAGAACGGTGCCGGATTGCCACGAAGCACATCTCACTGGAGCACCCACTGTGCAGATACATGGTCAAGGTGCTCTAGCACAGGCTGCTTCACCAAGGAAATCGGTTTTCCCATGATGTAATACCCTTCAACATCTAGTGCAAAATAAACCCTTCTCTCTAACAGCAAGGCCTCGACTTCCCATCCAATTTGCCCTGACATGGGTTTCCTTATACAGTTTTAGACTTTTGCCTCAGGAGACTCACACAAAACCTTCGAACAAGACCTTTGCATCCAGCTTGGTAAGTGGATTCCAGACCCTTGGCAAAGCTGAACGTGCACACGAGATCTGGTTATATTCCTATGGGTTAACAACAGAACTTCCATTAACATTCTCCAATACAGCTGCCAATCTCATTACATTTAGATTAGTTTGATCGATTCAGCACCTCCAAACTACAAAAAAAGGCAGTTTGTATGACTAGTGTCTTCGAAAAATGAGCATATTTGCTTAGAACAATGTGTCTTCCATACATGGTTTGTCAGAGATTTCTTTTTCTAAGAAGGCAGAAGGTGATTGTGTTATTCAGCATTCCAAACTAGGTACAGAACCTACAACGGCCATGTTTCAGTAGTGTTTCTAGTCCAAGTGATTCAGTAGCTAACATCAATGTTTGACTCCTTCGGCCTATAGCTCCTCTGTTTGGCCTGGCTAGTTTACAGCATTCCTGAGCCAAGTAATTAGCATGGGTCCTATGCCACATGCAAGGGCCGTAAAGAAAGGATAAAAACTTTGATCTAACCCTCTGGCAAATTTTAACAGAACACGGGCTGCTCTCCTTTCACTGCAACATAATATCCTTCAGATTCTCTTGAAGGATGGTGTCCTTCACGGCATGAAACACAAAGCGGATGTTTTCAGTGTCTATGGCAGTGGTGAAATGATGGAAGAGTGGCTTACTACGGTTTCTCCTCTTTCTGTCAAAGCACTGCACCAGATAACGCTGAACATCATCTAGCCTGTGAGGGTCGCCTTTGAAGTCCGAGAAATACTTCTTAATGCTGACAGTCTTTACCTTCTCCACAAGAAGATCCATCTTGTTGAGGAATAGGATAATAGAAACATTAAAGAAAAGCTTGTTATTGACTATTGTCTCAAAGATATTCATGGACTCCACAAGTCTATTTGTGCGCCTGTCTTCCATGAGAACTTGATCGTATTCACTGGAGGAGACCATAAACAAAATTGAAGTTATTCCATCAAAGCACTGGAACCACTTTTGACGCTGAGATCTCTGTCCACCTACATCCACCATCTTGAAAGGTATTTTTTTAATGATGAAATCATGCTCTACTATTCCCTTGGTGGCTTTCCTAGCCAGCAAAATATCTTGTTTGCTGGGGAAATAATTCTGTAAAAGAAAGTAGAGAAGTGTCAAAAAAAGTACTTCAAAAATGATGGCTAACGTCAGAATATTGAAGCAGTGGGGAAATCAACAAGAGCCGTGTTTTTTTAATTATCAAGTGAAGAATGAATACTCAACTTTAAAATGATGGACTGTTGACCATTATCTCTGGTAAACAGATACAGAAGACCCTGAGACATATGAAAATAAAAACAGAGGACAATGCACATTCATAATTCCCATTTTTATCCTTCAAGCTTCTCATTTTCAGGCTGAAGTCTATTTTATCATTATGAAATTCTCAGCCCCAGTGTTACGGCCATTTAGGCAGCGTTCAGTAAAGCAGATCAAGTCATAGCTCAAAGGATTTTTTTTTTTTAAAAAAATCTAGTTTTTCACAGTTCATTACTCTTACAAATGACACCCTGCAATCTTCAGCAGAAATACTTCTTTTGGGTCCACAGTCCATGACCAGCAAGTACAGCAACATGTTCTACTGCAGGTTGTCGCCCAGCCCACCACTGTAGAGAGATTTGTTCTTCAGAGGCTTGTCACTGCTACCATTCAGGAAAATCACCTCACTTCTTTCTCCTCCAAGTCTCCTGACAGGTGTTTTCATTACTGATTATGAATCCTGTAAGTACTGCAGTGCTACAGTACTACAAGTACATTTTTTATTTGCTAAGGTTTCATTCTGCTACCTTAAGTAGCACGAGCCATCAGATCATCGTGACAAGTGAGTGAGATCCAGAGACTGCGTAGGAGGACTGATAAAAGAAAATACATGCATAAATACGACTTCCATAAACAGTATTTGTTGTCTAAGCAAACACTAAGCTTCAGTTTCGTGAGGCTGGAGTTTACTGTTTCTAGAGTAAAGAACTTTGAAGTTATTCAATGCATTGCTATTTAAAAAAGAAACAAAAACAAACCAAAAAGCATTAATCATAGCACACTCAGGTTTCTAAGATCTCCTTGAGGTCTTTTGGTTCAGAAAGAGAAGGTATGTCTTACCAGCTGACCAATCCGATCCAGATTATCCAGGAAATATTTCACTGATTCACCCTGTGAAAAAGGAAAGAGATGGGAACTAAGCTTGTTTCTAGAACAGCAAATTCAAACAAGTGTTTGCACTTTCTGAGGTCTAACATAGCAGTATTACACGTGGAAGCTGGGGCAACATCCTGATATGCTTAAGAAGCTGGAACAACAGAAGTACTATGTAGCTTAATTAACATAAACTACTGATAATGCAGTGGAGCTGCCATAATTACTAGTGATGTGTGGATAAGGTAGTATTTCTTTTAAAAGCAATTCTCTAACAGTTACTTCTAGAAATAAATCAAACTTGAGTAAAGACCTGAATAAATGCTCAAACCTATCTAGTAAATCTTTACAATGAAAAGGAAGTGTTATTGAAGTCAGTCCTTCAGTTTAAAGAATTCGGGTTTTTTCCCCCTTGTTTGATGAATGCAGTTAATTGACACTGGGTGGGAGTAAAAATGAAATATGTTTATTAGAAACCAAGGGATCTTGTTTAAAATTCACAACAGTGAACAAAAACATATCCTAGGCTGGTTGGCATACATTTTTCACTTTTCTAAAGGTAAGTCACCCACAATTGGTGATAATTTAAGCTAGACATGCTTGTCAAAATAAACCCAAAACAAACAATGAAGGAACATTTCTGAAGGACTTTCTCTTCTACAGATAGTTTGCCTTTTAGGCTCCAGTTTTAATAATGGATTTGCTGATCTTGTACAAAATCCTTTAGCAGTTATATCGAGAAGAATATAGGCAATATTTACAAAGAAAATTTATTCTTGTGAGGAAATGCATAGGAGGTTTTGTGGAGGTTTCTTTTGATGTGTATGTTGGTTGTGGTGGGTTTTTTTGGTTTTGTGGGTTTTGTTTTTGTTTTTTGGGGTTTTTTTTTTTAAACAAGCTTGTCAGTGTATCACACTCAAATCAAGCACCACTTGGCATTTGTAGATACACGAAGCCCTGCACATACTTTTAAGAAGTAATAAAATTGTTCCCCTATAAATGCAGGCTTTACTTCTGGAGGGAACTATCTTTGGCAGCAGCCCATTCTCCTTCAAACGCTTCCCTTTCCTTCAGATGAAGATGCTGTGCTCAGTGCGAAAGCATTCTTCATTGCTCAGGGCATGTGTCTTGCAGTTGTAGCCATGTCGTAAGAATGACAAAATGGAAAATCCTGCTGGCTTTTAATAATTTTAGGCAACAAAACACATTATATCACAGATCAAGGCCGTGTCAGTAATGACCAAACTGACAGTAGGTGCCCTCACCAAGTCATTAACTCAGATTCCAACAGCAATGTAAGTTCTGAAACCATATATTCTCCTCCACATCCCAGGCTTCAGACAGCAGAATAGAATTATTCCCCTCCAGTACAACCGTAAACAGATGCCAACACAACAGTTCCTTTTGAAGGATCACACTGCAGATCAGAGGATTCGGTGTACTGTACAAGTACATACGTTCAGTATAAGGCATAGACAAAAAGGAGGTGTCTTTCCATAAAAGAGAGAACACACACATTTACAAAAAACTAGCATTATCACAAAAGATTTACAGTGAATCGCTAGCAGAAAAAAACCACAAACCACTTTTTTTAGAGGGGGGAAGTTTCCAAAGAACAATTGCTTTAAGAGCTTCCTTACAATCATGAATTTTCATAAGGTGAAAGTAATTTCCTGTATTTTTTGGCACACTGTTGTATCAGAAGAGATATCGCAGACGGCATGAATAAGAGAAAAGGTCTTCCGGTACAGCATTAGTCATATTTAGGAGATGGTACAACCCAAAAAGAAAAGGTCATTGAAGCTGCAAAAAAAAGCCCCTCCTCTATTCATTGCGCTTTGCCCTACACAATGCCTTTAGACGTGCAACAAGACTGCAAACAGGCCATCTCTCATACAATTTGTTCCTATTTTCCACCCAGTTGCTTTAAGAGTCCTTGCCTCGTCCATACACCCTCCCACGCCGGGAGCAGGAAACAGCTGTACGCACATAAACTGCTGGGACACACAAGCAAGTTTACCTGATTTACAGCTTCTGCCTCCCCCATTTCCTGCCCCACGTGTCAATCAGTTTAACGTTTCGCACGTGTAGAAGAAGCTAAGAAAATAATCTGCTTAGTGAAGAAAAATACATGTTCATTTCTGCAGTGATTTAAGGAAACTAGGCTTCTCCAGTTTATTGTACAGCTCTTCAAAACATTGCAATTAGCCAAATAATTAAGGCTGGGAAATTTTAAGCAGTAATTGCAGAACACTTGGGTAGCTGGGTAGCCAAGTCAGGTTGCTGGAACAGGTGTGAACGTCATTCGCACGGTCTGACAGATCTGAAGATGTCTGAATATGCCCTTCTAGCACAGAATTCAAAGACATCCAGTACTTAAGTCAAAATAGCTGTTTCCAGTCAAAACAACAAATCCCTCAAGCTCCAGAGGGTCTGAAGTTAAAAAGAGCTCAAAATGTTAGAGCACACAACCCTGAAGGGAGAAAAAAAACACCCCAACACCTTAAAAAAAAACCCCAAACCCACACTCCACACTCAAACCCCCCTACTTTAAAGATGATTCCCTGATAAAGCCCTGTGTTACAGCCTCCGGAAGCGCGGATCCAGTTCCTGCTCCAAAGACCCCGCCCGACATCTTGCCGAAGTTGACGGCTTCTGGGAAGCGCGCAGGGTATTTCAGTTAATCGAGCAGGAAGCACAGAACAACTGCAGACAGCATCAACCAACCTGATGAATAACTTGTAGTGCGTTTAAATGAGGAAAATATGGAAAAACCAGGTGTTAGGACTGTTTCGTATTAGTACTTTTACTCAGAATTGTATGAACTGAACATTCATTTAGCTTTTAATTTTTTCCTTGTCATCCAGGGAAAATAGGTATCAATATTAGACCTAGAAGTTAAGTTTATTTAGCTTTTTAGCAAGCTGCCCTTGAAGGCAACTTTGATCCCATCAATAAATTATTATTTATGCAAAGCTATCTCATGCTTTGGGTATTATGCACACATACAAACAAATATACATGTGTGTATAAATATACGTATATAAAAATACACACACACACAGAGTCTGAATTGCTCATCACAGAAGGTTTTCCATTCAAGGCAAATTACTATCAAAATAAAAAGAAGTATCAGCTGCCCCTCTCATGTTGAACTACTTTCTTCTCTTGAAGACACTGACCATAAACAAGCTGGTTTTGCTTTTTCAGCACAAATTCTTAGTGTTTCTCCAAAGTCACCTAGCCATCCAACTACATGCAAAAGCTGGCTTAGCACTTCAAATGCTCTCTTAGCCAGTTATTTCTGGTTCACTAGCATGACTTCCTATAGAAGTGGCAGCAAATATTTGCAATTGATTCATCAGAAACTAGGAATATCTTTACAAAGATTGCCAACTTCAATTGCGCTACTATAATGGTTCTAGTGAAAAAAAAATTGAAGTAGTTTTTTGAACACTGCAATTATTCTGAACTATGCTTGCAAGCAGCAAAATAGAAATGAAAGCCAAAGTTATTTATACTATATTTAAATACCTAAGGATGATCACATCATGGTGTGTTCGCTTAAAAAAACAAACAAAAGAGCTCCAGGTCAGATGTGTCAATCTTCTATAGGCTGGTGTGTCAAGACAAACTGTGGCAGCTCAAGAAGCTTCCTCAGATCAACTGTCTTCATAGAAGAACTCTATTTTATTTTCAACTAATAATCTATTGGTCTATTAGTATAGTTCCCTTTTGAAAGCTCTATCAACAATGCCCGAGGTGACCATCATCTATTTTGCTGTTGATAGAAGCCAACTAGTTTTTTGGGTTTTTTTCCATCCTCCCTGATAATAAATCAAGGTGTCAGAATGCTGTCTTCCATCCACGCTCTGTGTTTGCTGGGACAGTGGGGGAGGAGGGAAGAGTGACCTCTGAGTTATGAATTTTACATAATTCAGCTACTCTTTTTTTGTACACTAGAGCATAGTATAGACCATTAGTCTTCCTTAACTTCTTGCTCACCACACAAAACAAGAGTTACCACAAATGCTCGGATGATTCATTCTCTCACTGCTAATCTCTTCTCCCTCTGCAATACATATCCTCTGAGTAACAATTTTGCCAACTGGGACCAAGTGAAGGAATAAGAGATGCTGTTCCCATTGTTCAGCAGGATGAGTCACTGCACATCTGGGAACTGAGGGAATCAAGAAACACAAACAGAAGGCCTAAAATGAGCCCACAATGTAACATTGCTATTGGATTATTTTTAAAAAATTATTATTTTAAACTGCACTATCTGCAGTACAAAGTTTGGTGAAGCCAGAGAAAATAGTACAACTCGCTTAAAAACTGACTCGTGGAGCAGAAAGGGAGTAAAGGTGAAATGTAAACTTACACTCTTGCTTCCTGAAATAGCACTCTAAAGCTGCTCTTTTATATGCTAGATTATTTTGAACACAGCATTCTCAAGGGGCAAAAGCCACAAAATTAAGACATTTTTATTCTATATATTTTGTACTGTATGAATGTAATCTTAACATTAGCTCAGAATGTCACCACAAAGATAACTAATTGAATTTAACATCTCTAGCACATAAGAAATCTCCCCACAGAAATAATATAACTGATCTGGCATCACTTCCTTTGCCATTGATAGCCTCATTGCAAAAAGCAAGCAGAAAACACTTGGGCAGAGTTCCCAAGCAGTATTCATTTCATGAAAATAAATGCACAACAGATTGTACGTAGATTGCTTTAAAATACCCGTAGAAAGTCAGTAATAAGAAATGTTCTGCAAGGCTAGAATTTATCAACTTGTCACCTTAACCCTCAACCAGTTATTCAAAGCGACAGTCAGTCAGATCATAAATGATAGTGAAACATTCTATTGTCCAGCTCCTAATATACAGGCTCATTTTAAACTTCTCCTTCTGAAAAGCAGTTCCTCTAAATTCTGCTCTGAACTACAAGACTTGAAAGGGGATCCTTGTTCCAAATTGGCTTTTTTCCTTTCCCTGTCCCAAGGCCTTTTGGACATAATATTAATTTAGCCCTTCCTGATCATTCTGTCTCTAGCTGCTAAATTTAGAGTGCACAATTTAAGGTAGACCTGTCAGTCTTAGCTTGTTTCAGATGATAAATTAAACCACACAGGAAGGAAACGTTTTACTTCAAGCATATAATACAGATCTAACCAGATTCCTACAAATACAACATAACACACAGAGAAAGGGATACTGTAAGTAACCGCCACAAACTGCAGACGAATCTGCAAGGTGAAAGCAACAGTGTGACCCGAATAAAAGAACAGGAGGGTGTATCCCACCCTCCATTCAGGAGTTGTAAAACATTCAGCGGCAGGGCTGAGAAATACAGATGAAATCCCGGAGACCCCAGAAAGAAGTCTGGAAACATCCCAGCCTTTAACCTCCGAGATCTCAGATACACGAATGGGATGGACTTAATGCACTGACACGTAACTTCATCCAAAGTTGGCCCTTACATGAGGAACTATTCCATTTGGACTGCCAGAACGTAATGCCAGTGCTAATTGTCAATGCTAACTTGCAAGTGACATCTTTGTTTTTCAGAAAATACTGAAACCCCATTTTTTCTGTATTTCCTGGGACGTTGATCGCCTGTTGATTGTAAGGGGTTTGAGAGTTACCAAGATGTTTTATAAGAACAAGATATCCAAAGCAGAGGCCCAAGGGAACAGCAAGGTTACAAGCACAGAAGTAGGATAAAATAACCGGGAGACTAGTATCTGAAAATGCTGGTGCCTGTTAGAACAGCCACGTTTTTAGGTACTTAGAACCCAAAACCTCACCAGCAAAGAGAGACACAGGAAATGCTTTTGTTAGTGAGACCTACTGGATATAACAAGCAGGTTAACATCACACAGTCACAGGGGTTGGAAGGGACCTCTGGAGATCATCTAGTCCCACCCCCCACTGGCAGTGAGCACAGAGACACAGCTCCAGTTTCTGCAGCTTGTTTTCATCCAAGGGGAACAGTAATCTTTTACGAACCCCAAAGACCCAGGGTTAAAACTCTTTATGACGGGCAACTGTATGCAAACAGTCCCTCTCCCCAAACCCGTAGGCTCTTCCAGCAGATTACTTCTAAACCTCCACTTCTATTCAGCCTCACTGGCAACAGAGCGTGGATTTACTACAGCCAAGAGTGTGTTCTCTTCTCCGTGACAGCTGATGAATTAAGCATTATTTTCCAAGGAGATAAGCAAGTCTGTGCCTGTTAAGAATTCACTCCGATGGACGCTGAAGTAACCTAAATTGCCCTGAAACGCTGATGCCCATTCTACATGGTAATTCAGTTCTACAGATATACTACATCCTGTCTGGGCACGGAAATTTATTGACACAAGACAAACACTAATTTTTCATTCAATCACCAGTTCCAAGGCAGAGACTAACCCTTTCTCCTTATTTAAGCCATACAGAATTCTAACTATCAAATCTCTCCAATGTTATTTAACTTCCTCCTTAACAAGAGCCTGAGCTACTGGCTCCCATCCAGCGACTGCAGTGCTTATCCAAGTTGCTGCTATCTGTACCCTACAAACATACCAACTACAAAAAAGTACCGTTTGGTTCCAAGCTTCTAAAAACTAACTCTTCTTTCTACTGCCTAGTCATACGGTGTAGGTATGAGATATTCAAGTTTGAAAATATTTTTTAAAAAAATCAGTATTTGTCAGCTCAGTACAAACAAGCAATGCCAAAATCTCTTTGTCCAAGTCAGGATGTCTTTCCATAAACTCATCCTATACGACACAATGGCTAAACTGTATGCTTTGCAGCACATGGATAAAAAAAAACTAGGTAATAAGTATTTATTTAATTTCCCCCCAAGGTCTAGGCTTATCTGAGCTCCCACATCAGTGATAAGAATTGTAGATCCCTATGACTGAGCGAAATTTTAGCCTTACAACTAAGGAACACTTCTAACAGGAGCAGAGTTCTTGTGGTGAAGGGCAACTCCCACACACGTTAGCTTTTCCCAGCAATTAAATACAGCTATTCTTTCTGAAAGTGCTGCAAGGAAAATAAAAAAATTACATTTTTTCCCTGAAATTCTAGGTGTTTCTACATCAACAGGATATAGTTGAGAAGTTATTCCTGATACTACGTTAACAACTGCGTCCATTTGTCTCAAACATGCACATTAGCAACAGTGCCTCAAGGAGGAAAGGGATTTTCTGTTAACAGACTACGGCAGGGTCATCCTACACTATAAACTTTGAGAAGCATTAACAAAAATCCCTATAGTTTTGATTTTACGCCTACATATCGTCTCAGCGCTATTCCTGTCTCACAGATTTGCAGTGACTGGAAGAAAAGCAGGTGCAAACAGCAGAGAAAATACTAGCAGCCACAAACAAAACAAAGATACACAATACAGTACAAAAGGGTTAAATTATTGCCTTTTTAAAAAAATTCTAGAAAAATCCGTAACCAGATAGACTTGCTCATTAGCTACAGCGATTTAGCATGTCCTAGCCTTCACTGATTAGCAGCTAGTAAGATTCAAGGCGTAGATGCAAGGGGATATATACCCAATTCACGTGGAAGAACCATGGTTATGTTTAAACAACAAAAAAGTCTGATTACTGTGTCCAACATCAGCAGTGTGCCCAGCTCACACACACTCATCCTGGCACAAGCGGACGACAGACCTAGTCATAAGCGTCCCATGAAAGGATTCCTTCCTGTTTCCCTGCCAACTGTCTAAGCGCACACATTGTTTAAAATTGCTGCCAGAACCCTTTAATCTCAAACACCGGAGGTTCTCCGTGAAGTTGAACTAACGCACGCCAGCTCAACTTCTCATTCCAAGCACAGCCAGCTAAAACACAGAAGAGAAAGCAACTGAAAGCAGAACTTTTGCCACAGTTAAAAGAAAGTCTCGAGCTGCAAATGGAAGGATGGACCCAAGATTCTGGCCAATCACTAGCAAATTATCCCATTTATTCTCAGTGGGCAGCTGCTGTGCAAAAACAGGCATTTCCAACTAACACATCAGTATTAGAAGCAACTGGATGTTTTAACAACCCATCAGGAACGATGCACAATCACATTATTATGTGACCCTAGTCCCATGCTTTGTTTCCAGCCGCTCAGTATGCAAACCTGAAACTTGCTTTGTTTACAGGAGACAGCTGCAGAACTAGAACAGACATTGACAAAAATAATATTACCTTAAGAATTAATCTAGTCAGCAGTGCTGACTATCTGATCAAGACTAAATCACAAGTTTACCAGTGAGTTTCCCCTTCAAATCTTATCAGATCAAGGGATGGGAAATAAATATCTTAGATCTCGTGGGCTGAAAAAACAGCTAACACCAGCCATGAGAGAATGTTGAGCTTGGACTTTTCCATGGCAGGTGGCCAGCTGGAAAGCTTAGCAACTTGAATGCATTTACAACAGGCATAACCTTCAGTATCTCGCAGAACGACGCTTCCTCCTCTGCTTCTACACCAAAGTATTTGTTGCAGAGCGCCCTGATGCTCCGCTTTCTATGGAAGCATCAGCTCAGACACGTTTTACTGAAATTTGTCTCTGCCCGTTGTTAAAAGGACTAGAAAGAGCCATTTATCCCTCACATTTATTTAAAAACTTGTTTTAAAAAAAAAAGATTATCTCATTCTGTCTGTATGTATACAATCAAGACATTTTTAGATGTGATGTAGACTAAAATGATGGTCTTGCAAGATTGAGAAAGCTGCTCAGTATCTGAAAGTTAGGTTTTAAGTGGAAATCAGACTTGAGATAAAATTCAAGTTAAGTCTTAATAGCACTCAGGTTTGCTATTTAAGTTTGATTCCTATAAAACCAAGCATGTAGGCAGCAAAGTGCAGAAAAAATAAATTAATTTCACCTTGCTTACATTATCCTGAAGTTTTTCACTATGCCCGTGACCTCAGCGCTTGGCAGGCTAAGCTACAGAGAACACAGAGCGTGCAAGTCTGAGGGATTCCTTAAGCCAGTTTGCGGCTGTTTTTCAAAAATCATTTGCTCTAGAAACAAAACACTTCTTTTTCAATAATAGCTTGGTATTTATTAATTTTAAGAGGCTGACCAACTTTGAACTATGCAATGCACCGCTCCTGCCAGCTGTCGCTATGCATGCTTTCCTAGGGACTTCGCCAGTCAGTGGAATGCCAGGACATACACTAGGTTGCTCCCAGCACCCAGAAGCTACTCAACATCTCACATTCACCCGCTAACGCTGAGGTTGGTATTTCCTTGCACGAAGTCTGACCTTTACGTGCACCTGTAAATCCCCCAGATCCCCAGTGATCAAGTTGTCTCATGTCACACGCCAAAGACATTTATTTCATTAGTGCAGAGCTGCAATATGGGTCCACAAGAGAGGGTTTCCTGCAAGCGACTGTAACCTCACCTCTCCCGCTCCGCTGCCGGTGACAACACCGAGCCGAGCAGGTGAGCGACAGCCAACCTTTGGCACTCTGAAATAAACTCCAGTGTCCATTCACAATCAAGTCAAGTTTTCTCTGTGCTCTAGCTTATAGTCATTATCTCCAACACTTTTAACTTTTTATTTATTCACATCCAGTCGCAATATAATTATTCCAAACATTTCTCCCCTACCAAAGACTGTTTTGCCATGAGAAGGGTAAGTTCTTCCAAATTTGCACTTAAACCTTAGCACTACTGATACTTTAGTATGAAGATTTCAAGTAGCTTGAGCTTTTTTTTTTCCCCTTTTATTTCATTTCAGAGTTTGTTCTCTTTCAAAACATTAAGGATTACTTTTCCTGCATTTTTCCACTTCAATCCATCCTAGCACGTAACTCGCGTAACTACTTTCACTTATGAAACCAAAATTGGAAGGGAATTTCCTGAGCTGAAAATTAAAGCTGTCCAGGTACTGGTTCACTAAAGGATGAAACATCCCTGAGTGAAGACTCACAGGGTGAGATGGGGTTGGTCACTGCACGAACACCAGCTGTATTAACGTGCAACTCCATCCTATTTTCCTGTGCACTTTGACACAGCCCTTAATCATTACAAAACTATCTTGAAGATGAGCCTTATTAGAAATTACTTACTACGGAGGAAAAAAGCCCACAAGTAATGCTGAAGTCTTGTATCAAATGAAAAGCTTTATTTTTATTCATCCTCGCATGCATCTGCTTTTTACAAATTAAGCACTATAAATATCTGAAAACAAATCTGAAGAGGAAATAAGTGACTTAGCTTCCATCCTTAAGACCTCATCTACACATGGAAATTAATCAAATCACAGTGGAAACTGAAGTGGATTTAACAAAATTCTACAAGCTGTTGAACAGATTAGCCAAAAAACCCCAAACTTAATTAAAGCCCCGCTCACATCCTACTGAACTGCAGAGTCCAGCCATGTGGCCGGCCATCTGAACTCCTCGCAACCTTCAACGCACGTGCTGAACTGAGAGAAAGAAGACAGAAAAAGAGGATATAGTAGGAGTTTCCTTTGCCTCCTGCCCACATCCCAAATCATTACTGATTCAGTACTGTACTCTGATCAGACTGGAACAAGATGCATCAAAGTCTTAAATATGCAGAATTCAGAAATGGAATTAAATGGGAAAGAATTCCATCAATAAACCCCTATTTTTTCAGTTTGAGATTTTCCTGAGTTTTCCAAAGTAGAATTGAGTGAATATCAAGGAAAGCAAGTCAAATTAAGAGGCTTCGGGGGCGGGGTGGAGAGCGGACCTTCTAAGGACAAACACCAACAGTTTGTTCAGGAGTAAAGCCAAGTGAAGCACAAGTCTGCCACAGTCTGAGCTGCAGGACTCTGCGTTGTATACAGAGGAGACATTTGAAAGGTGTCAATAAATTACTTCTCAGAGCAACATGTTTTCCACTTTCTCAAACAGAAAATCTTGCATGATGTTTCCAAGAAGTTTTCCTCCCCTCCTCCAAATACTAAATCCATAATAGAGCAAAATAGGTTTACTCCACAGGGCTGCTTTAAGTATAGCTGCAAACTAACGAGAAGGTGGAGACCATGCTGCCTTCTGCCTTTGTATAAGAAAGCCTTCCCAGCTAGTGCAGGTGCAGAAAAAGCAGCAGAGTACTAAGCTAACCTTACTCTTCTCCTTGGAGAAGACAACAGCTCTGCTCCTTCCATTAGTGGTCACTTATCAGCTGGTCAGTTTGTGGCAGTACGGAGCCTTGAGAGATTTTCCACGAACAGTATCATGTCCGGATGCATCCTTAAATCGTCTATGAAAACCTCCACTGTCACACAGCTATCATTTCACATGAACTCAAAAATCAAAAGTCAAACACTGTGTGTCTTCTCTCACTCTGCTCACCACCTCCTCTAGACTCAGCATCTGTGAAACGGAGCCTTGACTTCGAACAGCAGGTGAACACTTCAGACGCTCTGGTAAGTTGGAACACAAACGTTTTAAAAACTAAAGAGCATCCTTGAGGTACAGGCATCTGATTTTAGCATCAGGAAAGATTTATGGAGGAAAGGAACCATTGCTCGTATGAGGGATCAGGGAAATAAAGACACTGCCATAATTCCTAGGCAAGCAGCAGGTTAAGGTGACTCATGATCGCTTGCCATGCCAACTGCTTGTTCCTTCCCCAAGGCCACAGCACGTCGCTACCTCGGCTGCGCTTGCAGTCAGTCACAGCGTTGCACTCTGCCTCCGATGAGCTTCCCAATCTACAACAGAGCTCCCAAAAAACCAGTTGTGCCAACGTAAGCAAGAGCATAGTGCAAATCAGAACTCCCTAAACCACCATTTCCTATTGCTCACCATGATTACTCTATCTCAGAACTACAGCCCAAGTTAAGCTCTATCCTTGCACGACACATTGAGTAAAACAATGTTTTAAGGCAGAGCAGGCTTGTTAGGGAGAGAGCAGGAGCAGGGGAAGGTAACAGAAGAAAAGTAGGATAAAGAAAATTACAGTCTTTTCAGGAAGTCATTGCAAAAAGATCAAGATTTGAATAGCTAGTAAGAATACAACATAGGCAGTGCTAACTCGCTCAGTTGGCTAACTACCCTACCTGCATTCTCCTTTTCAGCTTTCTGCCAGGTCCTCTCTTTCAAAGGACATAGGCTCATTAAAGATAATTTACTGTCAGTGTGACAAGTTAAACACAACTTCAAATATCTGTTCTCTTAAGTATAAAAATCCAGAAGATACACCAGTAAGACTGCCTCATAAAAACAGAGCTGGTTTTTAATGCTTTGCTTATTTGTTCATCTGTGCTTGTTACTTGTTCCTGATCCTACATAGCTTACTATAAACTAGGATATTCAGGAAAGCTTGAATTCATTACCCATTATCCTATTAAATTCAGTGGCCCCTTTGAAAAATCCAAGCCTTAACCTCTTACTGTTCTTCCTCAAAGGAACATTTTAGAGAATTTTGAAAGACACCGAGATCACCCTCGCCTGCTGTCCGAATTCTAGGTGGAGAGGACAAGGTCCAGTACCAATAGAAAAAAGCTGAATTACTACAGAGACTGTACAAGCGAGGTGCAAAAGGCTGACTTGTAAAACTGCAACTTTGTGGAGTGCATTGTCAGCACTGCTCTTCTGAGCCCGGAGTGAGCCACGTTAGGGAGACAGGCTTCACAAAACCATTCACCTCCTCTTCTGCAGTCTGCTGCTTCTTTGGGGCCTAATTTCCTGAAACCAGCCACAGGCTCAGAAAACTGCTAATATAGCATGCAGCAAGTCACGGGAGCCCTCTATTTTCTTTTACACAGCGAAGCCAGTCCTTGCTGGATCTTCAAGTAGTGCACATGGCTTTAATACACCAAAAACTTCAAAAACCTGTATCATGTGAACACAAATACAACAGTCTTCATTTCAGCTGTATCTTTGAGATTGAAAGGCTGAAACCATTCTGACAATCAGGGCCCTTCCACTAGAAACAATATTCTTTGATTGTTTTTAGTCTTCAGTGTAAACAGATAAATATTAGCATATACATCTCTGCATAATGCAGGTATTTTGTTGCAACTAGAATAAAAGTCCCACTCGTGTGCTACCATAGTTTTAACCTCTGCACACGGTCATCACTTAAGGTATGACCTCTCTTCCGCTTCCACCAAATTTCAGTAGGAATTGTTTATTAGACTCCCTTTGTCATACAAAGAGCACACGTTTAAGTGTACTTAACCTGCTCAGATTTCTGCAACACATTCTCATTACTGGGAATCTCTACTGAGATACTTGTTGCCAATTTTGAAGTCTCTTGAATGACTGAGATCTGTTAGAAACTTTCTGAACATGGAAATTAAACAGCATAATCAAAAGCTAAAGGCTGCTGACTGGGTTAGATTTGTCTCTGCCCAGAACTTTTCTGCACACTAGAAAGGGATAAAGAGATTACTCCAGTGGTTTTTAGCTGCAGTTGGGTACTGGCTCAGACAGCCTGAACTGAAAGCTTGCTTCCTTCGTTGTTTCTCACAGCATGTGCCAGCATTTCTTGATGGGAATGCAAAGATTAATTACAGCTGTACTTGCTCTGAACAAATCCTTATATTCAATACAGTCCTGCAAGACTTAGAGTAGCACTAATTAGGGCTTAGAACAACAATTCTGCAAAGACAGACATACTGAGTATTTTTTCTAATTATTTTATGCATAATAAAATTAAACCTTCTTTCCAGAAGCAGGGTGGCATTTATTCTGAAGGGTTGGAAGCCAAAAGGACTTTTTTCAGTCTAAGAACATTAGATTTTGTGTTTCAGTGCTACTGCGGAAGGTAAGACATCAAATCCTAACTGCTACCACACGCATACAGAGGGAGGGAAGGATGAGTATAGAGTGTGTTCTGTAAATCTTTTGGGACACCCAGACAGTTCTCCAATGGGCTCAAGCACTAAGAGATAAAGACAAGAAAGTTTGTTCTTAATAGAACACACAAGAAAAAAAAAACAACTTTTAATCAGAAAAATATCATCAGGCAAGATGAAAATTCATTATGAGAATTTACAACACGGAAGCTGTATCTGTGAAGTTGTTTCTCTCATTCACCGTAACCACACCAAAAATACAGTCAAGATTTATTGGCATCCAAGGGCCAAAAGCAAAAAATCCTACAGGCAGCCTTACGCAGTACCATAAAAATACAAGGCTTTTTAACCTACCTCCAAGAACCTAAAAGTTAAAAAGTAGGACTACACAAAGTCTGAATTTCAGCCTTCTGGTATCCATAGACAGCTGGGCATTATTGAAGTGCATTAATGTACTGTACATTTTACAGACTACAGAGGTGCTTTTGACCTTTAAATAAAAAAAAAAAAATTAAAAAAAGAAAAATTTTAGAGTGCCAGGAATTCACTCTACGGAGTACTACAACAGCCAGTAGCACAGCTCTTTTTATTCAGCATTCGCCTCAGCTCCCATATGGTTGGCATATCAATTTCTTGTTAGCCACTTATTTATTATGTATGACCTGCTCGTTACTTTCCAACTTATCCTCCCAATTCCATGCAGGCTACATTTCATCCAGCTGTTGCATTTTCTCATAATCTAAGACCACAAGCAATTCATGGCAGGAATCCTTTTATTTTTCCACAGAGCATTTAGCACAGAGGGCTTTAATCCTTGGTTGAGACTTCAGGTAGGTACGGTAACAGATTGCTATTCTCTAACACTTTTCCATTTGCACTGTTTTGAAAAGGTCCTTTCTGGTTCTCATTATTTCTTTCCAATAGCAGAAAGTATTTAAGAACAGCTAATAACTGTTTTACCCATCACACAGCTTTCTATGGATGGTTCTGCTTGAGAGAACCGCTTCTCTTACTGAGCAAGGAGAGCGCACAAGTGGATTTTGGTAGAATTCAGAATGATTTGCAGTGTAGAAAGAGATTTATGACCTTTGATTCTCTACATGGCTTTGAATCCAGCCTACTTTAAATGCAAGTTCTTCTCACCTCTTGCTCAGTGGCACTTAAAGCAAACCTGAGATTACCCAGGGAAGCATTCCTTGGTGTAGGCGACAGACAACGTGTTATGAGGCGTCCTCAGCTCTGCCTCCTGCTCCAGCTTAGTCCCGAGTTTGAATCTCAGTGACTGTCAAGACACTCTGGCGCTGGCACAGCCGAACACCATGCTGCTCAAGGAGTTCTTCTGGTGGCAGCAGGCCCATTAACATAACTCATTTAAGCGTTTATTTTTAGAATACTGGAAATACGAGACTGAGCATTTAACTTCAGTAGATGCAAATGGACAAACTATACAGCATTAGCCAATATCCACAGAATTTTGTGCAAAGGTTTCCAGCTGCATTTTGCTTTATATTACCTCTCAATTTTTAATAAAACCCAAACTATAACTCACCAGCTCTCACCTCCTTTAATAAAATGACACTTTTGTTTGGGAGTTCTTTTTGAGACTTTGATCCGAAAAAAAATTTCCTATTTGGTGTTGAGACAGGATTAGAAGCCAGGGACTCCAACTGCTAATCCTTCCTACTACACACCAGCCACAATGCTTTGCAGTATTACACTTAAACAGGCAATTAAACTTCTTACGCTGTACAAAGATAAGTCAAGCTCCATAACCTGAGTGTAAACTTTTGAGGTCTTGGGATTAGAAGACAGAGCTAGAACTAAGAATTTAAGTCTGGACCTCTGACACTTAATTGCCGCAACACCGGTATGAAGCCTCACTTCAATATTGAACTGAAGAGAAACATCTCTGTAACTCACCCTACTGTGTGAGTCCAGAGCAGGATATTATTCAAGCCACACAGATGAAGTCCACAAGTTAACGATCTTTTAAATTAATATGACATCTTATGTCAGATTAAGCCACTGTTTCAGAATTCTAACATAACAAAACCAGATTATAATAGACTACTATTGTTATTTTTATAACAGCAAACAAGTGGCAAATTTAAGGGAAGGCTTAGGTTATATAGCACCATCATTCCTTAAGTGTATTAACCAAATTCAAACAGGCCTATTTACCATCCACAGCTTCAAAATTAGCTTTTAAAATAATAAATTTTCATGCAACATCATTAGGTACAGATGTACTTTACTTTCAGCATTAACACTGTGTAATTACAAAATACCAAAGCTCAGCAACAGCAAACGTGTGTGTCTGGTTTGTAGCACTACTGTCACTCCATTGTTTTAAAAAAAAAAAATGTCTGGGTCAGAGTGGTATGTCCCATCCAGATCTAGAAAACAAAAAAAATCCATGTAACTTCCCCAGCAATAATTCAATTGCATACGAGTTCTGCAAAACAGAAATATCCAAGCAAAGCTCAAAAGTAATTTGGCAAAGACTTGCTGGCTAGTCCCAGTTACATGTATTAAACGGTAAGATGATTTCCCATGCTGGCACTTTGAACAGTGCGGCTATTCCCTTTGTACATCTCACCAGCATTGGTCAAGCCCCAATGGACTTCACTGATGAAATAGGGGAGTTTCACAGCTCCATAAAAAAAATAAATAATCCTCACAGAATAAGCAACATTCATAGCCTCTTGTGTAAGCTCATATTCAAACAGTAGCTTGCAAAAAAAAAGAAGAGCTCATTTTTGTGTATGAGCTGGAGTTGATTTGGCACACGGTATTTCCTCAAGAGGAAGTGCATTAGTAAGTGCATCATGTCGATACCAGGCGCAAGTACTGCTGCATTTCAGTCCTGTGGCATATGTGATGAAAGAAGAGCAAAATGCTCAGGAACATGCCTTTAAGGCTCCTCTACTCTGTCCTTGCATCTTAAAGACAAACGATCAGTTCAAAACTTTACTTAAGGATTCAAGCAATCTCTACTGAAGTGCACTGAACAATTCTGACAAAATAGAGTCCACTCCTGTAGACTTCACTTAATGTGCCACTTCAAAAGACACTTACTCCACGTGTCAAAGCAGTACTCTGCTTTGCTGCCCAATCTCTCAATTCACTTGGCTTACGGAGGCAGGAAAACGCTGCCACATAACCTCCATATGCTACAGCAGCTGGTATACAGCCTAACTCCTGATCATCTCACATTACTGCCATACCTAGTATTTCTGTACCAAAATAAAGCCATTTAAGCAACAGTTTGTCCACTCTGCATCAAGAATTAGTGGGAATGACTAGTGCCTTGCCTCCATATTGCCCCAAACACACAGCTGGCTGCCTATGAGGCTTTGAAGGCATCAGCTCCTTGCCCAAGGAGGATGGAGCGACAAAGCTAAACCAACATGAGGAGCAGGTGTTCACTGTGCCACACTTCCAGCACACTATCTGTTCTGGCAGGCATAATTTAACTACTTCCATTTATTTCAAGTGTTCTGCTTAGAGGAAAAAACCCAACAGTTAATTCACAGGACAGTGACTCATGTCTTATTACAGACACCCCCAAAACCCCCACACCTCCAAACACCCAGAGAATGGCGAATCAATATAAAGAAATGGTCTTTAAAACATTTTCCAGAGCTTTCCCACATCCAAGGCTTCAGAAGCTCTTAGTATTTGAAGTATTACTGGAAGTGTTCCATACAATTCCCTGTGCAGAGATCTAAAAATAGCTATGGACACAGTAGTAAGTTTTTGTCTCTGTTTGCAGGCCGCTTACTTCCGTCTCAGGAACCACTACTTCCCATTAATGCTGACTTCTTTTTTTTAAAAAGAGCTATTAAAAAATTAGAAATTCTTTCAATAGTGCAGTGAACACCAATAATAATAGTAATAATAATAATACATCAATAAAAACGGAATTTAAATTGATGCTTTGGTGTTGAGTCACTAGTATATTCTGCGTATTAAGGATAACTGCATTAAAACTGATGTCTTTTGCAGCCTCCTCGGATGGCCACGCTCTTCTGCATGAAGAAGGGCGGTATCTGTAAACACGAGTCAGAAGCTTGGCTAGCTGCATGAGAATAAATCAGCACAGTTGCCTTTACTGCAAATAGGCTTTGGAGTTCAGAGTAAATATCCCCCATCAATCCTGAAGAGATGAGAATACAACTCATACCACAGGAGAAGTTCAGGACCTCTTGAAATCCATAGTTCCAGGCTAGAAAAACTTGGTATTTTGAAGGGAAGCAGTAAGAATCATTCAAATAAGGATATTGCTTTGACTATGACTAGTCAGGATAGAGATTAAAAAAAACCCAAAGCCCAAAACCCAAGCAGTGTGAATGTTTAAAAAACCCAACCTGATAAAACAGTGTCAATTTTGCTTTAAGACTTGATGAAGGCAGATGATGGCCATTGCAGATCTGCTCGTTGTTACCTTAAGCTCTGTGACAGTGCTAGCGCACAACATATATCTGTTCTGACCAGGACAAAAGTATAATTTTCTTGCCTGCCAAGGCCTATTTGTCCCATCTTTACCCACAATGACATGAAGCATGCCAAGCTGCAAGAAGTCAAAAAAGTAGCTAACCTCAGTTCAGATTTTATGTTTGTTCTGGACACTTTGAAACAAAAGTAAATGGCTTCTCACATTCTCCCGCTGGAGACCTGGGAGGAAGGGAAAAAAACCACCCAACAAAACAAAAACCACCTGACCAAAGCAATTCCTATGTTGGCCTTAGTATCCACGATTTATGACATAAAAGGAAACATCATTTACAGTTGCAAAACAGCTTGCAGATTATTATACATGCACCTGAACTCCCAAGTACACCCAAATACTTGTTATTAGGCTCAAAGTGAAGAAGCTTCCACCCTTTCAGCTAAATTTTAATTGAAATCCCAAGGTCCTCTGAGGAAGCCATTCAAAATAGAATTTGTCTCCATCTGCTGGCAACGAACTAACACCCCATTGCCCAAACTACCACAGGCAACCTCAAAAGAACAAACATTCCAGGAGATTGAGACACATGACAAATGTATTCCTTTCTAACATACAGACAGAAAACAGGGTAGGATAATGAGGGCAAGGGAGAAGGGAGAAGAATCATACTGATTACAAAGGAATTCCTATTCTAGTAGTTAAAAAATGAGGACAGAGACGTGACAATGTAACCAAACATACAATGAAGCTTTTGTCCCCAAACTACTTGGCTTGCATACAAGGGACAGAGGAACTTGGGTCGGTGGGGACAGGCTGGGGTGGGGGAAGAGCGAGAGGCTGATGTTTGTGAAAAGAAAGTGAAATTGGTCAGTGTGCTTTAAGAAAGACGGTGAAGAAAAAAAAAAAAGCAAAAGAGCACCCTGCTATTCTAGAATCCACCCACTCACTTCTGAAAGGCTCAAAGACCCAGACAGGGATTTACAGCCACCACTTCCAGGCACTGAATAGGAGGCAGAAAACACTCAAATGCCCAGAGGCAGCTTCTGTGGTCCCAGAGAAGCAGCTTTCACACTGTATGAGGTTATGGTCAGAGCCATTTTCTTTCAACAAGTTTGCTACTGCTGAGTCAGTCACCAAGTTTAGCATTACAGACCATAGGAAGACACCTGCACGCTGCAATTTTCAGCTCTACGTAACCAACAAACATGTTTTCACTCTTTATTTTTAAACAAAGTCACACAACTTCCTGGAGAAATATAGAGAGTTCAAAAGCAGACCACTGTAATCCTACAGCTTAGAAGCCAAAGTAATAACAATAATAATAAAAAAAGCTGATGTTCAGTTGACTGTAAGACCAGGGTGAAGAAAATACAAGTGCTGAGCAAGGTCACGATTTCCAACGCTGTCCAGAAACATTCACAGAGATCATAGTAATCTAAAGCTTCAAAATTTTGGTCATGATTTTAAAACTATTATGATAACAATAAATTCAATTCAAACCAAGTATATTCCATTTAATAGCTCACATACTAAAGAAGAAAGGGAATGCTGACACAGAGGTTTTCATTAGTCTTAGTCAAAAGCAATTCAGGAAAGATTTATTTTCTCAGAGTCCGCTATATCTGGCTCCTATTTATTTACATGAGTCTATATCCAGCAAGGGTTTAAAGTAAATGAAGGTATGGGTCTATAAACATCATATGCAAGTATAAATAAGGCATCTCCTTAAACCACCTGCTCTCTTCCAAAAGTTGTGCAGTTTTAAATTTTTTTTGGAAGAAATTTTACTGCTGCTAATCCCCATATACTCAGGGAATCAGACTTCTCCTGAACCTAGAAGCGAGGCATAGATACTTCTTCAAGTTATTAAGGTCTTAATTTGTTTAGTGACCAGTCCAAAAGTAGCACTTGTATCCTTGAGAACAATCTATTGCATTTTAAAAACTCTTATGCAGTAAGTGCTTTTTATTTCCAATTGAAGTACTTTGTAAACTCCTGGTGATGCAACGTGCACATTAAATAACAGCACGCAGGATTTTCAAGTTCTTGGTGCCACAGAGGCGTGCAGCAGGACTGAGTTACACAGTATTTCTGTATTACACCGTATCGTTGCGCTATTGACAAGTTAACAGTTCCAGTGCCTGCAGCAGTTCCAGTCGCTCCAGTAACATTAAACAGGTTATATGAATGCCATCCAAAACGATGCGTGATAGAACTATACCATGATGTTGAAGATGACAGCATATTAAATGATTGCTTGCATGCCTGTATGCTTTTGTGGGGCTTTTTTTTATTTTTTGGTATTTCCTGTTTAATCCTCAAAGCCAGAGAATGCAGAGGTAGGCCTACTAGTCTTGGAATGCTATTTATTCAACAAACTGAACTTCTTTTTTTCCAGTTTGATGCAATTTTATTGCTAACCAGTACAGGAATGAACCTCCCACATGCTCCCAATCTGAAGCTCCCCTTAAAAACAAAACCCATACTTGATCATAGCATTTAAAAAAATAATCTTAAGAGGCTGTTGATGCAATTATTGCTTATTATACTGGATTCTCTTAGTAGTTGTCTCATGTTAAATTCAAGTTCCCTGTGGCATGAACCAGCCTTTTATTCCACGTTTGAACAGTGTTTAGAACAGCAAAGTCTTAGTCTGTGTCTACAGACACCAGGAATTATGCATCAACTAATCTAGCTTCTCTCCCACACCCCCCCCCGGCACGTCCTCCCCCCTTCATCCACAATACTGTAACATGGAAATCATTACATTTTTAGCCTAAGGAAATGAGGTTTATACAATCATCCTGTGGCAATTTTACCTAGTCATTTTATTTACTCTTTAGCCATTTACCAGTCTCAAGATACTTCACAGATAAATTTCAAAGGCGCAACAACAAGACTTAAATAGGCATCTTATTAGCGAGACAGATGAGTACCTAAGGGCTGGAACATGACTTTAATTACAGTGTTAGACACTAGAGAACCCACACAGATGAGCAGCACGAGGAAACAAACTGTGAGAATTTAATTGCTGAATTTCTCTAGTTTTTCTACAGCTATATTGAGCTCCTTTGTAGGAGTCTAAGAGACGCTATATATACAAAGCCATGTTTCTAACCTCTATCTAAGTCCTCTAATTAAACTTTGATAACATATCCAGGCACGAAGAATTTCACCTTTAATGCACCCCTCCCCCCTTTTATTTTTTTAAAGAAAAGCTGAATGAAGTTTAGGGACAGAACACCCAAAACAAAGAATTCTACTTGCAGATTAAAGCATAACTGATATGTTAAAATCATAAAGATAATTTTATTAGAACAATTAGGATATAATATTTTAACAACTAGTAACTGTGGTACTAGGTTGAATGGATCAGTAACTTGTTTCACTGAACAGAGAAGAGAGGGGGAAAAAAAAGCATCTCTGTCTTGTACATAGGAAGAAAAAGTAGTGGATTATGAACAGCTGTCAGAAACATATTCCATACTAGAACTGCAGCTATTTTGGCACAAGAGCATGAAAACCTAATAACAAGAAAGCAAGGAAGATAGCACATTTTTAAGCTCACTGTCATCTTTGAGTTGCTTATCCAAGTTTCACTTGCAGACGCCAGGATGAAAAGAAACAGTCAAAGAGCAGCAGCCAGAATGGGTATTGCATTCACTTCAAAAGATCTGCATGCAGGGACAGTTTGCCAGTATCAATATAGTGCAAGCTGGCAGGACTGGAAAGTTACAAATTAAGTGTGCCTTCATCAGTGACCTACTATGAACAGACCTACTGAGCTGCTATAATATTTTTAGTTCAACCAATTCCTGCCTTTTTTGGTTCCTCTTGCTCTTCCAGTTTATCCAGTCATGTGCGCTTTTCCACTCCCTCTTACTGCCATGTAGTTTTTCAAGTTTGGCTCCAATTACCACTTGTTTCTGCTGCCGAAGAGCTCAGATTTACAGCATGACTACAAATGGCTCACATAATGGCTAAATCTTGCATGTAGCAAACAATCTTTCAACTGAAGAGATATTTACACAGTGGGGAACTTTCCGCCTCCCCCCATGAAGACAGATGTACTCACCAGCTGATACTCGCTCCGACGGCTGAAGGCTTCCTTGATTCCTGAATCCTTCCACAGCGCGCCCAGTGCAGGTACGTACAGCTGGAAGGTGGCAGGCTCTATGGGCATTCCAGCTTTGTTTTCAAATGCCATCAAAAACATTCCATGCTTCTCATTCTCTGTGTACTGCCAAGGGATCCCCAGTTTGTCCCGCGCATCAACAAGAACCCGGCAGCCCTAAAGAACAATTCAGATAAGAAAGTCAGCGATAAAAAGATTAAAGTGTAAAAGAACCAGGATTTGGAGGTACTTGAAACTTTTTTTTTTTGACACTATTCTGATGAGACTGAACTCAGAATATAATCATAAACATTGTTTATTGCAACATCTCCAACAGAAATAAGATAGAAGGAGCTTGCTTGTGTAAGCAACTTAGCCCAAATACATTCCTCCAGGTGAAAAAAAAATATACTAGCAGCAACAGCTAGTTGGAACAAGCAATACTGCCAACAGATAATAAAAGTAAACATCAAATGCATAAGAAAAGTGTCTGGGAACTAATGCATGATCCTCACAGCTGTAGTTTTAAAAGTAACACCGTGCCTGAAACTGTACTCTTCCATCTTTTACTCTGCATTTGGGTTTTAGATACCAAAAAGGACCTATTAGCTTTCTCAAGCACCAGGAAATCAGAACAGCATTAAAAAAACATTGTTGAAAGAACATAGTGTATATTCTGCTGAATACACTAAGTATATTCAGCATCAAAAACTGAGGGAACTTATTAAATTCTAGTGCTGTGTGCATCCACCAATGAGTTAAACATTTAGGTAAAAAAAGATAGCAATGCCAAGCTAGCAAGCTTCTTGCTGTGAAGTACAATTTTGACACCATCTACTTGGATGCTATACAACACAGCTATCCAACTTCACAGGCTTCTTGAAAACTTGCTGTAAATGAGCATCTTCTGTTGAGACACTTTCATCCAAATGGATACCTCCAGCAGGAAAGCCCTGCCGTAAGAGGACTGATGATGCTGCACGGATTTCAAGCTACGGGGCTCAGTAAAGCAGGTGCAGTTTTCCCATCAGCATCAGCTCACTTTTTGAATTTGCCACACGTTTACAAAGAAATCATGACAGGTAAGTGTGGGCACTCTAATTCTGGGGGGGGGGGGGGGTTGAACCAAAACGAAAGGAAAGTTCTCAAATTTAACTCAGCCTTACTGAGACTGCTTAATTTCACAATTTGCAGTTTTTAATGGAAATCTGTTTTCATTTTCACGGCAACAAGCCAAACGCATGAGGTCAAGTAACTTAGATTCAAGACTGAAAGTTTCCATCTACACTTATACAAATAGGTTTAGACAGCAAAGTTATTTCTCAATAGTAAGCACCATTTTAATCATGGATAGATCTGTTAATGGTGGCTTAGCATCTCAAGTACCCTCTAATTCATAAGTAAAATCTGTGAGTTATATTAAACTACTCTCATTGTGTTGATCTTTTGGTTTTATAGTTTATGAAAATAAATGAAATAAAAACCCCAAAATTGAAGTTCTATTTCTACAGCTATTCACATGAACCTCAATCTTATTGGACTGATTTTTTTTTGCATACTTCAAGCTATCAAGACTGCACGTATGTTTTCTTAACACTTGAACCTTTCACCTCTCCAGTTCTTTAACAGCACCACACAACAAGAACAGTAATTTTCCCAATGGAAATTAAGATTGGAGAGGGAAGTGAGAAGCAGCTTAGTCGTGAGTGTCACAGAATAAGAACTCAAAGCGGAGCATCGCAGTTGTCACTATGCAGTAGTGTTCCTGAAGTGCAGTTTCCCCAAAATGTAAATATTTATGATTCTCCAGTGATTGTTACTTTCCTTTTATAAAGTAGAGAAGTATGAAGCCACATATGACCACAATACCATGAGAAGACTAAAATTGAACGTATTTACAAACTGCTGCTTTAAATTCCAAACATAACTACGTAGTAACTGTCATACAGACCAAAAGCCAAGTCTCATTGCTAGTCGAAGTTTATCCCTTTATTAACAGAAGCCATTAGATCTGCTTTATTTGAATGGTGTTAACAAATTTAAGCATGAGGAAAAAAACCACCTCACCACTTACAAGGTTCTCTGAATTGCAGACGCTTGTGCTACGTCTCACAACCTTAGACACTCGTGAACCCACCAATTGCAGGGAACACCATCCCGGCTGCAATTCCAAGTCGCTGCCGGCTCCCCCTGCCCCTAGCTGAGAAATTCAAGATTAATTTTTTCCAAGGCATGGCAGTAGCCGAGGCGGGGGGGGCACACCGCTCTCTCTAGGTATTTAATGCCAGGTTTATTTCAGTCCAGTGAAGAGAAATGGTTAATCCCCACTCCATGTCGGCTGGTGATCTCCATGGTTTGGAGCTCCGGGCCCACACACGCCAGCTCTGACCTTTCACCTGCTTCGGCTCCAGCTCTCTGCAACCATCTCCCCCGGCGCTGGCGCTTCGAGCTCAGCTCCGGCTTTTCTGTCTCACAGACTGATTTAACCCTTACCCATCTCACAGCTACCGCAGTCGCGTCTCAAAGGAAAGGCTGGAAGATCACACTATTCCTGTTGGGATAAAGCGGCACCGGGACCTCAGTCTCGGTGCGTTACCCCGCACTATCACTCTGCCTTTTCCTGGTCCCACTGGATCTACACAGGATCCCAAGAGACCGTTAAGGAAAGCTTCATCATTTGGCTGGAGAAAACCACGGAACAGTTTCAATCAAGGACGCAGAGACTGCTCCAGTCCCAGAATAGTCACTTATCTGCTGGCTGCTGCTCCTTGGAAATGCAGGTCTGAATCTCCCCGGGGCAGGAGAGAACCAAACTCAGACCTCGCAGCCCCTCCGCACTCAGTACTACGAGGTTACGCGGGGGCAGCGCGGAGCACCAGCACCTTCCCCGCACTGTTTGAGAGAGAGAAAGGGGTGCTGCCAAACAGCACATGGAGCCCAATCTGGGACGAAGCACCAGATTCAGATGCAGAGACGTCAGCATTGGCACAGACATATAGACACACACATAGAAGGTCAGTTTTAAACACCGAGTGACAAACATAAAAAGAAAAACAGGCAATGAGTTAGCGGGAATGCTGTCCTACACATAGTCCCAGGAACAGCACCTCGCAAAAATCAGAATTTGTGGAACACACCAGCTCTGAGATATACACCCAAAATGCATCAGGAGTAAAAGCTTTATATAATAGCAAAATAGCCAATGTTTCTTCCCCCCAGCTCTTAGCAGTTAAAAGAATTTGTGACTCAGCAAGATCCCCAGTAAAGTGAATCTAAACTTGACATTTCTCCGTCTCTGCAAAACAGTTCTATAAATGCTACAAGCAGATGTCAGAAAGATGAGGAGAAACAGAGAAATCACCAAATTTAGATCCCGTGTATTGCTATTCTCACATTTCAGAGTTACTGGTAACGCAACTTTTTGCAGCCAAAATGACCATTTGATAATCCTTGCCCCATTAATCTGCAGCACAAGTTGCCATAGGAAAGGTTTTCTCTTTCTGGAAAGACATTCAAACCATTTTCCAAGCCTCGTTCCTCTAAAAAGACCATCATGGGAGATAGCCAGAGAGTCACTTTTATCAGCAGTTAAAATTGCTTAAGAGTTTATACATATTGTTGATGCCCAGAGGTAAAAAATTCATTTAGAAGATTAAACTTAATTAAAATTCCTAGAATTTCCATTTATTATAGAATAAACAGAATAGTTTAATATATTTAATAATAAAGTATATTTCTCAAAACTTAATTTGGGCTCAGACACCATTAGTATAAATGAGAAAAAAGCCCATCAAACAAGTCTTATAGCATGTACAACACTCCCTCCCCAGCTGCAACAACGAAGGTAACATCAGACTACTTTCATTGCAGTGCTTGTTTCACCGTAAACCTTTCCAGTGTTGCTAGGCTTTTTTTTATTTTCTACTACTACAGAAAAACGTCAATTCACTTCTTCCAGAAGATTGAATACTGTCAATTACCATTCCGTTTTCAAGTTTGGAATATGGAAAAAAAGTGGCAACAACTTTCGATATGAAAAACTTCTGAACAGTTTAACTGATCTAAAGCCTTTGTGCTGCAATCAAAGTAGGACCCAGAATAAGCACAGGTGGAAAGAATTATAATTCACAGATAAGGATAGCACCAAGCATTAGAAAGTGGCAAAACAGCAGCATACTAAAAGCACCAGTTAAGGAGGAAAAATAGGAAGCTCTCTGTTCCACCCCTTTCCTAATAATTTCTAGCATATTCAAGTCACTGTATAAATCCCTGGCATGCACAAAATTTGAATGGAGATAGAGTAGAACCAGAAAAGATGTAGTAAGAGTGTGACACGTGATCTAACTCAAAGTATCATATCTTACACAGAAGAAAACACTACTGGGATCTAGAAATCCGCAGTTTAGAAAAGAGATAACTAAGACATGATATATCAGAAATCTACAGAAATTACAAACCACTTGGAGAACAGGAGTAGAAAAGGACTGTTTTTTCCCCACCCTTTGCTACACAAATACGAACGGTCCAGCAACACAGCTATCACGCAGAGGGCTGAACTGAAAGAAGGGATTTTCCTGTATATCCCCACTACCACTCTATGAGACAAACTCATTTACACAGGACTTTGGCCAAAAGTATAAATGGACTCAAAAACCAATTGAGACAAATTGATGGAAGAAAGGTCCAAAAAGGACTATTCGATTACATTCCAGGCGCAACTCCTGGCTCAAGAAGTTTCCGAAACCAAAGGCTGCCAATAACTAGAAGAGTATACCAAAGTATCATATTGCCTTGTTCTTGTACCCCTTTTTGGTTGTGGGTTTTTTTCACGTCAGGGACAAAGCGCTGGATCCTCAGCCTGACAGAGCACAGCTGTTCCGCACTAAGCAGAATGTTTGCTACTCAGCAGCAGTGTGAGGGTTTTACAAGCATTTGCACAAATGCTCGTTACTAGGACTGGCTCAAATATATTTTGTCTCCTTTACTTTTGAAAGCACCCTAGCTCTGAAAAAAGCTGGTTGTCTTGCATTTTTAAATACTTATTAATGAAATGATTTTGTGGGAATTACTAGAAAGGTTATCATCAGCTAATGCCATTTGAAGCCAGCGAAGCTTGCAAATACATGAAGTGCTGCAGTATTTAAAGAGCAGCTTGATTTAAGAATGTCTTGAATCAGTAGTTACACTGCTACATATAACACAACACACCCGTTTTAATTTATTCACATACTCCAGAACTTGAAGGATTCGTTATCCTAAAAATCCCACACCTTTCACCAGACAAACCAACTCCGAGGCTGAGAGAACATACCACAGTTCGGCACCAAATGCACAATGGAAATAGTATGTTTTGGGGGGTACTTGCTCATAAGCAAGGACAGGTTCTTCCACGTGCAAACCGACAGTCAAGTGATCAAAAGATTTGATTATTCTAGTCAAGTGTCCAGAGAGAACTTGCAAGACTACTTAGAGTTTGTATACAAATAGAAAAGTCTCCTACAGTGCATTTTCTCAAAATAATTTTAAGGAACTACTACCAGGTATGAGATCACAGACAACAGAGTCGCTGTTACACATTAAATACCGCAGTAACTACTTTTTAAGTTTTTACTATTAATAAATTGCTCAACCTTGTACCAAAGCCCTAGATGTCCAGCATCTACTTCACTTCTGGAAAGTGTTGAGAGAAGCGTGGATCACTGCCGAATACCTGGTCAGGGGACTCCATGTCACAGCTAACAGGCAATACTGTCTTCTGTGGCTGCAAACCAATGCGAACATCACAGGCACCAGGGAGATTCAAATGTGTTTCTCCTCATCGTTGTTGACAAGAAACTGGCAAAGTTCTGGGGATCACAACTCACAGAGACCAATATAAATCTGAGCTAATGTCAAAAGGAGTGCTCCCACCTCGGCAAGATATTTCTAATACACCCTTTATGCCAGTGGAACAGTACAAAGCAATGCTGCTATATGAACGTAGGTGCAGCTGGACTGGCAAGTTTAACTGCACCAAAAAACTGCAACAGCTCCGTGATCACCGGTGCCAAAACAAGAGAGAGAAATCCGAATCACATAGCCTTAGATGGGACTGGCCGTTTCAGCAGCAACACTTACTGGCGGGTAAAGAAAGGTGATAAAATGTAACCTACGCGTATTTTTAGAAAACATCTCTTAACCTTCTAAAAAAGACACTTCCAAATACAATTTGTAAAAATAAAGCTGTCAGCGTTTGCAAATATAGTGGTGTGCGCTGTTTCTAAATTGCCATCTGGAACACTGGGAAGAAGGTGATCTACTACTAACAAAGTAATAGCGAGACAATCAGAGTTTTACAGCATGCTGTCGTAAAAGCATTAACAGTGTTTTTATTTGATCTACGTCCTTGGAATGTTACAGCCAAGGAGCAACCACGAGCCCAATGTCACTACGGCTAAGGTTTCACGTTGCAGTCAGGCTAATCACTAGGTACCAACAAAAGGGGCATCTTTCCTGGTAGTGCAGTTCCACCCTCTCCTGTCCGATAGGTTTGTCCTTCGTCTGAGCCCACGAGCCAATCCGGTGAGCAAGCATCAACTAAACTGTAGTCATCTATATAAAAAAAATTGTTTCCACTGCCTATATTAGTTTGATGTAAGGCGAGACAGACACAAGGGCAGGGGTGGGAGCAGCACCAGTTAGCCCAGTTAGACAACAAAAAGGCTCAACAGCCATGTACGTATTTTCACCATTCACATATTCCAGTGCCACCCAGGTGAGAGGAAGGTAAACAGCAAAGATGACCTACCTTCCAGCCAAACATACAAATAAAAAAATGGGAACAAAGGGGAAGTGTCATTTGCTTAGTCCACAGGAACACAAATATTAAGAAACATTTGGATTAGCCACTGAATCTCTGAATTGGGAGCAGCAGTGATGTCTGCTTGTCTGGAAAGTCTGAAAAGAGTCCTTGTCTTTGACTGAATCCAGCAAAATGATGATAAATGCAGCAGAAGAAAAATACTCTCACTGCAAGCTTTACTTGCAAAGAGGCACAAAGTGGAGAGATGACGACCTCAGAGGTGACAACTGGCGCAGGACCTTAAAAAAAAGAGTTCCAAGTTAATGCTTTCAGAATTACATTAACAGGTTTCTCCTTTTCCTGAGACTATCACACTAATATCTAGTTCATAATTAAGTTTGTGCTTTCAATGGAGCAGAAGCAGCACCTGCAGTTACAAAAGTATCCCCATCAGGTTTGGCAAGATCCTGCCAATCTGCCCTCGTAAACACACTTCCAGAGCACCCAGCAGATGCACCCAGATGGAAGGGAAGTTGCAGGATCCTGCAACACCAGGATAAGACCAGTTCCTCACCCCCACGAGGGTGGGCAAAACACATCCAATGAAGGAAACTCATTTGGAAACTCTACAGCCTCCGATTCCTTCTAGCTTCTTCTCTCACTGTAATTTGTATTGAACTTACTTTTTCAAACAATGTGTATTAGTTTGCCTTTGCTCCAAAGTTTGCTTGTAAACGTCGTTAGTAGCACAGTTTGCTAATTTCTTTGCCAATGCTGTTTCCAAGTTAGTTAGTAGTATACTCGACCAACTGAATATAAAGTAGGCTCCCAAATTTGGTCACTCAAGTGACTAAACTTTTGTCTGGAAAACATCAAAGTATGTGTCTACAGTCTCCAGGGACTAACTCATGTTCTGCAATACTAATGACTACATCACAAGAGCATTGTAAGCTCTATTTTGGAACAACAGTGAATATTTATCACTTACTAGTGACCATTACTCCTCTTCCACTATCCACCATGATGATGACAGATTGCTCTCGCCTAGCCCAACCAAAAGACACCCCAAATACAGAGACGACCAGAGCTGACGAAATTTATATTAAGGCACAGAAAACACATCAACTGGAAGCTAGTAAGAGTTTCATTGATTAAATGAACCTGGAACAGGAAGACCAACAAGACTCATAATGGTTTAGGATTTGGTGTTTTTTTTCTTTTCCACATAATTATGTGAATAATAGTTTTCATATTAAAGTAACCACTAAACAGTAAAAGCACAAAGAAAATACGATCAGATTTAAATACCAGTTCTATCACAGAACTTTAGCACTGTGTGTTCAACTTAATGGAAAAGCTCCTAATTAGCCACAGTTCCTACAGAATATTCTCCTTGTCATTCCTTTCAGAAGGAGCTGTCCCTGGGGGAATGAGATTGACACTGTCCCGTGGCAAACTACTCAAGTACAGCTAGATCCCAACTCTGAACTAACGGATTGTGCGTCACTATCACCACCTCCTAATGAGTTACCAAATTCACTTGCATGTAAACCCAAGGAAATGTGAAGTCAAGTCAATTTAAAGACTAACTGGAGTTCACGTAATGGAAAGATGTGTTCCTGCTGCATTTGTAGGCTATTAGAAGAAATATATTTGCATAATAAATGAGTAGGTAATTTGGTCACCTAAAGTGTAGCTCCCAACTAAATTGAAGAATATTCTTTTCCCATTTCCCAGAGTTTGTAACTGTACCTGACTGAAACCTGCAAGTTGCAAGCAAGTGTTCTCCTTTTGTTTTTCAGTGACACAAAGCACAACTACCCCGTAGTCAGAGACCATAAACACAACATCAGCCCAGTCAAGGCCTACAGGGTACCTGCAACAACGAAGCTGCAACACTCTAAGTTCAGTACTGGTTCCAGAAGCCCAAAGTCGTTCTTAAAATGGACTTCAGCACAGGCTACTTATTTTGCCCACTTTATTATCACTCATTTTCGAGCTGTTGAGGAGAAATGTTCTCAGATATGCCCACATGTATGGCAACTGCACTCAAAAGTCCCAAAGACATATCCTCAGGGGTTTTTCATGTTCAAAATCTTTGGTTGTTTCCCCCCCCTCCCCAGCCCATAAATGAAGTTAAACATCATTTCCCAAGCGGTCCTTTCCTCTGCAATTCCAGGCTTTTCAATTCCATAGTCGGTCATCACAATTGAAGCCACAGACAACAAGAAAACACTCATGGATGTATTGAATTGAGCTGGCCTTCCCATTTTCAAAACAGAAATTACTATTACCAAAAAACTCAACAGATTACACTGCAGGCTTTTAAAAGATGTATTTTTTCTCTCTCCAGATGGAAATCTCCTAAACAAGCTGGTGCAGGTACCACTCTGGTGCTTGTAGGTTACTTATTTTCCTATGGAGCTAAACTGCTTTGTTTTCGGTTTGGGTTGTTTTTTTTTTTTTTTTTTTTTTTTTTTTTTTTTTTTTTTTTTTTTTCCCCCAAGCAGCATGATATTCTCATACTTGAAACAAAAAACCCCAAACATTTAGACAAGGAACATCAGAGCCACAATTCATTAACTGTTATCAAAGGAATCAAGTAGAGTAGCAAGGCCAACCCATCTGTTTTGGAAGGTGTCAAAAGATTACTCCTTCAGCTACAGTTGAAAAGCATCAAAACATTCATGTAACACCACCAGCCGTTTCTCCGATCTGAAACTTAAGGTACACAAGTTTGCCACGTTCCTCTGTGTATCCAAGAGTCGCCTTAAAATTCACGCAGCAGCAGCTTTCCCTGTCCTATCCACTTTCCTTTTCCAGGTGGGTGTGCTAAAGTCATGAAGCCTGTGTACTCATACCAGAACATTAACACTACTGCTTTTCACTTCAGTCATCAAAAAGTTCCAAAAAGTTACTTTGAAACTTAGCCTCGATTAACAAGCAAAACCCTAGTTAACCGATGACTATTTACCTTAAACCAAAGCAAAACTAATGTATTTGAAGACCATCCCACAAATGCCAGAAAAAGCTAGCAAGGCCCTGAACCATCACCTGTACTAAATGGAAAAGTAAATTCTGTATCACAGATTTATTTCATTTCAGCATTTTGTTTCTAGCTAGGGTTTCCCGAAGTGGGGGATGAGAAACAGAACAGCGTAAGGAAAGAACTCAGCATCAAGAAGACATCAGAAAAGCAAGAAGCTGAAAACTCAAAATAAAGCAGAAGCTGACGCTAACGTAGATGCATACTTCGCTCCGTTATTTTTGAAGAGATTTCAGGTTTTGTTCTCTGAATTAGTTCCTTCATTCTCCATAAGCTGCACAGGCTGCCTAAACACTACTGCAATAAGCACTTTAGAATTATCAAGCACTATTGAGAGAGTAGTAATCCTCCTCCTTCAGAGAGAAGTTTAGTCATGGCTGGAAAATGAAAATTGACCATTTAATCCCAGAGATTTACACTGCATTTCTAACTCAGATCTCAGTGTTGTAGAAGCTTAACAGAACCATTGTTTGACCATGCTTAGAACTGTATGGAAAAAGGGGCTAAGGTTGCTGCAGCTGTACTTCACGACGTCAAACAGATTTATATGCTATTCGATAGGATCACTTTCATTTCACATCGTCCACATACTGTATTATAAAAACCTCATCTTATAGTCTTTCTTCTAAGTTAGATACATGGTGATTTCTGCTCCATTTAGTCTTAATGGACGATCCTTCTAATCTGAAGAAGTGAAAAGAACCTGTAGTCAAAACACTTTATTATAGAAAGAAAGGCAATCAGGTTCACTTGATAATTTACATGGTCACAGGAGCAAAATAAGTTTACTTGAAACATTTTTCCACATTTTTCTGTTTTCCATAGAACAAAGTTTAACACAAGAAAGTATTACCCAATTAATAAATGCACTGACAACATCAGTCTTTGGAAAGCCCTGCAATTCTGTCTTGGTATTTGATTTCTTCCTGATGATTATTGCAGAATATCAAGGTGTTATCAGGTTTCTTTCAGATGAGCAAAAAGCAAACAGAACATCTACTGCCTTCTCCCCACACTCCAGTCTCAGGCCTCCTTTCCACCAGAAAAATTACCTCGTTCCCTTTGTTTACTCTCCCTCCTCCTGCATACTCTTTCCATAGTGACCATTCTCAAGCCATTCCCCAAAACTTATGGGTGAAGACTAAACTGTATTCTCATGTGCAAAAGCCAGCACTGTCATCCAGAGAAAATGGAGAAGGAAGAGTGTGACAGATGCTGTCCATGTACACAGAAAGATAGCTTAACCTCACGCTCCCGAATCGCGAACCACAAGGCCACAAAGGTGTGCTGTTGAGCCACAGTAACTCACTTTAAAAATACTTCCAAATTTTAATTTGATGATTAGGAGACTTAAAAAGGTATTCAGCTGACAACTGTCCAAGGAGTGTTGTTAACTACTAGTCTTGAAATCAGAACACCTGACTGCTACCTTGAGGACCTGGATTCTCATCTAAATTCTGCAAGTTTGCCCAAAGCCATCCAGCAGCCAAGTGTTTCAAGTGTATAACTTGACCTCCCCTACTACAAGATGGAGACGCTTACTTTCCTTTCCAAAGTACACTAAATTCTACTGCCGAAAGCTCTATACTGTCTCCATATACAAAATACTACATTTTACTATAACTAGTATTGCTTAGACAAAGAGGAAGGAATCGCAGATTTTCTTCCATTTTCACAAATTCTTTCCTTAAAAGCCTCTGCTACTAATTTAAATCAGTACAGTAAAAAATAGATTACTGGCAGTACCAAAACAAGCATTAAGGCCTCTAAAATAAGGCTTCTTATTTCTAGGTGCTATCAAAACTCGTAACATTCTCTTTGCTTACACAACTTCAGTGAAAGGAAAGCTTCAGCTTTCACACAGTTAACAGGCTCCTGCAATACACCTACATGCACCTGAAAACAGTCTAAAAAAAAAGAAGGAAAAGAAAGTTAAGTCAATCTTCCTGTTTGCTAACAGAAGCAAAAGCCCTTCATGGAATAGCGTCATTCTTAAAAACAGGAGTCATTGTGTGCATGTCCTTATTAAATGCATATTAAGCTTCTACAAAAAAAGAAGTCTGAAAATTCAGAGGTAACTCTTGCTATCTTTAACCTGCACAGTTCCCTTTCCTTTAATTTTCCATGAAATCTCCCAGAGCCTTAAAAATCCATGCCCACATAAGAATGGAGACAGCGCTACAGAAAAACTCAGGCAGGAAAGCAGCAGTATTTTTGAGAGACTATGAGGATGAAGAGAGATACATTCTTAAGTGAGTTTCTTATGCCTCATCAGGGATTTTCTGAAATATAATCATTTCTACCTACACAGGGCATCAAAGCTTGTTTCCCAGAAATAAACAGTATTTGTCAAAGATGATTTTCCTTAATTGTCTGCAGACCAAAGGCTCTACCTGTAGGCACTATCAGTGCTCCTTATGTTCTCCAGTCAACAGAGGAGAACGTTACCAGCTCTACAAACCCCGCACACACATTGAACAGGACCTTTTTTTGCAAAGGTACCAAACCAAGGTTCTTTTTATTTCAGAGCTATGCTTGGTGACATCCCATGCTACTCAACTCTAAGGACTCTGTTCCTAAAGATGTACCAGTACTCGCAGCCACATCAGCTACACGGGGACCCACTTCTTGTCCCATCTCGAGGCACACAGACTCCCGGCCCTTAGCAGAGGCAGAGAAATTCCTCCTTGTTTCTTCAAGTTTTGAAGTTTCTCCAACTCCGACTTAGAGGATGCTCCCATAATGTTTTTTCCAGAGCACAAGCCACACCTATATCCTCTTTCCTCCGCGCTTCCACAAAGCTTTTCCAAATCCCCTTCGCAGGGAAGTTTCCTTTGAGCCTTTTTTTCACCGAGGCCTTCTGTCGGGCGAGGCTGGCACCCCGCCGAGCCGAGCCCCCCGCCGCCCCCCGGGCAACCGCCCAGAGGGACGCGCCGGCCCAAGCACCTGCCCCGCACCAACCGACTCCCCCGCAGAGCGGCCGCATCCCGGAGCTGCGGCGGGGCAGCCCGGGGGAGGAAAGGGGCGGGGGGG